>JBCFYV010000012.1:80465129-80606586 GCA_039000515.1 Timema cristinae
TCGTGAGGCTTAGGTTCGAATCCTTCCCCTGCCTTAATATTAAGTCTTAAGCATGTTTTCTTTTTTAGTACTATAGCGAATATTGGTCATTAACAGCTAAATATAAAGGATAGATAATGGAAGGGTTGTTTAAAAGAAGTTTACTCACATTAATGTAAATAGAGAATAGGAAAACCACCTTAATAAATCACACATAGAGAGGCCTCCTTCTGTTAATGGTGGATCCAAAGTGGGCAGAGGTATGAGACAAATTTTTATCAATCCATTTAATACTTTTACAAAATTACGCATATAATATATATAACTATATAGGGTCAATATTCCTAATTTTGAATGTATATATAAGATATTTTTGTAGCTTTTTGTTGTTTGCACTGTGACCTTCGTCCAGTATAATTACATGCGGTATAATCGAAGAAGGTAGAATTTATGAAAATTGGGTTTGCGTAAAGGAAGAGGGTGAAACCATTTATAAAAGTTGTTCCTTGATTTTATCCAGCTAGAATTCAAACCCCGATCTGTCCATCACTCTAAATTCAGTCTTTTGTGAATCT
Organism: Timema cristinae; assembly: GCA_039000515.1. NCBI lineage: Eukaryota > Metazoa > Arthropoda > Insecta > Phasmatodea > Timematidae > Timema > Timema cristinae. The sequence continues at coordinate 80,465,684 of JBCFYV010000012.1, forward strand.
ATGTTAGACCATTTGACCACCAAAAAAACCCTCAATTCACATGACCAAGATTTAAATCTTGAACATCTTTGGTACTATAGTATCTTGCGAGCCTGACGTCTTATACCATATAGTTAGTTGTGTTGGTGTAAGTTAAAACCACAAAACGTTCTCACAAAATTCTCAAATAAGTCTTAGTATAATTGGTCGTGAGTCTGAACAATCTATTTAATTTCAAATACTAAAACCAAAATTTACTAGATTGAAACCACATTTTAAAATGAAGTATTAACTCTTTAAATATTTGAAATAATGTGCAAAGAAAGATCTCACTCTAACATAAACCGGATATATTTAGCATAAGAAACAGATTTGGTAAATACTACACCACCAATATTCGTAAATACAGATAATGTTTTATTTCTTTAGTGACATAAATTATATTTTATTTACTTCATTTATAGAATTAACTGTGAGATAAATACGTCTTTATTTAACATTTTTATAAGTGGAGTTTATGATTGCCCGGAGAAACATATATACCTAGATTCAAGGGCACTGTTAAACAGTACCTCTAGAAATACATACCTCCTTTTACTAAACATTTTGAATGTACACCCTCCAAATACTAGCACAAACCATCAAGAACGAATCTTCTACCTAAAATTAATATAACTTAAAGCTATTGTTACACCGTAGAGAACACAAGCTAAAAATACAACCTTATTCATTTATATTAGCAAGTATGTATGAACTACATACAGCAATGTATTTTTTTTTTTGTTTCTTTCAGGTATAAGCCCCAACAATATGTATAGCTTAAACAATAACGGTAAAAACGCTCTTTTGTTGATCATAGCAATAAAGCATTGTAGTATGTAGTAGTCATAGATATTTATTCAGTTGGTGCGATTAGAACTATATGTATTTGTTGGCAATACCACACAGGGAAATAGCTGCCAGACACATAATTTTACTATTAATACAGCCATAACATTCCGCTACTACGGTAATTCACCTGCTACAAAACCTTTATTGTAGTTATAACATACGATATCATTATACTGACAAAAAAAGTTTATTCTGCTATATTAACTTTATAATCACAATAATGGTTTTGCAGTTGTGGATATGTATTTTTATTAGATCATTTTAGTTAGTATAGTGTAAAATAAAAATGCAAAATAGTTGTGAAATTTTGTTCGACTTAAATATTCTCTAAATATAAGGGGAATTTATAACGGCCGTACAGTTTTCCTTTTTAGTTTAATGTATTCTTTCAATGTATTATTCAGTCTATATGTAGGCGTAGATAATCAAACGTAATAAAAGTTGTATGACACTCCTTCCTCTGAATAATGTATCCTGAAACAGGGCTTTACACCCTTACAAGACTTTTTTTTTTTCAAAAATATAATTTCAATATATATTGGGTATCTATTTACCTTTCTTTGATTACAATTTAAAACATAGCATATTTAAAAAAATATTATTAGACCTACAGGGATTTTATCCAACGATGCACATGTATGTGTAATGCATTGATAATGATGGTGACCTTTCATGGAATTTATGTTATGTTGGCATCACGTATGGTGAAGTAATATACCACTTGGCAATATACTGTTATCTGTGAAAAGAGTATTCTGTGTAACAGGTAATAATTACGTACTCACTCGAATTATCTATTAGTATTAAATGTAATTGAAATTCAAGTGAGCTAAGTTATTTAATTTAAATAAATGTGCTATACAATATGCTCCAAGTTTTGTCAATGCTCTTTATTGAATTATTAATTTATTTTTCATGCTCAGTTGAAAAAATATATTTTCTTCTAAACTGAAATTTAAATTGATTCTCAAGCTAATAATTTTTATTATTTTACATAACTTTTAATTTTTTTTTAAATTGAATATAAATCCGTAAAAAAGACTAATCTCATGAGGTTACTTATAATTGTGGAAATACTGAATTATCTAAACTATCTGTCTATGTGTATGGATAAATAGGTGTCGTATTAATTAAATATAAAAATTAATAAAGCATTAAAATAAAATGTTATTTAATGTGGGGCCCTAAAGTTAAAATTTTATTTTAATAAATAAATCACCATTATCGTATTTTCATGTGAGAGTTTATAAAATAATATGTCTAGTACGGGACTGTTTTGAACCGGTAAAATATGGAATTCTACCCTTAGCAATACAGTCCATCATTTAATTACCTGAGCTACCAAAAGATTTTACTTAGTGAAAGAATAAAACTAATTAGTATCGCTAAAATATACCCCCCTTGGTAGCTGGCTCCCTACTTAGTACTATAGGTAACTGACGGCAATTATTGGCCCAACTCGAGTTAACCCTTGAGGATATTATTAGAACACGGCCGAGCTACAAGTATTTGTACTATTTAGTTTAATGTGATAAAGATGATGAAGGTCGAATTTAGAAGAAGTTTACATAGGTCAAATTAGGAAGAAGTTTATATTAATTTTCCTGATAAAATAGTAGAAAACACTATGAAAATGAAAACATTTGTGCACATGACCAAAATTATAAAACCAATTTCACCCTCATTGGTAGCCTGTGCATTGCGAGAGTGACGCCTAATACAATTCAGTCATCTAAGTGGAACTTTATGATGTTATTATGTATTTATATTAATTCAGCTATTCTGAAGCAAATATAAACAACTAGAACAATATATTAATGCAGTGAAATAGTAAGCTAAATTATCATAAATATATATTACAACATATTAATACGACCAGGAATCTGGTGGTCTAAAGGTAGGCACCAAGTTTCTGTTTGTTTATAACTTAGATGATTATAAATTTATAATTGACACCTATTATTATAGATTTCTATATTTTACTTTATAAAGATTTTTTTTCCCGTAAAGAAATAAAGTACCTACGAAATCACTTATTTGTTAGTACTTAGCTCTACTTATAAATATAGCATTTCATTTTATTATCTAGATAATCATTTTTTATGATCATTAGAATAAGTTGTATAAAATATGACTTTGAGCTGAAATACTTGCATTTAATTCGAGGGAAAGTGGAAATACCTAATGGAAAAACCTACCTCGTAGCGACCACCTGAAAGTCTAGACCCAGTAAACTTGACAAGATTAGATATAGACGCCTATTTCACCTATCAACTGACAAGAGTCTTATGTTTACTTTTAGTTGAGTATGTTAGAAGACTTTATCCAGAGATTATGAGGTATTATCGTATATGATGGGAGTATCTTGTAATATATATTTTGTTATTAAAAAAACAGATAACTTGTTTAAATTTGAAAAGGATAGATTTGCATTTTTATAATATCATATAAAAGAAAGTATCGCGTTATGTTCCCAACTGACTCAAAAATATTGTGGTCTGATATCCTCTAAATAGGACGATGCTGGTTAGTTTTTATCCAACAAAACCTCCGTAATTCAATTGTTTTACTCCTATGGGTGTTACATTTTTTTAAATGCGAAACAAAGTTTAAAACATATGAAGCCAAGGTATCAGACAAGGTTTTTCTTGGTAGACGTGATAGTACTAGTTTAAATTTCTAAGTTAGCTAGGCTGAGCCAAGGGTGTAAAGGAAATATAAGATCTATATATTTTTTATTTTGATATAATACATATATTTATCTTAATATAACTTATATACCAAATATCCACTTTGTAATTAATCAAATTTCAGCAATGTATAATCTCTAAACCAAATAATGTTCCATTGTTTGATATGAATTGAGTGTAAGCAATGAAGTTGACACAACTAAAAAGTTTTGGATATTATATCTTATCTACGTCAGAACATGGTGTTACAACTTGACGTTTATTTTTATTTTGATCAAAATAATGTTGGAAAAAATTATTAACATATCTTATATATTACTTTCCTGTTCATCTATGTTTAATTTATAGCTTTAAATTAATAACTAGTTGGTATCTTAAAACTATTTTGGTGATATAAACATTATTGTGTATTAAAAATTTCCATACTTAGATATTTCAAATTCGTCGAAAAAATACCTAAAAGATCGAATTCGTTTGAAATGTTTTGAAGATTCGAAATTTACTGTGGATGTTGAACTCGTAATGAAGGAAAACTTATCTTTAGATTCAACATCATAATCTAGAAGCTTCTCTCACCCTAGATAATTCTATCTTCTACGCTACAGACAACCATTGTTTGTATTAGGCATATAAATGCATATCTTAATGCTCTTATCAAAGTATCGTTCTGCACTTTATAGTAATACAACAATCTTTTAAATTATAAGATATATAGACGCTATCAATACATTTTATACATGTGTTCATTATTTAAATTATTTCGAATTGGATATGTGATAAACTTTGAATGAACGATGTATTGTATATATCATTATTTTAAATAAAAGGTTTCACATGTTCAATACATTATTTTAATTTGTAACATTAAAATTTCAAAGCGATATTGCTTGCTTTCCATAATAAGCTATTTTTTAAATGCACAAATAGTCACTCGGTCAAGAGCGTCAATCTCTATATTAAGGGCTTTACCAACGATAGGAGATAGAGGTCTGAATCTCGTTCGGTTTACAAGTGGGTAAAATTCCTAAAGTAATTGATGTATTTGTTGTTTATTCATCTAAATATTCTAGTTAGGGTGATATTTCCTCAAATTACAACTCACCCACTCTTATTTTATAAATTAGCCATTGTGTTATAAAGTAAGAATTATGTTAGATCATGTCGTTGTGGAGGTCGCTTATCAAATTCCAGCATGGTTTACTCATGAAGGTCTCCATAAATGCTATCTCTCTCTCCATTTCTGCATATTAAGTAATATTTTCTTTGAACTTACTCTTGTTCATCTTTATTTACGTATTGTAGCTAAACTAGAATATTTCCGACGGGTACAAAAACAACTCAAATCTTTTAGGTTTTCTCATGTTTCAGAAAAAATAGTTATATTATTATTAAACGCTTCTGAGAACTTGATGTACTATTATTTTAGAAAAAAAATGTAAATGCCATTAATTATCTAAGAAAGAATATAATAATATTGGTCTCGTCCGATTTCAAACCGGAGACCTTCTGCGTGTTAAGCAGACGTGATAACAACTAAACTACGAGACCTTAGTGTTATTTCTAGCTATATAGCTTAAGAATTATCTCTGCTTTTAACCTTTTTTAATTGAACAAAGATCTATACAAAACTAATTTTCTTTAGACTTTTCATAAAAAAAAATATATTTATTTTTGAATAACTTATGTTGACAATGTAACTTCTAGTTGTTTAAGTAGTTAATTATCTAAACTATCTTTATGTGTGAATATAACACTTGTTAAATATAATTAATGTGTAATAAATAACAATACGTTCATATTTATGGCCTCTTAGTTATCTTTTTAGAAATATTTTAAAATTACATTTATATCTTTATAAAAAACATAGATTTCCTCTGGGCAGGATTTGAACCAGCGACCTATGGATGTCTACCTTAAAACCTACAGTCCACCGCTCTACCAATTGAGCTACCTGAGGATATATATATATATATATATATATATATATATATATATATATATATGTAAAATTAAATTAATAATATTGACTACATGTTCCAGCCATGGTAAATTTCAATCTTCTTTGTAGCTTACCATAAGTAAGTGACGGCAACTATAAGGCCCAACTCGAGTTGGCTTTTGAGAATATTATTTAACTCCGTTCGGGATATACATTCATGTACTAATTAATCAAATGGGTTAAAAATGAAGAAGGTTGAATTTCAAATAAACTTACCTTCGTTTTCATGTTGGAAGAGTAGAAACCCACATTCACAATATTCCTTAGTACACCCGACCGGAATAATTATCCTTGATTTCAACAACATCGGAGGTTTTGTCCTTCGCGAGAATGACGCCCTAGATCATTCTGTCACATAAGAGGATCTTTACGATGTTATTATATTTTTACATTCAACTGAGCTATACCTAGTGAAACTATTATAACCAACTATCCCACTATATTAATGTAGTCAAATAGTAAGTTCTTTTATAACAGTGTATATATTACAATATAACTTTAGGACCTCAATTTTAATGCTAAATTTATGTTTATTTATAACTCAGATGATTATAAATGTATAATTTACACCTATTACTATACATTTATAAATTTTATTTTATATAGTTATCTTTTCCCATAAAGTAAATAAAGAACCTACTATATCACTGATTTTTTAGTAGTTAGCTCCATTTTTAACTATAGCATTTCATTTCATCATCTAGATAATCATTTTTTATGCTCATGAGAATAATTTTTATAAATTATGAATTTGAGTTGAAATAATTGCATTTAATTCGAGGGAAAGTATTAAACCCAATGGAAAAACCATTCTCGTAGCGACCACATGAAATTCTAGACCCAGTAAACTTTACAAGATTAGATATAGACACTTATTCCACGTATCAACTGACAAGAGTCTTATGTTTACGTTTAGTAAAGTATGTTAGAAGACTTTATCCAGAGATTATGAGGTATTATCATATATGATGGGAGTATCTTGTAATCAATATTATGTTATTAAAAAATAAATAACATGTTTAAATTTGAAAAGGATAAATTTGCATTTTTATAATATTATATAAAAGAAAGTATCGCGTTATGTTTCCAACTGACTCAAATATATTTGTTTTATATATTGTGGTCTGATTTTCTCTAAGTAGAACGATGCTAGTTAGTTTTGATCCAACAAAACCTTCCTAATTCAATCATTATACTCCTAGGGTGTTACTTTTTTAATGCGAAACAAAGTTTGAAACATATGAAGCCAAAGTATCAGACAAGGTTTTTCTTGGTAGCCGAGATAGTATTAATTTAAAGCTCTAATTTAGCTAGGTTAAGTCAAGTTTAAATAGGAGATATAAGAGCTATATATTTTTATGTTGATACAATACATATATTTATCTTAATAAAACTTAAATACCAATCATCCACATTGTAATTCATCACATTCCAACAATGTAGACTATCAAAATCAAATAATGTGCCATTGATTGATATGAATTGAGTGCAAGCAATGAAGTTGACACAACTAAACAGTTTTGAATATTAGATCTTATCAGCGTTAGATCATGGTGTTGCAACTTGACATATATTTTTAATTAGATCAAAATAATGTTGGAAAAATTGATTACAATATCTTATATTACAATATCTTATATTTTACTTATATTTTCATCGATGTTTACTTTATAGCATTAATTTAATAACTATTTGGTATCTTAAAACTATTTATGTGATATTATAAAAATTATTGTGTATTAAAAATTGCCATACTTAGATATTTCAAATTCGTCGAAAACATATCAAAAAGATCGAATTCATTTGAAATGTTTTGAAGATTCGAAAGTTACTGTGGCTTTTGAACTCGTAATGAAGGAAAACTTACCTTTAAATTCAACATCATAATCTAGAAGCTTCTCTCACCCCTAGATAATTCTATTTTGCTACGTTACAGACAACCATTTTTTGTATTAGGCATATAAATGCATACCTAAATGCTTTTTTCAAAGAATCGTTCTGCACTTTATAGTAATACAAAAATTGTTTAAATTATAAGATATATAGACGCTATCAATACATTTTATACATGTGTTCATTATTTAAATTATTTCGAATTGGATATGTGATAGACTTTGCATGAAAGATGTATTGTATATATCATTATTTTAAATAAAAATTTTCGCGTGATTGTATACATTATTTTAATTTGAAACATTAAAAGTTCGAAACGATATTGCTTGCTTTTCATAATAAGTTATTTTTTAAATGCACAAATAGTCACTCGGTCAAGTACGAATCTCGTTCGGTTGCCAAATCGATGAGATTCCATATGTAATTTATTAATGTGTTTTTTCTTTCTCTAAATATTCTAGTTAGGGTGATATTTCCTCAAATTCCCTCCTCAACCACTCTTATTTTATTATATAGCTATTCTCTTATAAAGTAAGAATTATGTTAGATCATGTCGATGTGGAGGTCGCTTATCAAATTCAAGCATGGTTTACTTATTAATGTTTCCATTAATGCTATCGCACTCTCCATCCCTGATAGTAAATATATAATAATTTTTTTAATTTCACCTTGCTCATCCCTAGTGACCTATCTTATCTTAGCTGGAACTTTCTGGACATGTATAAAAAACCACTAAACTATAGATTTTCTAATGTATAAGACAACATTTTAATGAGAATTTGATTAAAGGGATGGGGTAACGTGTTATACCGTTAATCGATGAAAATATTTAAATTTCAGGGTTACTTTAGAAAAAATTAAAATAAATCAAGTCTGTTCCGGCTTCGAATCGGGTATATTCTGTGTGTAAAATAGATGTGTTAAACATAAATTCACGAGAACTTACTTTTATAAATTTCTATATAGCTTAGTCATAATCTGAACTTCTGGCACCATTTGAATACGGTTATAAATAAAATATATATAGTCATAGTTGGTTTTTAAATAGCACCAACTCATCTTTGCCAAGTTGTTAGATCTATCATCAAAAGTGTAGGAGAACTTAGTTTTCTTCAAGATTGAGTTGACGAATATATTTACTATTTATTAGAGGTTACGCAACTATCCGATTGGTAAATATATAACAACTAGAGCTCGTTTTGATATAATAGTATTCCAGTGAAGTTTGTAATTCGTACGTTGATATAAGCTGTGTGTGTATAATATCGCATTGAAAGTTCAACTTTTGAAATACAACTAATTAATTTAATTTTTTAATCTTTAACTTTTTTCATCCATACTAAATAAATAAAATATTATTCTACGCATTTTTATTAATTATAACATTTAGTCCAATGTGTAGAGCTGTTTAAATTTTGGATTTTTATCACATATTTTATCAATTAAGTTTTTAATTTACAGACTCTTAACTCAATTAAACGATTACTATCCTGAGGCAAAACTTTTAGTCTTTTCCAAATCACTTATGCCTGAAAAATATTCCAAATAAATTTGAGCCTAAGAAAATTTGATACAACCGTGGTTCGATTAAACTAATAAAGTAATTTGTTCCTAAATTATACTTAGCTTCTGGGCCATTATTTTTTTTAAGTGCAAAGGTGAGGGGAAGAGAATAAGAACAATATTCATTTACGAGTGGTTGCAATATTGGTTCACTTTCCTCTTATGTTAGAAACAAATAAAATTTGTTATAAAGTAAAAATAACAACAACATTGTAGCTTTTTAACAGAAGTGTAATTGCTTTACTGTACCATAAATACAAAACTGTAATTGCTTTATTGCACTATGGATAAGTATTTTCTATATAAACTTCTAAAAACAAACGGATTCGTTTTATTTCCAGTTTAATAAAACGATGTGTTTACAGATTAATTGTTAAGATTATTTTTGAGTTTTCAGATACAATAATTAATAGACAACCATTACTACTACTTTATATAACTTGCATTAAACTGGATTGCCGATGGCGGCTAATCACGGTTCGAATATGGTCCTTATCTACTGAGAGTACTTACTATCTCTTTTCCCCACTCTACTTTCATACAAACGAAGGTACATTTACTCTATATTCTCTCTATTCACCGTTATTTTGTAAGCCTTATATAGAAATTAGGGTTTCAAGTTTAATCCTTCTGTCTAGTTTTGAACTAATTATTAATATCAAAATGAAGCAATTCAACATTACATGGCTCTACCAAATTAGCTACAAGAGGAGCTTAGTGAATACTGACAATACATTTATTTATTCATTTCATCTACATGTGGATAAAGTTAGGTTAAACTGTCATTGACTGTAACAGACCAAACAAGAGTTATTTGTTTTATAAAAATACAATCCTACTTACTACATTTATGGCGGATGAAGCTAGGATGGTAGAGCACTCGCTTGTATTCTGAGAGTTTCCAGGATCGAAACCGGGTGCATTCATTTTTAAATGGCATTATCCCCACTTTTTCTAATATTTTAATTGTAATTATAAGTAAGAGTAGTTTTCTTGTCATCTCTAATGTGCATACATATCTTTTATGGCAGGTCTAAATATTTTTAGAAAAGCGTAATATATCTCCCTCAATCATTTGTATTAAAGTCATTATACAGTTTCAACTATTCAACAACTTAGCTCATTTGGTAGCGTGTCTGCCTACTGAGCTAAGGTTCCCGAGTTTGATTCCCGGCTTGGCCAAGAAATGTATTATTGGTGAAATGTAGGTTTACCCTTTCACATTGATAAATTAATGGCCGGGGACTAGATGTTGGGACAGTCCTAGTCTTTAGTTAGATTATAATGCCTAGCAAGCCGGTAGGGTGAAATATGTGGCTTGAACAAAAAACTGACCTACGCCACAGGCTGGAAACAGTAATGTAAGTGGTGACTGGTGGTCTAGGGGTAATATGTCGGCATTCTTGTTGGGGTTACGGGGTTAATCTTCGGTCCCGGCATAGATTTAGCCGATTGCCAAACCCTTACTTCACCTCTGACAGGACGTGTATTAATCACAGCTTGTGAACGTGTGGAATGCCAGGCCTCCACCGTGGTTCGGATCCCACGTAGGTCCTCCATTTAATCTCTCATTCACCATGCGTTACACATTAGCGTAGGTGCGTATAACAAGAATGGGTAGTAAGAGGCGGTGCTAGTATAGATAATAATAATAATAATAATATAATAATAATAATTTAAAGTACAAAAAAAATTATTCAATTGTTACAGTACAAATATTATAGAAGTGAAAAAACACTTAAAAATATTAATTAACCTTATATTATATTATTCACTATAAATTCAATTTTATAATACCGGTATATGAGTTATATTAAAAATAAATTTACTTGGTGAATAAAACAACCAATAACTAGGCCTGGCTTACACATGCCGTTGTTCGACGGCCGTTGCTGCGGTAAGGCCAATGGCCTTTTTCTCCTTGTTCCCACATACTGCGTTGCCGCAGTGTATTAGGGTTGGAGAGACCTCCTCTGTCCTAGTCTCGTCTTGACAACCAGTAGTCTGAATATTCCTGTACTTCGTTTGAACTGCAGTTATGAACGTGTATGGAAAACGCATAGTAGTGGTGTGCATGGCGTAGACATCAGGTTTACTAGATGAACCACGGCCAGTAAGAAGATTCCGGGTGCATCCGTACAACAAAGAAAGAGAAGCCTCTCCAATGCAGACAATTCTTCCCATTTTCCCACAAGTCCTCCTGATATTTCCAACTAGCACTTCTCTTTTTCCGTGCAGTCTTTAAAAGGTTGTGGCTTTTGTCTCAAAGCGGAGGTTTATATTGCACTAATGCCATTAGTTTATCACAATCCATGGCGAAACAAATTTGTTAAAAAAACTTGTTAAAAATAAATATATTTAGAAGGTGGATCACTGAAGGCAGTCTAGAGGGTTATGTGGGACCATCTCCGTTTGATTATATGTGTTTTACCCCTTCTTTCAACGGTAACGTTGACCTTGACGCCACAACAATCCTCCGTTGCAAATCTCCAACGGCCAGTGAAAACACCACACTGGTGCATGTGGGAACTGCAATCATCGTGTTGATTCTTCTGCTCCCTACCGCACCGCAGCAACGGCCGTATATATATGAATAAAATATTATGTTGCATTATATAAAATACGAATTAAATTGTATAACAAGGTTTATTAGCAAACATTAGTTACATTCATTATCGGGAAATTGTGAAGTCTAATTTGAATGGATCAATGACTTAGAGAAACTTCTATATAAAACTCAACCGTAAAAATCTCTTACAGTAGGCTAAACCAACCAACAAATAGTATTCTTCATTTAAGTGTGGTGCTAATAAACAGCTTACTAAACAGATGACAATGTTCAAAAGTGCAAATATTAAATCGCACAACTACGGTAGATCGGAAGTATTGGGTTTGCCCTATAAACTGGAAACAATTATTAAAAGGGTGGTTTCAAATTTTGTTAGTCTAATTTATTTGTAGTTCGTGTGCACGTCCACGCTTGAATACGGGATTAACATTCCACTGCTGACAGGCAACCAACAATCGGGTATGTGTGAAGTCGGTTGAAAAATAGAACATGTTACATCATTTTCATAGGTAGACCAATGTCTTACTAATTTTTAGCGTGCAGACACCTATTTGAATCAATAGTATACATAATATTAATAGTGCAGGTAGTTTACGACCGTATGAATTGTTTATTTACATCTAAGGAGACAGTTTAATTGTGACTTCGCATTTTTAGAGCCACTAGGAAATGTGCCTTTGGGGTGTTGAACTACTTAACCTAACATAACTTGACCCAACCTAATAAACCTTCAAATTTTTGCCAAAACCATTGAACGACAAGAACTGAGGAAGTTTAGTTATTACGAGGGATGTCAACATGAGACGATGATAGTTTCTATCTGAAATTTAAGATAGCATGATAGAAACACACTGCCAATAAAGTGGAGGAAACTCAGTAGGAGCTAAATTGTATCCATTCTGAATGGTCTACATTCAGACAATTTTAAAATAAACTACTTTAACATACATCCTTATTTGTATTCACTATAGTTATTTGCATTATATCCCCAAATTCCTGAATTTTATCAATTTTTAATGGTCTTTATTCAGACATTTTCTTAACCAAGAACCAAAAATAAAAATTTTGATTTATTTCCTTTTTCATAATAACCACAAAATACTGAATTTTACCCATTCAGAAAGGTATACATTCAGACATTTTCTTAAACAAGCACCACAAATAAAAAGTCTGATTTGTATGCACTATAATAATTTGCACTTATATCCACAAAATCTTGTATTATATCTATTATGTATTGTGTCCATTTAATTGCGGTGCCACATGGCTGGTAGATGCCAGCAGCAAATAGTCTACTTGACTCACTACATATTTACTAGTGAGCAGCAATATCACTATATTAATACAAACTTTTTTTTAATTAATTTTTTTCTTTTAAAATAAAAATAAATGTGTTCTTTACAAATGAATGATTTCTTAAAATAATTATGATTTAGTTTAAAATTGATATATGGGGAGGCATTAACTAAAATAAATTAATTTAAGGGAAATTTATGGATGTCATTCTTAGCACTGGCAGTATGCATCAGTATTTACGAAACCATACACGGTCATTCTTCGCGTCATAATTTTCATCAGTCCTTGCTCATGCATGCCCTACAATTATTTAGTGATAATTTTGTTGAAAAACTTAATTTTATTCAATTAATACAATCTGGACACGTGAATCGAACCCTGGACCATTGGCTTTGCGCATCAATGCTCTACCACTGAGGTGCAATAACTTTGCCCCACCCATGAAAGCACTAACGACCGCACCTAATGCACTCGTCAGTGCTACGTTGGTGCTGATCATTGAACATAAAAGTTTTGCTAGTGCTATATTTTTGTGGAAATTATAAACCAAAGTCATTGGGCAAGGCCAAGTTGACGTCATCTTGGCCTCACTCGACGATTTTGGCTTAAAACATCCAGAAAAAACTAGCAATAAAGGTTGTGTTGCTTACTGAGCAGCACTAACGTGGCACTAACAGATGCACTAGGTTTTTTCCATTAGTACTACACCGTAAAATGGTGTACGGAGCCAGATTTACGTCAAATCCACCCCACCCAAGTTTTTGGCTTAAAACTTCCACAAAAATGTAGCAATAACCTTTTTTTTATTGTTTATTGAGCAGCATTGATGTTTGTATTAGGCTTTGTCGTTAGTGCTGGATCGTAATATGGTAGGTGGGGCCAGGATGACTTCAAATTGGTCCCACCCAATTATTTTAGCTTATAACTTCCACAAAAATGTAGCAATAAAGATTTATTTTTGTTTACTGAGTAGCACTAATGATTGTGTTAGGTGCGGCCGTTAGTCCTCTCATGGATGGGCCAAGTTTATTCAACTCAGTGGTAGATAATTAGTATGCAAAGCAAAAGGTTCAGGTTGTCTTAGTTACATAAAAATAGGTTTTTAAATAAAATAATCACTAATTAGTTGTAGGGCGTACAAGAACTGGGAATTATGAAAAGAATGACGTGAAAACTGACCATGTTCGGTCTCTTTATAAATGCTAATGCACACTGTGTAATGATACTATTTTGGACCCTCTAATATATTCAAAAAGTCATGTATGAAGTGTATTTTTATTTAAAGAACTGTAAGTAAAGTTTCCTTTTAATACTTCTACATGGAGAGTCATGGTTTCTCAGAAATAGTTTCAATATATTGCACTTTAAACTTTTTTTTTTAACTTTAAAATATCATCTTCATTGTATTAGAAAAATCATGTTACATGCTGGCTCCCTCTACCCAATAGGAAGCCAGTCTTCACAACATCAGGTTGCCAGGAGCTTTTCTATTAATAAGTTTTGAAACTGTGACAAGGGGTCCAAGAAGCAAGGGGGTAGGTCATATATAAGCAGCCTATGCGTATGAATCCACAGTAGTAGTAAAATAAATCTACATAGCAGACAGTACTCAGAACGCGGAACATGTAATATCACAGTAAAACAATCCGTAAATTAACAAGACCTGTATCATTTTATATCATATTTTCAGTACTGAAGGTATAATCATTTAAATAAATCATGTGCAACATTAAAAGTCTTGCTCCTTTTATAAATATAATTATCACATATAATCAGGTAACATAACCGTGTAACAAGTGCATAGTAAGGCAAATACGAGTCATCATCAATAAACCCGATATCATAATTATTGGCTCCCAATATCGGGGCAATAAATCCCGTATCATAATAATTGGCGCCCAAACACGGGGCATCATAAGTATATAAATTCCCACATCACAATAAAAAATCAATATCATAATAATTATCAGTCCTAAGACATCTGTAAATTACTCATAAATTAATTTATTTTAGTAAATGCTTTCCCATAAACCAGTTTTAAACTAATAATTATTTTAAAAACTCACTCATTTGTAAAATACCCTTTATTATTCTCTTAAAAGAAAAACTGATATGTAAGAATGTATCATTTTTATATTAACATAGTGATAGCGCTGATCTCTACTAAATATTAGTGAGTTAAGTAAAGTCTCTCCTGCTGCCATCTACCAACCGTTAGTACCGTAATTAAATGAATATAATTAAGAATTGATACAATTTAGGATTTTGTTGATATAATGCAAGTCATTCTAGTGGATACAAATCAGCCTTATTATTTTTGGTGCTTATTTAGGAAAATGTCTGAATAGAAACCATTCATAATTAACACAATTCAGGATTTTGTGGATATAGTGCAAATAATTATAGTGGATACAAATAGGGATTTTTGTTAAAGTGATTTATTTGAATACTGTCTGAATGGAGACAATTCAGAATGGATACATTTCAGTCGTATCCTCAACTCCTATCTCTTTCTCAAGTGAGTGGGCCGCAATTGATACGTGTCTCTCAAAAAGCATCTACACGATTTCAAGATTATGCCGCAAGTCACTTACTCAACCTCTCAGGAGAGAAAGTGTTGCAATAACAAGCGCAATAATATAATGAAACACCAGGGACTTTAATTTGATCTACACTAAAATGTGCCCAAGCCCAAGTATCTGAACCTAGATGTTTAACAATAAGCAAAAATAAATATTTAATTATACACGTTAATTGGAGTTTAAGGGTATGCTTGATGCTAAATCATAACAACAGTATATTTATTATTTAGCACCACGTTTGGGTTATACGCTTAACAACAGTATAGAAGATGACATTGGCCTAGAGGCGGTTTTATTTTCATTATCCAAAAGTTAACAATATTGCGTTTTTAGATAGCGGGCAGTGTTCAAAAATAACTTATACATAAAAAAAGATCTATGTAAAAGTAATAAATATAAAACTACAGAGTATTACACGCTCAATCAAATAAAGAATATTCATAATGATTTAACTGGATTAATCTATATACGCACCAAAAGTTAAAATGAAGTGCACAATGAATAATAAGAAATGAAAGTTGGCAAACACGTATATTAGAAAATCTATTTGTATCACATCTCATACCATATCTATATCACCTAGTAGGATTATGCTCCTGTCCATACACCTGGTTATATTCAAAATAAATGAATATATGATTATTGTCAAACAACCCGTGAGGCGGGGCAACCTACCTAAATAATATTCAAGGAACGCCCATTAGTCAATAACAAAAGGAACTAGAAAATGAAAAGATAATAAGAGATATTGAATAGAAGGAAAAAGTTAAAGACAGCAAAAATTTAACTAACACAAAACATATTTAGTTTATAAGAATTATAATGAATGTTGATAGTAACAAGTCTGAATATAAAATATATTACATCATGGATGAGAAGATAGATTTAACAACATAATACTGCTAAGCCTATAAATAATGAAAATTTTTATAACTTAATCTTATTAAAGACAGAAATAGAGCAGAAAAGAAAAATAGAGTTAAAATACAGAAAACATATTAAAATTAGATAATACAATACACATGAAAAACCACATATTCAAAGGTTAATATTAAATTACTAAAACCTTACAAAGAAACATATATTAGGTCTAGTAATGAGTTAAAATTTATTTTAAGGTAATATTGTGAATAAATTCAGAACTGTCAAAAGAAAAGTTAAAATTTAAGCAAATGAAAGTGAACAGGTAAATAAAGGCATAAAATTTTTAATAAAGTTAGAGACGTTAATTATACCGAAATATGTAGAATAGGAGATAATTATAATAAAATGTTGTTGAATATATTAATGTTCCTTATCTGGTGTTTAGTTCCACTCCTTAAGCCTTGAACGCCAAAAGGCAGGTTGACTTGACTAAATGTTTCTGACGTACAAACGCCATCATCTAAACAATCTTGGATGTAAGATATATTTCCCAAATTTATTTTAAGTCGTAGCTTTCTTATCACCCTCACAAAGGCGCCAGTCCTTGTCTGGTTTGCTGGGGATGGATAGTTGGAGCTTGAATCCATCCAGGTGTATTGAAAGTTTTTTTTTATAAATGATTTTAATTTATTATACATTTTAATAGTTACATCGTTACGACATTAGTACAAATATGCAGATGGTCTGGACGGGTATTAATACGCTAACACCCTCATTTGAGGACATGCGGGCCAAGGTGTTTACCCCATTGGGATTAATTTTTTTTATCATAGGGGGTTTGGGGGATCACATCTTGGCCATTTGTAATGAGTGTTGCTTTTCATAAATGGTTTTCCACTCTACCACCGTACTAATATGGGCACAATTTCTCTAGAATGTCACCCTTCTCATTCTGATGGCTTACTTGTATAGAAATACGTATGTACTAAAACACTCAAATAACTCAACTTTCTGTCTATCCAAGCACTATATTTGCTAGGCGGGTTGCAGGAGGGAAAGATGCACTCAGTTAATGGCGTAATAAATTAACAGTACAAGCCCATATGTCATCTCTTTTGTCAGCCACATGGTCCAAATTCTGAAAAGAAGAGTTAGAATTTTCTCTTAAAGCAATATAATATAGTCTTAACCTGTGGGGCAGCATGAACTCTAATGTTTTATTACTTGTCTTATTTCTGTTAGTAGAACAAGATATATTTACTGGTGTGAGACATGAATTATTTTACCGTTTATAGATATATTATCTTTGAAAACATTTATTTATATCAACAAAAACATTCATCTTAATAATTATTACTATTCTTTAATCACATTTTGAGAACAAAATATTGGATAAAGTTTGAACTGTAAGTGTTGGTGATTTATTATGTTTGTGGTAATTTAGTTTTTATGACATTTAAAAAAAAATTGTGTTTTGTTATTTTATTGTAAAGTTCTAATCATTAAGTTGTACCATCACTGCACCTAAAATACACCTTAACCTAAAACAGAAATATGTGTAAGCACTAAAGTGTTTTATTTTACAATAAAATAGCCTTGTGCTGTTGATATGATCGCTAAGGCGTATTATCTTCAAACGTTTCCCATCAATCTTAATGATACACAAACTTTTCTTTTTTTCTATGAGTCCTACTAGCAGGCATAGCGATCCGAATTTATAATAATATTTAGCACCGTGTCTTACTACCTGTTCGGGTTATACGCTTTAAGTACTAATTACACAAATGGATTAGGAATTGGGAAGGTTGAATTAGAGGAAGTGAGCCCGAATTTGCGTGGAGGAAGAGTGGAAAACCATTTATGAAAAACAACCCCCAGTTCACCCGACCGAGATTCAAACCTCGATCTCCCCGTCCTCGGCGGTCGAGTTCAACACGTCAAGCGCGTTAGCTAACTACGCCACCGAGGCGGGTGATCCGAATTTAATTGTAATGACATGGTAAGTATGAGAAAAGTATAATATTAAAGGAAATTCCCGTGTCTTTTCTCTAAAATATAACTCTGTCCATCAAAAACAGCAGTTGAATTAACCATTTTTCTATTCCTGCAACTGACCGTCCATCTACCTCTAAGTGGCTTATAATATTTACAATCCACGAATCAAAGCTACTTGGACCTGTTTTATGCGTGAATAAAGAGAGAGAAGAAGTCAACTCTTGCCATAACCTGAAACACGAAGGGGAGGGGAGTTATCTATGATGTAGGCAGGGGTTTTCTGAATGATGCCCAGATGCAGGATTTTAAACAAGAAGGCTTTTTTTATTTCATAATAGTTTGAACGTTCGATAGTTGTGGGAGACCTTTTATAAAAATATAAAATGTAAACAGAAATAAGTAATTTTCAAATTAATCTACGGTGGAACAGGTTGATGGTTGATTCTGTTCATGATAAAACTTGGACTTGTGTTTTGGGGCAAAGGTTGACTGGGTACCTTGCTAATCAAAAGCCTCCCCACGTTTCAAAGGATAATATTCACTGATTGTCGACATATGTTTCTTGTGCACGGCGCCTAGACTGAGGAGTTAAACAATTTTTTCATGTACACATATTAAATGAGGAATCCAATTGTAGAGTTATTTATACAGTAATTTCGCCTGGATCTTATAAATGTTTCTTTATAAATCACTGATCTTTTCTCGTGCCCCATCGGTTACAGTTTGATAGCGTTTCTACGTTCTCATTTAGAGAAATTATTGTAATTCTGAACATTTGTGGCCTCGAGACTATGGTAACACTGACGTTTTATGTGCCCTCTTAGCCAAGAGATTGGGTTTTGCAATTCTGTCTGTCTGTCCCCGAGGCTACAAATGAATAGTGATATTCAATGTATTGATAGTTAGATATATCATTGGCATTCTTTGAGGATACTTTTTTAATTTTTATTCCAGCTCTCAAATTAATAACAGTTTACTAAAGACTGATTCTTTGAAAATTAGATTTTCTTAAAGGCTTCAACACTTTTTGATTTAAAATAGATACGTTACACGAAGAATGTTCAATATGACATTTTTTTTAAGGAGAAAGTTCGTTTAAGGATAGCTTACTAATGAATAATTTATGGAAATTTTAAATATTTCGAAAATGATTTAAAGATTTTGTTCGAAATTAATATCTATAGATTATTTTACATTATAAACAAGATTAATCCACTATATAGGTAACTTATAGAAAACTATTTTTTGGAATTTTGCGGTTTAAACCAAATTTTTATAATTATTTTGTTCAAAACTAAGAGTTAATTGATTACGAGCCTTAGTTCTAACCATCTATTCATATCTTCCAGACTAAGTAGTGAATTTAAATAGCTAATTTAACATATTGTGTCTAGCTAATTATTAATAATACCATACATAACGTGACCTGATATCAATTTTGAAAAACATAATTATTTACAATTGTAATATGTCTTGGTAACATAAATCAAATATCATCTTATAACTTGAGCACAGAGTGAATGCAGATATCTGCCATAATATCATAAAAATATAATTAGATACTAGGATGGATCAATGTTGCTTTTTATTTATTTATTTGAAGTATTTAATGTGCACTTTATGAATCTATTGATGGTACCAGCACACGAGAATTTCTATGAGCGAGAGTAAAAGAAACTACCCATTTCTACGGGAAATAGGTTTTCACATATATCCCAAGGTTATTTTACATGCGATACTCGACATTGGGCCGACGGCCTTACTTCCCCTCCAAATAAAGTTGCGCTATGGATTTTTATCGCTCAAGAATAATCCGTTGTCCACGGCGGAGTTTGAACATATGAACATCGGATTCTGAGGCGAGCACTTTACCCTAAGACCACTGAGGTCGACCGGATAGCTGCTAAACCGCGAACGGATCTACAACCTTGACACGTTTGGTTATTCGGATCAAACTAAACGTTGTTATGGATTATATTTACAATATAATTATTCTGTTATAAATTAACTGTCGAGCTTTTTATTATTATCGTTGTGATCCATTACAAAATTCACGAATGCGAATATCGGATGAAGTTTTCGAATGCGAACACTGATGCTGAGGGCGTATTCCCAAACACATTCAGTGTCGTCTAGATTGCTTTTCCCAATTCAACTTTACAGGAGAAAACAATCGAAATCCTGCCTATATGAACTCCGGAATACGTGGCCTTGTTGACTACTTGTGTAAGCTTTATCCACCATCTTAGTAGGGGTTATTTATTTCTCTAAAAGTCCATATCACTGTCGATAACACGGCTATTAGACACACAATTGCGCTGAAAAGCAGTTTTCTGCATTCAATTGTCAGAAGCAAACTTTGATCAGTGATTTATTATTTCTATTTCATAATAATTACTTTGCCAATTTGTAGCATTTGGTTATATATGGTAAAATGGTTTCACTGGTTAGTTTCAATTCCAGAGTCTCTCAGCGTACTTAGGGTGATTGTTACAGCTGAATTCACCTCCCTCCCCCCAGCCCCCCGTTTTCTTCTTATTCACTTAATAATCTTATTTTATGTAATTTTGAACTAACTTATTTGTTCTATGTTTTCTTATTTCCATACGTAGTGGGCTCCTCCCCCCTTGCCGACACAGTTTTACCCAATACTTTTGTCTTATTTTAGAACAAAAAGCCACCACTGGTGATATATAAAAGTCTAAAGGTTCTAGGTTAGCGTCCAAAGTTTAATCCCTCCTCACTCTCGTCCCCGAATGTCTTAAGGATGGATACATTAAATTTCAAGGTTAGGGGCAGACAAACAAGCCGTGAGACCACCCTCCTCGGTTATAGTGTGAACAGAATAAGCATTTAACTAAATGTTACATAAGAATGTCGACTCTTTTTTAAGTGTATTGACCCACGAGAGCGAAGATAATAAACCTTTTGACTAAGTGTTCCGTAAATGTCGGAAAATATCAAAGGATGTTAACAGTTCACACAAACAAACATTTCATGAAACCAACCTCGCAACCATTCTTAGGACTTGGAACGGATCTTGATACATAAGTTGCTCGTCACTCATCATACCAAATCACCCATCTCTCACTATCATTCCATGAGGATAAGGGCTAGCGTATGCTGCCTGTAACTCACAAAGCAATACAGCCCTTTCACAGGTGACCTAGCTTGGCGCTTCTGCCAAGGTGGATATCTTGTGTCGGGCTACAAACCAACTCAAACCGTGTACTTTGTACAATTAAATCATAGGTACCAAGTCATTTAATATTAAGTTCATGCAACGAGGATAAGGGTTTGTGAAAACAACCTGTAACTCGCATATCAAATCAGCCAAAACTTCCCAATGCTTGTCAATGTCACTATTGGCAAGTGGGGAGGTTGGGGCAACAGGGGCAACCCATTTGATACATAAGTTGCTCGCGTGACCAACAATTTGTGTGTAGTCATGGTCCTTCACGGACTACATAATGGCCACACATCTGGATAGACTGATTTCAGTCCTAGATATAACTCATAGTGGTCACACACCTGTATAATATTGTTGCGGTCCTAGATACACTTAATAGTGGCCACACACCTGGATAATCATTATTCAGTCCTAGATACACTTCATAGTGGTCACACACATGGATAATCATTATTCAGTCCTAGATACACTTCATAGTGGTCACACACCTGTATAATATTGTTGCAGTCTTTGATACACTTAATAGTGGCCGGACACATGGATAATCTTGTTGCAGTCCTAGATACACTTCATAGTGGCTACACACCTGGATTAATATATATCAATATACTTACAACATATTATAATTACATAGTAAAACAATAATTATAGCTAGACAAATTTAAACTATTAACAGGAGACACTAGATTGATACAGTGATAACTATTATAAAATAAAAATCTTTGAAATTATTTATTTAAATCCAACCAAAAAGAAATAGTTTTTTATAAACATATTGTTTAAGTTCAAGATTGTTTCTTAAAATAACTCTCTCAATTTTGCTCTTATTTTATGATAAAAGTGGTATTCAACCAATTATAGAGTTTCTGCTACGAATACAATGACCAAGAAGATTTAAACCTTAAAAGCTACTAAGTGAAATAATTTTGAATTTTGAGAAACCTGATAAGAGACATGAATACCCAAATATCCTAGTCCAAATTTACAAGAAGGGTCTCTAGTAAAAATATAAAAAAATATAATTGGAATCACAATAAAGTCTGTTTGAGAATAGAGTTTGGAGCCCCAAAAGTAATTCTATTTTTTAATATATATAGATAAACTGTCTACTGTTATTTTCTCAAGCAGCCTCGTTGTATAAAGCGTCACTATCACTAAATATTAGATTGCCAACGATAGAGAGATTAGCTTTCGAATCAGTAGCCGTATGAACAGATACTTTTTTACTTAAAGGGTTTTACAGTCTGTGGGTAGATATTATCTCAAACCTACATTACTCAACCCTGCTCCATTTGTGTAAATATGTGGACAACCCTAACGGGTCAAGAGAAGCAACTCAAAAAAATAAAAAACTTATTTCTGATATGGTTATAAGACAAATAAGTCGGTAAAAGAAAATTTAAAACCTTTTAAAACTTGAGATTTATCAATTACCTTAAATATCAACTTAAGCTAGATTTTAAACTCGTTGCAAGTGGATAAAGGTGCTAGGCTAGTTTTTTTCTCTTCATAGCCGCTGACACAAAGGTTGGCATTTATATCTCGAATGGGTTTACTGAGATAGTTAATTTTATAAATGTTTGTACACTTAATATAACGCAAATGCAGATATATTTCTCTAAATTATATTTTCCTCGTCTTTATTCCATTACTATACACATACGGATAGCTTGTACGGGTAGTAATACGTAATTACACAAACAAATAAATGGTGCAACACGATCATTGATACATAATCACATAGTTTTATAGTTTGTAAACAAGTTTCAAAAATCACCATCAATACATTACCATTAGATTATTTATTAGTTTCCAAAAACCAGTATAAAATTTTATTTATAATGTAAAAAAATACTCATTTATGAATTTTGAACAAAATCGTAAGTCAGTTTGAAAAAAAAGTTATTAGAATAGTTTCTAGTAATTTATAATTTTCCAAAAATATGGTATCTGTTGACCTAACCTTAATTTTAGAGATATAATTAAAATCACAATTTGTACTTGAGCTAAGACCATATAAAGTCTAACTATCAAGTTTGAACGAAATCCATCAAACAGTTTTGGCTGTAGTTACAGCGACAAACAAGCATAGTACGTAGCTGTAAAAACCAACAATAATCATTTTTAGGTCTGGATTTGAGATTTTTTTTTTTTTAAACGTGGCGTATCATAATCTTCTAATGTGACGTACCTCGACCAGTCAGTGTCCCCAGCAGAGCCAAGGATACAGATAGGATCTTAAACAGATGGAACTAGGAGTTGAGTAGGGGGTGGGGATGGCTGGAGGGGAATAGAAGTTCTCACTGACGAGCAGATGTCTGCCCATTGGGGGGTAACATTCTTTATAAAAGGGCCTTGGTGTATTCACGCCATGGTAATTACTTTTTCTTTCTTGTCTTTACCAGCGGGCACGCAGAAATCACGTCATGACTCTTATAAGAACTATACATTATATACTCACTGTAATGTAGTAGGCATGAGGAAGGTTGGATTAGGAGGAAGTGTACTAGAATTTTAATATAAAAGAGAGGAGTAAACCAATCAGAAAAAAGCTTTTTAGTACATCAGGCTTCGATCAGGATTCAAAACACAACATCAAGTTCACATAAAAACCAACTAGACGAGCGTGAACACCCGATGTGAGCTATAATCTACCAGCCACAGTGTTGGGCCCATGATTAACGGCATCAGTATAATATTGTCTGGTTTCCTCGCAGCATGGAGGTATGTGTTGTGTCCCAGATAGGTGTACTTGGGTTGTTTTTATTAAATCGCTACCCTTTACGTCAATACGTATACATTTCTCTAGATTCCATAATTCTCATTGTTAACTCTTTAGTATAAATATACTGGCCGATCAAACTGGTAGTAAGACGTAGAGCACTAAAGAAAAAATTAATTTATTTATTTCGAATTGAAATCACAAAATATAATGTTGTCCAATATTAGTTCTTGCCTATAGTAAATAAACCAATTGCCGTTTGTTAGATTAAATTTTTAAATTTATAAAAGCAAATGTGTTTCATATAAATGTCAAGAATGAGTCCAATGATCTCTAGTTCTATCTTTGGCAGCGAGTATATTTATTTAAACTTTTAAGTTTTTATATTCATTGTAACCCCCTTATTTATATACTCTTATACCCATAAATAACATACAGGTTGGTTACAAGACAGTTTTATTTTTATTCAACAAAATGACAAAAAGGCTCTATGAGAGAGTAAGGCATGCCCAGCATTAGGAGCTGTATCCATACACAATGGCTGAAGAGTAATAATAACACAACAAATATGCGGGATGCCTCCCCTGGTTCATAAATGGACTAAACAAACAATTACGGTTTAATTGACCTTCTCACAAATCTTGTATAGACAACAATAATAATGGAGTATGGCGATAGTAAATCTAGACGATGGTAATAACAGAAGGATATTAGTTAGTCACCATCGGTCGGCTCTCAATTTATCAGTAATAGACAGAATGTTCTAGATAAAAGAATATCTTAACAGTCATAAATGGGCGTAATATAAATATACAACAAAAATAGAAACATTCGTTATAGTTAGGAAAACTAACGTTAAACACTTCAACTAGAGTTAAAAGAATAAGCACGCCCGAATCGCTGCCCCTGATTTAACCAACAAAGAATGAATCTCCTATGTTTAACATAAAACATAAACTTACCATTAATAACACGTTGAATAATCTTAAAACATAGGATTTGGGAAATTACAATTAATACACCCCAATGCAACACAGGACTAAAAATGATGGTGCTCTAAGACTTAAACCCATCCGTGAAGCGGATAAAAGAGTTTCCCTATCAGACAAATGTTTTGGGTCCAACCGTGCAACAGTATTACGTTTAGCCATAGTCTTTAAGCGAAATTCAGGAGACCCGGTATAGAATAAATAAAGATTTGATTTATAATATAACATCCCAAACGGTCATTTCAAATGATTAATGCCAAACAGAATTTAAAATATAGAAATAAACAAATGTAAATGTATCCAAGACCAAAGTGCCTCATCTAGCGATCGTAGTGCAATGTGTTATGGCACTACAAAGTTCTGCATTATATACACACGCTTGGGGTCATGTGTTCTCAAAGTGCGGGAGGCAAGTATTGGTAGAGGAGTAAAGGGGGTATCACTGTTCTAGAACATGCTCACACAGTCTAGGCATAATTCAAACGCGCACCGAACAATAGTTCGTTATTTCCCAATCACAGCTGTCGGTGCGCATCCAACCTGCGCATATCGACTGTCTATTATTTTCTTGGGTGAGGCAGGTGAGGCACAATTAGAGGTGAGCAGCGAACTATGATCCCTTATGTCAGCCTAAATGAGTCGTACCGCGATGTTGTTGTGGCGTGGAGCCATGTCGTGACGAGTCAACTGGGGAAAAAGCGGTAAGCCAACCATCCTCTTCTTTACGTGTTGTAACAAGGTTACATCATAAGTTTAATAACATATTACTAACCTATCAGCTAATATTTGTTTTTGCTACGTGTCTTATATCAGTAAGAAGTTATTAAATTGATACTTAGACAAGTAGAGATGAGTAAGGTACAATTTGATAGTAATGAAGCCGCACTAATTTTTAGATATGATACTATCTCTTTTAACGTGGGTTGAATTCAATGATATTTCACATTTAGAAATTTCCTCTACCTTCACTCTCCTCTCCGCTTCCACTCTTCATCACTTTCCACTCCTTTTACAAAATGCACCAAGCTGAATTTCAAACTTCAATCAGTAATATAGTCACTTTTTGAGCTAGACGCCCTAGACCACTTGACCACAGGTACTGGTTTGCTGTGCCAAACACTTCGTTTTTCAGCTGTTGTATCTAAAATGTGGTGTCACTTTTGACCAAATGTTAGCTTTAGTGAATTTCGGTAAATGTTGGTTAGGGGTACCGGTACTACAGGCCTGCATTTATTTGTACTATGTTGACATTTTCGGACGAGAACATACATAGGCTAGTGTATCGTTTCAGTGGTGACTATATTATTATTATTATTATTATTATTATTTTATTATTATTATTATTATTATTATTATTATTATTATTATTATTATTAGCACCGCATCTTACTACCCTTTCGGGTTATATGCACTTAAGCTAATGTGTAATGGTAAGGTGATTCTGGGATGAAATGGAGGACTTACAGTTTAACGTGGAATCCGAACCACGGTGGAGGTCTGGCATTCCCCACATTCACAAGTTGTGGTTAATACACGTCTTGTCAGAGGTGAAGGAAGGGTTTGGCAATCAGATAAATCTGTGCCGGGACCGAGGATTGAACCCCAGACACCAGCACAGAAGTCTGACACCTTACCCCTATATCACCAGGTCACCATGGTAACTATAGATTACCGTAATAAAAAATATGCAAAAAAGTTTACTGGCCCAAAGTTCTATAGAATAAGTCTTCATTCAATTTGTTTAGGAGGCTTAAATAATAAATCTTTCCATATATTTTGAGCGTTCAGTCGTTTACTTTCAATCAAAACTTATATCTTTCCCCTTTAAACTACAGTGAGAACTTCAAAACGACACCTCTCTTAGCTCTCTTTATAGTCTGAAACCTTATCTCAATCGGTAGCTTGTCTTTCTTCTTAGATAATGGTCCCTGGAACAAATGCCAGCATGGCCGAAACATGTATAAATGGTGAATTGTGGGTTTATCCTTTCACAGTGATATATTAATGGCTGGGAGCTGGATGTTGTGTCTGTTCTAGATTTAAGTTAGTTAATAAGACATATGTGGATCTAGTAAATCATTTCAGATATTGTACCTTAAATACCTCAAATAATGGGAAAATGGGAAATATTTGAGCTGTATTGAGATACATTCTTATTCAGTCACGCCCCTTGATCAAGATGTGTCCCAAAGGAAGGACGAATAAAATTTTAGCACCACCTGAGTTTCGTCCGAAGGATGTAACAGATATATTTTTCCACCACCTGAGTTGTATGCGAAAGATTTAACAAATACATTTTACAGCCACCCGAGCTGCAACCGAAGTAAGTCTAAGTAATTGAAATAATATTGAAATTATAAACACAAGTGGGTTCAGAATTATACATAAAATTTATATTTCAGTCAACTTTATGGTTAAATTCTGGATCAAATATTTTATTTAATATAGTATTTTTTAGGGAACTAGTAAATTTCAGCAATAATTGGATATATTGAAGTGTTGGGTTGATTATACTTCATGGCTGTGCTTTAAAGGTCTTTTCAAGTTTTAAATGGCACAAATTAAAAAAAGAAGATTTGTACGATTTCCTTGTGCATTGTTCTAGTGATGGAAATAGATATTGGAGACGTGGCTGACTTGGCTTGGTAGCCCCTATTCCGGGTTAGGCGGCTGATTGTATCTAGGTACCCCCTATTCCGGGTAGGGCGGCTGATTGTAGCTCGGTACCCCCTATTCCGGGTAGGCGGTGATTGTAGCTAGTACCCCCTATTCCGGTAGGCGGCTGATTGTAGCTCGGTACCTCCTATTCCGGGTTAGGCGGTTGATTGTAGCTAGATACCCCCTATTCCGGGTAGGGCGGCTGATTGTAGCTCGGTACCCCCTATTTCAGGTCGGCTGGCTGATTCTAAATCGGTACTCCCTGTTCCGGGTCGGGCCGCTGATTGTAGCTCAGTGACCCTCCTTCGGGTAGGTCTGATGGTCGAAAGAGGAAACTTGATAACCTACCTACCTTACATTAATAATGATCATAAAACGAATTTCTGGACACATTTTGATTTGCCCTCTTTATATTTTTTGCACCAAACTACTTTGTAAATAAATAAGTTGATATTATTCTCAACCAAAGATAAATATTTTACTAACCTATACACAGCTATACACAAATGAAGACTTCCATGTAAGAGTGCTGTTATATTCAAATGCTGCAGTATTAATGGCCGAGAATGAAAGTGACTTGCGGAATACATTAAATCGTTTGAATGTGGCGACATGTAGAAAGGATCTTTGTATAAATGTCTTCACAACTAAGATAATAGTTTTTATAAGGATGGATCAGGGAATGGTTTTCAGCATAGTATAAATGAAAAAATGTTAGAACAAGTGAATGATTTTGTGTATTTGGGCAGAATGTTCTGTAAAAATTGGAGGACAGATGGTGAAATCGAAATACGGTTGAATGCATCTCAGAGATTAGTCGTATGTATGAGGACTATTGCAAGGAATGAAGTAATATTGAAAAAAGCAAATATGGCAGTATAAAAGTGCATTGACGCCAACATTGTTTTATGTATTTGAGGCTTGGATTTGTATGGAGAAACACAAGACCAAGATGAATGCGAATGAAATGAGATATCTGAGAAATGTATATAGAAAAGTTCGTATGGAGAGAGTCAGTAATGATTGTGTGCTGAAGGAGTGCAGTTTGAAAGGGAATCATATAGGTCATTGTGAAAGAAACGTCTTACGTTGATTTGGGCATGTTGGGAGGATGAGTGTTTCTCGAGTGAAGAAGCAAATATATGACGAGCGTATGTGGATCAAAAGGAAGGGGTAGACCATGTAGGTGTGTGGCTACATTTTGTAGATATCAATGTGTGAAATAAATACACATTAAGAGTTTTAAGAATAAATGAGCATGTATGACTTGGTGTATGGATGTTGTTGAAGCGAAGGGATTATTCAAGTATAGGGAAGCGTGGAGGAAGTTAATTAGAATTAATTAATTACGGAGGTGTTGTTTTTGATCTACATGCACAGTTTCTTGCCTACTCCGTAAGAAAACGGCATGATTAAGTATATATGTATGTATGTAACGAAGGATGATGATTAAAATAATAAAAGAGCTGTATATTACATTATTTGATCGTTTAAAATAGGAAATTATAATTAAAAAATCAACCAGCTATTCTAAATCTAATCACTCTTTAGTTTATGTACAAAGGCTAGAGAGCATCTAGCAAAAATTTTAAAAATCAGTTTGATTTAGAATTCGAGAACTGTTTGAGGATATTTGCTATTTAAAAATTAGATGAAAATCGTTACACAGGAATAGAATTTGTAGTAAATTCGTATCAATTAAATAAATATCAATTATTATTGCTTAAAAGATATTTTACTGAATCATCAGCTTCATACCGTGACTAAGATTACTATGATACAATGCCTTACTGTGTGAAATTATCATCTCTGTTACATTTACCAGCTTGAATCCCGTAATAATAAAAGCTATTTAATGTTAACGTGACGCGAAACCAGGCATAGTGTTCTGAATTATATTTAAGTGTGGTTACGGGTGCTATTAAACCTTAACTTGCTTTAAGAGCCTTAGAAACTTAAACTTAGACATTATAATGGTGAATGTGATATATATACACACGCATTTATTTGTATATGGTTTCAACAGAAAATAAGGAAATGTCAATTTCAAAGTTACAAAAGTTTATTGTAGTGAAGGAGAATTTAAAAGATTCTGGACTCTAGTTCGTTTCCAATTTTAAGGGCCGTTTTGATGTGTGAAACGATACACTTTTTGAAAATAAATCACGAGTTTGGCCTTAAAATGAATTCTATACATTCGATACATTTTAAACTATTTATATTTTAGTTTTAATCCATATGATATAAATTTTTATCAACTTTTTATGTGGTTATGAATCCCGATATAAGTGTAGGAGGTAGGGGAAAGCAGATGTCCAGTTTGTCTCTCCCTGAAAGCACCACTGCGGGTTGGTACATCCTTATTTGAATTAAATCCCGACTACCAAAGCCCTCTCTTTTTATTCCTATACCCACAAAACTACATATATTTCTCCCTATTGTACGATATTGACAGAGGACGTTTGTTTTCCCGCATCACATATCCGCTGAGCCTACTTTCATCCCTCCCACCATATAAAAACCCCAACTCGACGCAAAACTTATAGTCGCATCCATTATACGCGCCGTGGCCCATATTCACGCTTACCTTTTGTTCCTCTAGTTGGCACGCCTGGTTGAATGGTCCAATAAAACACTGGTGGTGACTAGTATAGCCTGCGACCGACAAAATTGGTTGTTGAACTCCTTTAACATAGGGTGCATAAAGAGTACATCCTATTTTAAGGGAGATATCCTCTCACTGGAGTATTTCTTAAGTTAATGTCTGTCATAAAACTTCAAAACCGGTAAAAACAATCTCAATAATTATTTTAATGGTATAATTTGTGGTTAACCTATTTAGTTATATTTTGGAGAATCAATGTTGCCCACAGAAGTTTTTTATAATTTCCCAATAGAGTTTATTTTTCAAGTCTTATATAGTGAATGTTGAATTGTATTGAAATCATTCAGTCATGAAATCATGCTACGTTATGCCATTTAAATTCGTAATATTTTTCAGACAGCCATCTAAAAGTTAAACTTTTATCGTTTTATTAGCATAAGTAACCGGGGCAACGCTTATCTTTGCTTCAAACAAACATAAAAAAAATCTCTTAATTTTATTTATTTCAACACCGTTTTTAATGAATTTAGAAAATATAGTAAGAACCTTAGAATTCCAACATCGAGGTGCACATGTTTGTGCACAGGGGCTATCAATTTTAAAATGTATGCTCGAGATACCGCGCAATGCTCATAACCCGGCAAACAAACTATTTATTTTATTAATATAGAAGAAGAAATTGAATAATATTCACTGATTATAAAATAAAATGTGCATGCAGCCTAATTAAAAATAATCTCCACTCATCTTCAACGAAAATCCTTGACGCGCAGACAAAGATCGGTCTCATCGAAACACTTGATCAAGTACGAAAAACATTCTAATTTTTATTGAATATTACTGATAAAAAATATTATATAGTCTCTCCAACCTAGCTCTGATTTATTTAAAGATTTTTTAATTTGGAGTACCATTTAAAATTTACTTTTTTAATCAAATGACGTAATCAAAACTCAACTTAAAACTATTTTAGTTCTATAATAAACAAAAAATTCACTTCCTTCAAGGTTAATTCCACACTACGAAAGTTCGAGGCTTCATTTTAATTTAATATTTTGGCAATGTCAGGAATCTAATCCGAACACAGCTCTGTAGAATATAGCTGACGTCCTCAAATCAAACTCTTCATGTCTCTGGCTATGATCACTACCACGTGGGTAAAATCATATTCTGGGTGGAGTGGTGTTCATTAAAGAATAAAGAATTAAAACGAGATTTTCAGGAATTTAAAATGAAGGTTAATATTTTAACGCTTTAAACTATTTCTTATCACACGTTTCTGATAGAAAACGCATATTCATCCACGGTTTGTGTCAGTAGTAATAAATATCTATTTGCCAATTTCCTCTAAAGACGGTTCACACACAACATTATTACGTGTTTAATCTTTATGAATTCTCTTTTCAGTTGAAAATATTTCTACTCTGCACCTGTGGAGATATTAATATGGATGAACGTGATGGTCAGCTACCTGCCATAAACTTGCATGTTTTGAATAATTGCGCAACTGCTTCAACGTTCACAGCTTCACATGGCAAAATTATTCTAGAGGTCATTTTACAAATTTAAAGCAAGTGTTATTAGAAGGGTATCAATTTATATGAGCTCTCTCTCGTGAAAACTAGTGGTAATAACTATTGTTGGTGAGGATTATTGCCGAGGTTTCTTCACTTGCACGCACGCCATCGTTTATTTCTTTTTTAACTCGGTACTTGGAACAATCTTGAAAACTTTTACATGATTTGAACATAGTACAGTTTGTATTAGTCATCTATATGTTCGCCATAAAATAATTATTTTTTTCAACACCGTAGTATTTAAATATATTAATTAATAAAACAATACATTTGTGTTTCAATAAAAAGGTTTAGAATTTAGATATTTGGGATCAATTTGATTTTTTGTCTAGTTTTTATGGATAGTTAATAAAATAAAGTTTGTGGCTAAGCTTGTATTATAATTTTTCTTAGCACCGCGTTTTATAACCGATTCAGGTTATACGCTTTAATGGTATATAAAAAACATTCTTCAAGTGTGATAATTTTTTTTTTTTTGAACCGCCTTTTACTACCCGCTCAGGCCAGCCTCTTCAATTACGGTAGTGTGGTTAGAGATGATGAAGATAGAATTTATAGGAAATGGACCCGTGCATCTCTGAAGGGAAAGTGGGGAATCATTTATGAATAAAATCCCTCATTACATAGGTAAGGGTTCGAACCTCAACTTCTCAGTCACTAGCAAAACAAGCTTGGCCTTTTGTCCTTGCAAAAGATTTGAGTAAGATTAATTTTGTGCCGTTTATTATAATTAGATATTCCCAATTATCAATCTTACTGTTAGTCACGTGGTATAACTTGCAAGCTCATTCAATAGGTTTTATGATGACAGGGCTATTTGGGCTCATAACCCGGCCAAATGTAGAGAATTTGAACTTTCATCATTTGTTTTATACCCTTTCTTTCTCTCTCTCTCTCTCTCTCTCTCTCTCTTCACACACATTTGTGTTAATTTCCACTCGATTCATCTTTCCTCAACAGCGTAGTTAATATATATTAGTTACATTCATAGTGATATAGTAAGGAGAATTATAATATACTAATTAATTATCCAAGGAACAACCAAAAAACAATACAAATGATTAATTCTAAATGAATATATATAATTAAAATGAAATATATGGAAAAATTAAGATAGATATTTTAATTAGTAAAAGACAACTGGGATTATCATAGTTAAGTGGATGAATATATACAGTCTGAATAAATATATATTACATTAATATTAACATTATTATATTCAGTAACTTTTCTTATAAATAATGTAATATATATTTATTCAGACTGTATACATACATCCACTTAACTATGATAATCCCAGTTGTCTTTTGCTAATTAAAATTTCTATCTTATTTTTCCTTTTATTTCATTTCAATTATATATATTCATTTAGAATTAATCCTTTGTAAGGTTTTTTGGGTGTTCTTGGATAGTTAATTAGTGTATTTAATATATGCCTATAGATGAATAGATCAAAAGGTAATCAAAGTATGAATTTTTTGCAACTTCCACATTAGCCATTACCATTATTTTGTGTAAGTAAATGCGTATATCCCAGACGGGTGTACAGAAGCAACGTATAACACACATATCAGAAGTAGGGTCTACCTAGTAATTAGGTATTGTGATCTAAGCTTAGTGAAGATCCACTCCCTATCTATGTTAGGATGGTAGAGATTGCGGATTATGGGTAATATGTTTTTAGTTTTTATGGAAAAATATTTTAGTAAAGAAAATAGTTCAAAAATCTCTCCAGTAGAAACATAAAGCTTAAATTTCTTCAAATAGTGATCTTAACATTTTTTGAATATTTGTGAAGAGTGTCCTAGAATTTGACGAGAACTTCTTTTCTTCATTTAAATAGTTCTTCATCGAATGCTAATACACGTTTTGACAAATATTCAAGAATTGTTGAGATTAGAATATTTAGGAAATTAATTTTTATATTTTAACTGGAAAAATATTTTATTACATTGGCTAAAAAAATTGATTGCTATGAAAACTGTTAAAACAAAACCAACCCCATGTTCCCTTCCTGATAACTTCATTGGTTTAAAAAAAACACCCATTTGTAAACAATCCACAGACTCCACATTACTTCTTTAGTCGTCTTGAGAGAGTTTTGAACTGATTATAATATTTTTGTTTTTAATGGGAAACCATTCATACTCTGTTTGTTAATACACATTTTATTCTAGAATACACATATTTGGAGACCTTCCTTAACATTTCTAGCTCTAATCTAATACATTTGATGTATTTACTTAGGTCTTTCTACTATCTTATTTATAGTGTATACAGTAGTTGCATATAGATAAGTAAATGTTGGAGGTCGTCACCAATGCTTGTTATTGAACCAATTGTGGTTAGTCAAGACAGTGCAAGAAGTTAACCAACACAAAATAAAACGTTTTGAATTTTAAATAACTGAAAGCTTGCTTGAACACAATCAAGATGAGAAATTCATCAAATCTTGGTACAGACAATAAACTACCAAATCAGCTTGTCTTCATATTTAATTGATTTATATTATTTATAACCAAGCACTTAAGATACACGTACCTGTTTCGGTGGGTGCATGTTCTAAGGCGTCACGCTTGTGTTAGACTAGAATGACAAGGCGATCGGTCTCGAATCTCAGTCTGGTGTAATGAGTTTTGTTTTCAAAGTGGCTTTTCACTCTCCTTCCATGCAAAGGTTGTTGGCTATCCTTCCTCTAAAAATACAACCTTCCTCATCCTTAACTCATAGGGGTAATATGTACATATACGTCTAGCCTGAACAGGTAGAAATATATAAGGTAAAATAAGAAAGCATTTTGGTACCTGAGAAACGACTCATAGTGAACTCCGAATCTCAGTACTCTTTGTTTATCTGAACAATGTGACGTATATACTCGTATTTTGGACTCACCTGAATTTGAAAAAGTCTTAATTTGAGACATCGTCTGGATTATGCCAAATTTATGATTTTATCTAAGTTTGAAAATAATTTTCTAATTAATTAATTATTTTTTCAATTAACTAATCATGTAAATCTTGTATAAATGTGTATATAAATGTAGTTTTTGCTGTTAATTTGATGAATCTACATTTTCTCTCCTGCCTCTTACTAACCCTCCGGTCTTTCCACGTTTAATTACACCACTTGGGTACGGATGAAAATATTATAATATAAAGGAGAGAAAACCACGTTTGCATGGAGAGAGATTTGTGAGCTATTTAATGAAAAACACTCTCAGTACATCTGGCCTAAATTTGAACCCAGAAATCCCTATCGTCAACGAATCAGATTATATGAGTTTTACGTTGAGTCCACGTTCATACAGATAAAAGTGCCAAGCATAAAAAATACAATATGTTATCTTCTGTTAGTATTACAAACTTATGATAGGAAATTTAGCCACTAAATTATAGGTTTCTTATTGCTAGTCCTGAAACACAAGAAATTGGTATCCATAAAACCATCCCGATTGTTTCAGTGTAATGTTTAACCCGACTGCCACAAAATACTCTTCCCCTCTCCCTAAATTTACTTTCGATGTTGTTTGAATCACCCCCCTCGTAGTCGAACCTTAGCACCTTAGCGCCCAATCTGTTTAAACAGACCAAATGCAATCTATAGGGTGAAATAACCTGCAAAGCTTAAACAACCCTTCCAGTTGGGGTTTGAATTGAATTGTGTGTTGAACCTAGGTTGGATATTACTGAGAGCATCTGTATGTATACAGAATTGAATTTCAAAATTTTAACCAGGGTGGCTCCCTTTTATACACCTACAAGTCCCTAGACAGTTTATTGGAACTCCTTTTTTTCTATATACTTGCTCACAAAATTCCAGTAAGTTATAGCTTTATTAATGATTATTTTCCTAATTTATTTTGAACTGTCAATAACCTTGTTCTTTAGAGGGAAACAGATTTATAAATTATTGGTTAAACTTAGATACATCTAAAATAATTATTTTGCCAACAATTTTATTAATATCGCGTCTTACTACCCTTCGGGTTATACGCACTCAAGCTAATGTGTAATGGTAGGGTGATTGTGAGATGAAATGAAGGACCTACAGTTTAACGTGGAATACAAACCACGGTGGCGACCTGGAATTCCCCAATTCACAAATGTCTTGTCAGAGGTGAAGGAAGGGTTTGGTAAACAGATACATTTGTGCCAGGACCGAGGATTGAACCCTGGACCCCAGCACAGAAGTCCAAAACCTTAGCCCTAGACCACCAGGTCACCTTACCAACTATTAACTATTATCATTTGTGACTATATCAACTAGGTACTGTATTGGTTTTGAGTGTGAATTCATTGTTTTTAGTTTCAATTATTCTTGTTTTCAAAAAAAATATATAGAGATATATTTTCCATTAATAATTATAAATATTGTTTATTGACTATATACACATAGTATATTTATTTTTAATCATACGTTGGATATACTTTCATTCCCCAAACAGTTTTTTTATACCCCATAAATCGTTGGTTAATTTAAATTTGAAAATTCAACTGTAAAACCCAACAGAGTTGAAATACTATTTAAGTTAAAATTGTCTTTTTACCACAAAAAAGTTATTTGGTAGAGTATTGTTGATATTAAATGCAAATGTTTTTATAAATAAATAAACTATAAGTGTATAAATTGTGTTTTACCATTTTACTTAAATAATGTCCAATAAATTGCCCAGGGACTGTATATTTGCACCCTTGGTGTGAAACATCCGTTTGTCCAAGCGTTTAATGAGAACAAGAATTAAATAATAAGTAGGCCTGGTAGCTTATGAATAAATAAATCGTACGACACAAGTGGACAAAATTTCCCTTATAGGTAATGTATCATAACTTGGAAAAACATTTTCAAAAATAAATTTTCAGTAAACTACCCAGAAAAACCAATATAATATCTTGGTAATCGCAATAAACATTCTCCATAATAGATTTTAGACATATCATTAGACCATTTAAAAATAAATCAAAAAATAAATCCTCTTCAAACAACCCACAAATTATTTGTATTTGTAAAAATAAAAAAAGATTCTTGCTATACTTAAAAAACAATTTATTCTTAGAGAACCATTTTGAATTAAACCTTAAAATATATTTTCAAAATAAATTATAATTTTTTTTGGTATTTTTAATCTATTCATCAATAAACAAACCCTTTAAATTAATTTATTTCATAAAAATCAACATACAGTATTATTTATTATGTTAGGTAGTCTGCAAATACCAATTTAAACAAAATTGTCAAAGTTGTTTTCAAAAATGTCAAATTTGTCAAATATCAGTCGTCAGGGAACTATATTGAATACAGTATTTTAAGAAAAGTAAATAATATATAAACTTATTTGACCATAAGAAACTTAACAGATATCCATTTGAACCAAATAGTTACAGAAACTATTCTTAAAATATTTTAATTAAAAACAATCTGATTTCATTAATCCACCATTAAACGAATTTTCCCTGAAATTAAATTATACTGTTTCATTTTTCATGTCAAACAATCCTCTCATATCAAATTTAAACAAAATTCTATAGCTATTTTCAAAATAATTATAATTATCCAAAATCACATATCAGTAAACTGACCTTTAACTAAGTTTTACCCAAAGCAAAAATTTAAAGTGTTACTTTTCATGTAAAACACTTCCTAGATATAAGGTTTTTTAAAAATCTTATTCATTTTAGAAAAATTTGGAACTAAAAAAATCACTCATCAGTAAACTACCGTTAATTTGAGGTATAGAATAATAATAAAAAAAAGTTCCAAAGTATGGTTCTATAAAATTTAAATACCAAGCTTGGACAAAATATAAAAAACCGTTTCCTTGGTCAGGGATGGAGAGAATTGTAATATTTTATTTATTTATAGCACTGAGTCTTACTACCCGTTTGAGTTATACGCCTCTGTATTAATTACACTAATGTGTTAGGAATTAAGAAGGTTTAATTCAGAGAAAGTGTAATGTTATAAAATATAAATTTAAATATATGTATTTTATTCCATCTAAAACAAGCTATTGTACAAAACGATTTCAATTCAAGATCTTCACTCAAAACGATTTGAAATCTTCTTTTAAACGTAAAAGCTTGCGGTTTTTGTGACGCCATAATATAAACCGAGTACAACAGTGCAATATATCACGTGACCACTGACTGCACAACTTGTGGCTTAATTTTCATTCCACCCTAAAAAGTAAATCTACACCCTCCTTCTAAGACCCACGTTCTAACCAACCCTTAATAAATTCACGGAAATGAAGCACTTGTAAATGGGTTTTGTGTTTGACTACAAAGCTGACATTGGTTTTTTAAGGTGTCGTAAATGTTATTGATATTTTCTTTCATGTTTTAATTTTACATCCTTTCTGAGAATTTTTAATGGAAACTATTTTTTTTTTTAATATAACTTTAGTTTAAAGAGCAGAGAAAATAGAAATGTTCAAATGTGTTTATTTAGTTGGACCTCATCAAATAAATGTTTGCATAAACAACCAAATTAATTCATAATTTTAAGGTGACTGTTAATCGAGATCATTGTTTGTATAAGGGGCAGGCAGGTCATGTATCCCCCCATTCAATAATCTACTCAAATGAGTATTATAAAATAAAAAGGTTACATTTGTATACATAAAAAATTATAGCGAACGTTCGGAGCAATATAAGAATATTAAATATATATAAATATTTTTAATATAAAAATATTAAATATATATATTTTTATAAAATAATAATATAATTTAATTAAAAATATATATATATTTTTAATATAAAAATTTTAAAATATATATATTTTTTAATATAATAATATCAAATATATATATATCTTTTATATAATATTATATATATATATATATACACACACATAAATGACTTTAGATCGATTTCGTCCATTTAAATCGTCATATTGTTGATACATAATTATATTTATTTTTTAATTGAAAGTTAAAATGTTTATTTCTGTTCCCCCATCCCCCATAATTCAAAGAAAGTGACTCTTTTGCGGTTAATAGCTAGTGTTTAATTTTAACTGAGTGAAATTGAAGATAAAAGGCAATATTTTAAGCATTTTACTTTTGATAACAATACAAACATTGGAATACTCTTTCTTTAATTTTCATAATATTCTTGTATACTTAAAATGTTTATAAATATATGCCCAAGTAGTTTTGGTTGACTTCGGTGGTCTTGGGGCAGAGTGCTTGCCTCAGGACTCGATGTTCGTGGGTTCAAACTTAGCTGGGGTCGACGGATTTTCCTTGAGAGATAAAAATCCATAGTAGAAATTCCATCAGAGAGTAATTAAATACATCGGTTTCATGTCGATTGTTACACGTAAAAGAACCTGGAACGGATGTGAAAATACCTTTCCTGGTAAAATTAAAAGATCCTTTCGCTCTTGCTCATAGACATTCTTGAGTTGGAGATATAATCAGTAGGTTCAGAAAGTTCATGTTAAATATCTGCCTTCTAATATGTCAGTTCTCTAATAAATTAAGCATTCAGCTAGTATCTTTGTACTATTTGCCGGTAACGTAGTAGGGTAAAAAGGTTGCACAAGTTTAGAATATCAACATTTAAATATAATAATAGAGAAGGAATGATGGAGGTAGGATTAAAAGTAAATATACCAGCATTTGCGTATCAATATTGTAAAATCATTCATAATTTACAGTCTCAGTACTCTCAGCCAGGATTCGAACACCAGCTTCGCCATCATATTAGATGAATTTTGTACCTTAGCCCTCATGCCCACCCATATGTAAATGTAAAGTAATAATCGGCTAATTTAACTTTTGGGCCTGGTTATTATCAAAGGTCCCTCAAATTCACATTGTCTCTTCACTCTAAGTAAGTTTTTTTGTCTGTACTGTACATCCTATATTTATTCTTTAGATTCATTCCTTTCTCAAATACGTTATGACCCCACCTTTCTATATATATAATAAATATAATTTATAATATAATATTATGAAATTTAATTTTCTTAGCATTGCCATTTGTAAGCGATCAATTTTATTTTAGTCTTACTAAAAAATTATTTTAAAGAACTTTATATATTTTTGAGCCTATAAGGCTGAAAGATCAAATGTTAATGACAATGTAGTTTTCTTAAGTGATTTATTAAAAATAGCAAAAAACAACTGGTTGATCGCGACCGCTAGTTAAGGCGTCTCCCTCGTGTTAGACTGACCTGTTGATGACAGGAAGTTTGGGGTTCGAATCCCGGTTGGGATATACTTAGGGTGGTTTTCCCTAAAATGGTTTCCCACTCTCCTCCCACGCAAATGTTGGTAGATTACCTCTAAATTGCTTCCTTCCTCATCCCTAGCCCATTAGAGTAATCACCACATAAATGCGTATAATTTGAATAGGTAGTAAGATGTGGTAGTAAAAAATATTACTAAGAGAATCGCATCTCTATCCAGCATATAACTTAAAAATAAACCTAACATTTTTGTATTATGCGGCTAACAAGACCAAATATATAAACTTTTTAATTATTTTAAGCTTCACCATGGTTTAAACTAAATATCTTTTAATAATCTCACAATTATTTCTAGATTATTCCTTTTCAATTACTATCAAATTTATCTTCTTCTAGACACAAACACGGAAAAACAAATTAATTATATTTACTGGAAAGCAAATATCTTAATCCAATCATGCTATCAGATTTTTTTTTTCTTATTTGAATAAATTTAATAGTAAGCCAATAAACAGTTCCACCAGAAAGTTAAAATTAATTTGTTAAATCATGGTAAGAAATTGATATCCCCCTCTATCCCCCTCACCATTAATAGAATACAGGAAAGGGGAGTCTTACAAATCTGGTCACGACAGCCAATTAGTTCCACATCCAGCTGCATTTTCTTCGACAAGTCTTTGGATGTTCAAGGTCAGATCACCTATTTGGAGGCTATTTTTTACCGTGATGTGCAGTTAATTACTGTTA
Organism: Timema cristinae; assembly: GCA_039000515.1. NCBI lineage: Eukaryota > Metazoa > Arthropoda > Insecta > Phasmatodea > Timematidae > Timema > Timema cristinae. The sequence continues at coordinate 80,506,689 of JBCFYV010000012.1, forward strand.
TATTATAAAAAAAACTAATATCTTTGATTGAAAAACAATCATACAAGCAAACTTATATTTTCCTATTAAAATACTTTTATATGTTTTAAACTAAAAAAATGTTAATGCAAATAATACTCACTTCTTCATTCAGTCTATTTTAGTTTGGAATAAAATATTTGAAAAAAAAAAGTGAGCAGTGAAACCGCTGTAAATAGATTGCTCTGCGAAAACAAGTTAAATATGTTTTTTATTGCTATACAATACCATCCGGTGTACCTTCTTCACACGAGGAATCTATGGAGTAGCTATAAAGTGTTTTAGTCAGCCCACTTTCACGTTTTGTATCACAATATAAACCAATAAAGGATTACTATCTTAACATAATTTAAGATGTGGTTACTATTTCCTGTAGTTTATTTTACATACTAAAAATAACAATGCTCTTTTATAGATTCCCCGTGTGAAGAACGAGTGCACCAGGTAGTTTTCTTAGCGCGTCTAGAACCTTCCATATCAGTTCAGACCGCGAACAACCTGTCGTTTCATTATATCGTGATAAAAGTGTCACATTGGGCGTTAAGAATGGCTTGACCGCTCATCTGGAATAACTGATTAAGAAGCCAACAGTGTCATGATTAAATCAATCATATGCGACTTTAATTGGCGGAAATAATTGATTTCTAGACGCGTTATGTTGGCAACAACACTTCCCTAGAAGGTTAGAATTAACTCTAAACATGAGACACTCACTCAAGCTGGAAGTAAACATGGATTAAATAGACAGTGACATTTTAAAAACCCACTTTAGTGGCCATCACTCTCACAATAGTCTGGCCTGCCGATGATGGGGAGACCAAGGTTCAAATCCCGGTCAGGGTGTACTGAGGGTAGTGTTCCATAAATCGTTTCTCATTCTCCCTCAATGCAAATGTGGGTACACTTATTCTAATTTCAACCTACCTCATTCCTAATACGTAGTGTAATTATTTCATAGGCAGTACCAAAAAAACTTTTAAAAAAATCATAATTTGGGGGTATATAAATCTATTAACTAATTACACTGGCCTTTTAAAAAAATATATATATTATATTCAAGATTAACTTTTAAAAAGGCACTTCGATAAAATTACGACTTGAAAACTTACATAGCCCGGGACAGGTGTAAATATAGCCTTATATGACTGTTCAATAGATTACTAGATTACTTCCTTGCATTCATACGCCAAGTCATATGCTATGCAGCTTTAATTTAGGACAGTGTATACATTGATTTTGACATTTTAAGGTAAATTAATTGAATTTTAACAATGTCGAGTACTTTATGTTTGTAAATGATCTAAGATGTTATTATGTCTACTCTTATGTATGGATAAGCCAAGTCATAGGTTTCTTATTAGCTACATTTGATTGAAGGTGCTAATTTTGATATTTTAAAAATACAATGTCAACATTTTATTGATGCTTATCTTGTTTGTTTTTTAAATATAAATACCATCCAGTGTTGATAAAACGGGTATGATCTGACAATATTTACAAATTCATACGTCATTTTAGTCCAATCAATTCAATGCACTCAATTTTTTGCCTGAATCGATTCGATAATACGCCTCTTTATCTAGACAATAGATTCAAAGACCATGAACTATGAGTCAAAATTCCCTAAGCTGCACACTATTTCTAATTTTGAAATTGAAGAAGGCTATTATTATAATACGGCGAGTTCTCTTAAGATTCACCACCAAAAGTAATAGGAAACCAATGTAAATAGAATAGAAATGTAGCGCCAATTGTAGGAATTTGACTGTTATTACTTACATCAGCCAGTACACAGCAGCTGTATTTTAAAGATAAAACAGCCACCTATATTTTATTTATTTAGCACAATGTCTTACTACCCGTTCGGGCTATACGCTTAACTACCAATTACTGGATGGTGGAATTTAGAGGAAGTGAACCTGAATTTGCCTGGAGGGAGAGTTGAAAACCATTTAGGGAAAACCACCCCCAACTCATCCGACCGAGATACGAACCTTGATCTCCCCGTCTACGGCATTATGGATAAACCCTAAACTAGCGCGTTAGCCAACAACGCCACCGAGGCGGGTGGCCACATGTGTAATTGGAGTGATGACGTTAATTGGACATTGGTGTGGATTCTAAAGGATTGTTTTATTATTTAAAGTCCCAAAATGCGACTGATTTTTAATACCTTTGTTTGTCTTCCATATAGCTATGTGAATGTAATGCGCTGGCATTTGCACTTAGTTGTGATTGGTGGTTCATGAACGGATCGTTTGATTTGAACGACTCTTGAGCAAGACGCTGTGAACGAGCGGCTCTCGCTCTGTGAGCGAGTCGTTGACTCCGCCATTACGCGCTACATCACAGGTCTGATACATTGACCAATACAGTTTCTACTACAAATCCCATATTATTACTTGTACAAAATTAACGTCAACCCTCCCCTATGGTGGTAGCGTCCTTTCTCTATCTAACCAGGGACTCCCCGGAATACCACTACAGCAAGAGTGTCGCACAAAAGGAAATACACGAGTTAACCATTAGGGATCTTTAATGATCACTACCCTACCAAACCAAATCCAGGTGTCAGGACCTACCCATTTAAAAACATAAAGGAACAAGTGTTCATGTTAAATAAAGCCTTAACATTAAGCAAAACCATGAATAGTAATAATATTAGCCTCTCGGCTAGTTTATTTATAATAGATAAAAATATAAATTTATAGTAACACAAGATGACTGTGATTTCTACGCAATATATTTGACATATAAACAATATATGAAAAACTCTCCAATTTACGAAAATTATAATTAATTTAGAAATTATTAAACTCAGGGGCAAGTGGAAATATCAAATTACAACATAGCAATTATACAATAATAAAACTAGGGATTATGCTCGTAATATACAACTAGATAAAAGGAATTCAATAAGAAATATATAAGTGTTATATCCAATTCAAATGTCTAACTACTGACTCGTCAATAAATTGAATCTGGAAAAAGAGTTTTTGTAATCAAGACTATTCCTTTCCTTCAACACTAACATCATACCACCTTAATCGTGGCCAACTCCTGGTTCATAATTAAAAATAATATAAGTTCACTTATATACTTCTAAACTATGACTATAATAATCTTTAACACTTCAAATATTTAAAATTAATTTTGAATATGGCTAATTCGTATAAGTTTATTGAAAAATGTATTTCAATTTCATTCTTTAAGTCTTCCTTCCATTTACACTACTATACTCTAATCATCTTTTAATTGTTAATGTTGGAAAACATTCCCAACAGACACCCCTTACTGTCACCTCCGAAAAAGAATTTATTTTATTTGAGAAAAGGCGGTAGCTCTGGGGAGACTATTGACACCCGAGCCAAGTCCTCAACATAGTTTCTTACGTTGGGGGGAGGGGGCATAGGGAGGTAAGGGTTGCACGCTCTGGGGACTCGGTTGTAATATTTTCAGAGTAACAATCAATAGTTTAATGCTCTCCTGGGACTTGACTTCGGTTTGCTTGTGAAGTCTAAGAAAGTAAATATATGACTAAGAGATGGAAAATATTTTGTTTTAAAAAATGTTCCACATAATTTTACTCAAAATATTTCAGGAACATTTTCCAACTCTTTAAATGGAACGAATGCAATCAAGATATTCTAAGTTTTAAATTATACACTTAGGTTTATTTTATTTCAAGTACGTCAACATTATAAACGTGAAACTAACTAAAATAAAGTTGTCCTTGGTGTTCTTGGGGTAAAGTGCTCAACTCAGGACCCGAAGTTCTTGGGGTCAAACCCGGCCTGGGTCGACGAATTATTCTTGAGCGTTAAAAATCCGTAGTACAACTTCCTTCAGAGAGGAGCTGAGCCGTTGGTCATATGATGATTGTGGCATGTAAAAGACCCCTGAAAGTTGTGTAAAATACCCTTTTAGAGAAAATTGGTAGGCCATTTTTTTAAAAACTACAACCAAACAAACACCAATGTTTCATTTTTACCCTCGTATTCGTGTACTGACAGCAGAGCTATGCGGTTGGCTGTGTCACTAACATCGGGATTGGTGTAGATCAGATATGTCAATATTTTATTATTATAATCCAAGTCTTGTGATGATCGTCGCAGGATACGTATAACCGAGAACCTTATGGTAGTAATCGAATTCTAATTCTAAGGGAGTAGCTTGTCTGAATAATCACAAGTAGCTTATAGAAGAACACTTTGTGGTGATAATCTCAAATAACTCATAGAAGAATACCCTGTGGTGATAGTCACAAACAACTTCTAGAGGAATATATTGTGATGATAATCCCAAATAACTTATAGAAGAACACCTTGTTGTGATAATCACAAATAACTTATAGAAGAACACCTTTAGGTGATAGTCACAAACAACTTCTAACGGAATATATTGCGGTGATAATCACAAATAACTTACAGAAGAACACATTGTTGGTATAGTTACAAATTACTTGAACACCTTGTTGTGATAGTCACAAACAACTTCTAGAGTAATATATTGCGGTGATAATCACAAGAAACATCCAGAGGAATACCTTCTTGTTATAGTCAAACGCAACTTCTAAAGTAGTAGCTTGTGGCTATCATCACAATAAATTTCTAAAGCATATTTTTATCCCATGGATACATTATTTTTTAAAGTAACATTAATTTGTCGAATTTAGTAAGCGCCTTAAATATTACTATGCAAAAATAGTCCATGCAAAATATATTGAGAATAAGCTTTCTCAAATAGTTTGGTGGTTGTTTTAAGAAAAATAATTTTTAATACCATTTATCATATTAACATTAGAGTATTAATATTGGTGGGTTGAGTACTTTTAGAAATATCTAAAATGAAGAAATTTGTTCAAACCAGTGTGATTTTAAAAACATTAGAGCTGCATAGATTTAAAAAATGGAATCGATCTAGCTATATTTGGGTGCAGATGAATTATGATTTATTAGTTTCGCTTTACTTATTTTTGATGTGTCTCATTTATGTTAAATATGGATTTTCCAAAGTTAACGAATATATAATGGTATAACATACCTTTTATACCTAACTAACAAAATGCGTACAGTTGATTAAACAAAATTTCAAGAATTTTATCTGGTTACTTGACTTTTAATGTATGACCAATTATTTTAATTATTGTATATATCTTTTTATTTTGTTGATTGGTTCGCAAAAAATATAATGTACATACAAGTAATACATTTTACATAAAAAATAGTTAGGCAATAAAATAGCACTATGTAAACTACATAATAATGTATATCATTTTTTTTATGAAAATCGCAATTATATGAACAAAAGTAAAAAGAAGTGTGTGTAGACTCTGAGTCTCACCAAGTAATATTTTCTCTAATTAATGATTCCAATAACTAAGTAACTTTTTTTGCTTAGCAAGCAAGTCTTTTCAAACTTTTATTCAAGTTTATAAAGTGTGGGGGTTTAAATAAAAATTCTTTACTATGCTTGTTTTGTCCGGGCCTAAACCAGTGGTGCAAAGAATAATTAAGAGAAATGTTCAAACCAAGAAATGGAGAAAATGGTTTTAGGAGTCCTTCATTCTCAAAGGCGCTACAGAAATGCGTCCCGGGAGAAGATTGTCCGAATTTTTTTTTTTATAGTTTGTAACAGGCAAATCTTTATGGAATGATTATTTTATAATACTCTGTATACTTATTACTTAACACAGCTTATGACATTATTTCCTTTCTGTGCGTTTTTAATCAATTTGACAATCTTAAGCTTATTTTCAAAATTTCTAATATAATTTTTCATTCAGACAATACAAAAATATAACTTATTTTAGTTACTTACCCAGGTTTCGCACATTTTAGATAATATTTAAACATTAAGAGCAAAATAACAGCAAATTAATATGTGGGATGGTATTAATTTTTTAGAAATACACAAATGACAGCTATGACCACTTGATTTGTAAGCGTTGTTGGAAAACATTTAACAAACACCTTCTTTTAACATATAAATACAGATGCTGCTGATGATAATAGTTATTATTTTTAAGAAAATTTATCCTGCTATAATTTAGTAAACAATATATACGTGCTGGTTCTAGAAATTGGTGTCTAGTACCCTTATATAACATATAACTAAACTAACAGGTTGACGAAGGAAGAATTTACCTGCTTCTGTGGCCATATGATCTAAATTGTCATTCTAATATTAGACTAAACTGCTGGTGACAGGGATGTCGGGGCTCGAATCCCGGTTGGGTGCACTAAGAGAGGTTTTCCACTCTCCCTTCATGCAAATGTGGTTACACTTCCTATAAATTCAACCTTACTCATATCGATCTCGCTAATTAAATTAGTAAATATGCGTACAACCATAACAGGTAGTGGGACGCGGTGCTAAAACAAAGAAAAAAAGTAAATTTTAGAGGAAATATACCCGCATCTTTTGTAAGGGGAATAGAAATACAAAATATGGAAAATCCATCCTCAGAACATACTGACAAGATTCGAGCACCAACCTCTCCGTTCTTGGTGAACGGACTAGATGAAATTGACGCCCTTGTCCTTGTTGCCGCCAAAGCAGGATATTAGAAGTAATTTCATATATTAAGTTAGCTTCTCAAGTAACAAAACAATGGCTATTCTCACACGAATTCGGTTGTTGCGTGCTCGTATTTTCTTAAGTAATGATGGGAGGATATACGAGTTAAAGTCCGTATTTTTGAGATGTTAGTCACCAAAAATGTTTTTTCTTGTCAAAATAAATCCTCCAATACTTAACATTTGTTTAGTTTTCTTTATATTGTAATTTCAACCGCTCTTGTATATTTTTAATTAGGTTCTAGGTATTTGATCACAAACATTTAAATGAAGAAAAAAAGTCATGAACATATCCCGCAATGTAATAACGTATATTAAAAGCCTAAATGCATAAAATTAGACTAGTTTTGTCTAATGAATCAATACTTAATTAATTTAACCCAACTTTTATTTGTTATTGAAACTTAAAAATATGGAACTCCACTTTCCATCACTTCCCTCATAGCGTTAACTCCCCTTTAAATAGCCATTGAAGATAGCAGCACAGTATAGCATTGTCACGTGTGTGTGCGTGTTTCGCACGTTTGGTAATAGGTAAAAATGATACAGGATGTTTTAGTGGGAAGTCCCACATTTTAAATTTTGACAACTTTGTTGCCATGGTGGTGGTTAAATGTCAACTGCATTAAATTTGCACGCACAATATAGGATTTTTTTATTTAAGATGGCGTTAATGTTGAATTTAACGGCTGTTCTCGTGTTAGATCGTCAGTATTCGCGATTATGTCGTACACAGTCCAGAAGCGTTTGTTTAACGCGTAGAATTAATGGCTCACCAATTCCGTTACTGTCACACAAAGGAACGGGAACATTTTAATGGCCCTCGTGGAGGAACTAGACGACTTCGATCTTAAGCAGGGGTACCTTTAACAGGATCATGCCATACGCCACACCTCCCACGAGTCCGTGGCGCTCCTCAACAGCTTCTTCGTGGAACGTACTATCTCCAAAAACCTTTCAGTACTTGATGTGATTATGAGTCCTTATCCCATTACAAACCACTCATTTACAAGCATTTACGTTATTGTTTATAATAAGATATTTACAAGTAAACCCTTCCCCCTCACTTCCCAACAAACGAAAGCTTGAAAGTTTGGCAACCGGTAACAGAGAAAGAGCGAAGATAATGTTTCTCTCCATAAGACTTGCAGTTCCCTCAGCTATGAAATTAGGCGCAGCCAGTTTCCAGTAATTTAAAAATGTGACACTACTTTTACTTGGTTTTTGTCATTTAAAAAAGATAGTATAACCTATGTATTTAGTATGTTGTCCTTTGGATTTAGTTTTAAGTTGAAGTAAATCAAAATTTAGATCATATACCTTTTTGATCTATTTACTGACCATATTATTTATATGTTTACTATAGAAGGTGAATATAAAATTTTAGTATTGACTTATTTTTAAAAATATTTTAACAATGGCAATCATTCTTGTTAATACTATTTATTCTAGTACGTGTAACATGATGAACCTAAACTTAGTTTTCAATGTATTAAACTGTTTAACAAACCCTCTAATAGAACACTAGTTGGTCCTATTTTTTTAAATCAATTAAAATAACTTCACTGCGTTGGGTAGTAAGATGATGAGCACACGTTTATAAATACATTATGTAGTATTAATATCATAGAGTTCTTGGTGGCAGACTGGAAACACACACAACAATGAAGACATTATGTATTATTAATCAAAAGAGTACTTTATTGCAAACTATATGAATACACAACAATGAAGTCATTGTGTAATATTAATCCAGAGAGCACTTGATCGCAAACTCTTTGCCCAAACAACAATGAAGGAATTGTGTAATATTAATTCTTAGAATGCGGGATTGCAAACTCTATAAACATACAACAATGAAGACATTGTGTAATATTAATCTAGAGAATACTTGATTTCAAACTCTATAAACACACAACAATGAAGACATTGTGTAATATTAATCCAGAGAGCCCTTGATTGCAAACTCTATGCCCAAACAACAATGAAGGAATTGTGTAATATTAATCCAGAGAACCCTTGATTGCAAACTCTATGGCCAAACAACAATGAAGGAATTGAGTAATATTAATCCAGAGGACCCTTGATTGCACACTCTATGGCCAAACAACAATGAAGGAATTGTGTAATATTAATTCATAGAATGCTTGATTGCAAACTCTATAAACACACAACAATGAAGACATTGTGTAATATTAATCTAGAGAATACTTGATTGCAAACTCTATAAACACACAACAATGAAGACATTGTGTAATATTAATCCAGAGAATGCTTGATTGCAAACTCTATAAACACACAACAATGAAGACATTGTGTAATATTAATCCAGAGAATGCTTGATTGCAAACTCTATAAACACACAACAATGAAGACATTGTGTAATATTAATCCAGAGAATGCTTGATTGCAAACTCTATAAACAACAACAATGAATACATTGTGTAATATTAATCTAGAGAATACTTGATTGCAAACTCTATAAACACACAACAATGAAGACATTGTGTAATATTAATCCAGAGAATGCTTGATTGCAAACTCTATAAACACACAACAATGAAGACATTGTGTAATATTAATACAGAGAATACTTGATTACAGATTGGATGAACGAACTGCAATGTAATGCACTCGTGGTGAGCGCAAAGCCCAATACGAAAAGCTAATACATTGATTTTCCAACGAATGTGCATTTAGAACAACTTTTATACATTACAAATATATTTTTTTCTGTCAAAATTTTAACATATTATTAGTATATTGATATTTATCAAAAGTGACAACTAAAGAGCGCACGACTTGACGTGTAGGTACGTGAAATAGAATCTAGTATTATTATTAATAGCACCGCATCTTACTACCCGTTCGGGTTATACGCACTTACGCTAATGTGTAATGGTAGGGTGATTGTGAGATGAAATGGTGGACCTACAGTTTAACGTGGGATCCGAACCACGATGGAGGCCTGGAATTTCCCACATTTACAAGTTATGATTAATAAACGTCTTGTCAGAGGTGAAGGAAGGGTTTGGCAATCAGATAAATCTGTGTCAGGACCGAGGATTGAACCCCGGACCCCAGCATAGAAGTCCGACACCTTACCCCTAAACCACCAGGTCACCTATAATCTAGTAGCTTCTTATAGCTGTTATATGTGTACATTAGTAAGTAATTTGGGACATGTATGACCGCGTGTGGATCTGTTGCCCCAGAACGCATCGCACTCGGTGTTCGAGGTAATTTACGTGGGAGTGTAGGAGACGCGAGAAAGGGTAGGTGCTTTATAAATTTTAAAACACAACTTTTTTTTTGTCAAATTAAATCAAATACTGCTTTAGTACAAATAATATATCGGGTTTAATTTTCTTCGCATGGTGGCATACACAATTTTTGAATATCTGTCAAGGGAGTCCTGTAATTTAATGACAACCTTTTCTCTTCACTTCTCTTCATCTATTACCATTATACTTATGACATGGATACGTTGACTATTGAGGTCAACATGTGGAGAAAATCAAGCTCTTATGTTTGTACTGAATAAATATTTTACTTATTTATTCCAAAAAACATTTTCTATAAAAATTACACACAATGGCCTTTTCTCATCTTCCCTACACCCTCACCTCAAGGGGGTCTCAGTCCAACATGATCAGGTATTATGTGCCAAAAACTACACGGAATAGATTTCATGGAAAATATATTAATTTGATATTTTAGTTAAATAATATAAGCCATGATTATTAAATTGTAGCTTCTGTAAGAATATTTGTATTGCCATTATCTAAAAATTACTGTGTATAAAGTTACATTTTATTTACATGCAAAACTATTTGGCTTGCATCCTTTGCAAACGAAATATACTAAGTTATTAGTAAGTGTACTCATAAAACATGCCATAGTGTTAGAATGAGTGCCTTAGAGTAGAAAGGAATGAGATGAAAATTTCAATTTTCTGTGCTTTGAGTTTTAATTACCTATCCTGTTAAATCTCATGTTCTTAACTGTGAATGGGATAAAGACTAGAAAGGCAGAGATCAATATGAGGTTTACCCGCATTTGCTTGGAAGGAGAGTGAAGCACTATTTAGGAAACCACTCCTGAGTACACCCAGATAGGATTCGATCCTTGACCTTTAAGTTGTTATTAAACTATACTAGACTTGATTGACGTCTTTGTCTGCCTGCGCAGACAAAAATAGATAAATAGAGGTATTATGTATATTATGTAAAAGTTTGGTTTGACTGAGAAAGTTGTGAGTTTCAAAACTAATATATTACACATATGTAATTTATTATAATATATAATTTATAATACATATTTATAAACTCATAAATAGAATACTAAAACAAGTATTTAGAATTGTTAGTTATTTTATGAAGGACTTCCTTTAATATTAGGCCGATTATTATTTGAATTAAAGGCTGGTTTGACCCCCAAAAAACTATGAGCTAGCTAGACCCTAAGGCAATAGCATTATGAGCAGATATATTTAGTTTCATTATAAATAGTTTTTAAAACAATGGAAATAGTGTAAGAAATAAGATTATATTTAAAGTCGTATGTAATAAATTGTTAAGAATCAATTCAAAAGATTTGTGACACTAGCGCCTTGCATACCTTTAGGTAGGCAATCTAAAATACTGCCCAGTGTTGCGGGTCAGTGGTTTCTTTTAAACAGGGGCTGTTCTATTTTAGGCTACGGTACAAAATGCTCATTTACGGTTAGTCACCTAATGTCCCACACATACAGACGATGTTTTCGTAATTAATGAATTCTGAATTAAGTACAAGTAAACTCAAATGTGCGTCAGAACAACAAAACAGATATTAGCAAACCACATAGATATCATATAAACATGAGAGTAATTTATTTGTGGTGTACTTTCTATCTCGATGTTAAAAGTTCAGACAAATGCTCATAATAAATACAAGTAGAGTTGCGTAAACAAATTAAACATAGAATTCCTTCTATCCGATCGTTGATTTGGCTGCAAAATCTCTTAGTTTTTAACCTCCCCTTCCCCCAACCCATTAAAATCGATTTGGAGTTAAATCTCAACAAATCATGTAAAATTCTCGTCTAGAGTTTCCCCAAAAGCATTGGGTTAAGATTCTTGCTTGTTTGAAATGTGGAGATAAATTATTAGTCTAGGTATCTGGTGACAAACTGGCCAACATCGTAGTTGATAATCTCAGTTGGAACGTGGAGGAGACAGACTCCTATTTCAAACATCCTGGTCAACAATCAACATAGTAGTTGATATTCTCAGTTGGAACGTGGAGGAGACAAACTCCTATTTCAAACATCCTGGTCAACAATCAACATCGTAGTTGATATTCTCAGTTGGAACGTGGAGGAGACAAACTCCTATTAAGACGCTTGGTCAACAATCAACATCGTAGTTGATATTTTCAGTTGGAACGTAGTATAGAAGTTAAACAATCCCCTGGTAGTTGAAGAGATAAGTAACAAACTCGTCCAGCAGTATAAGAGACCATCAGGGAGCTATGAAAGAGACTAGCTACCCTCCCTTTCCCTACCCCTCCCAGGTGTAGGAGTAAGAGTTGGGAGGGGGGGTATGACCTCTTGACCCACATCCTACCTGCTTGTTCTCACGAGTTGTTTCAATGATGCGCACGAGTAGTGAGTCCCAGATGAGCACACAGCTAGCGTCAACCCGCCACCCAAAGCACCCCTGCTACTATAAGCGGCTCTAAATAATGTCCTTTTCCCGCCTCGCCCATGAAAGAACTGTGCTCCAAACATTTGATGTTCTCAAGCCAGTTGTGAACGTGACGTCATACAGTTGTTAGTGAATTATTTCTGTAAATATAGTCCTACGTGCACCCACCGTCTTAGTGACCATACAGGCTATCCGTATGAGGTAAGAAGGCGGAATATTGTATTCAGTATAAATGTATTGAAAGGAAAATGGTTAACCATTTAGGAAATATCACTTCGGTACACCATGCACAGAATCGAATCTAATCCCCTCCACTTAATATCAATACACAGGTTGCAAATTAATTTTAATAAAACAAATAGTTTAGATTAAAATTAATAAAATATTTACGTTACCGTCAAGCCAGATTAAATGATACTAGTGCCTTAATCAACATGTTCACAAGTGTTAAAACCCTTTATAAATTGTTCAAATCATAATACCCGCTAATTTAGTGAGGCTGTTATTAGAGCTTTTATAAATCATGTAATAATGTCAAGACTAAGTAAATAGACTTAATAATCTTCAAGTAGGCCTATTTGAACTACACCTTCTCTTAACGCCTAAAACCTATATATTAGACTAACTTAGATTGAATATTTTAACTAAAAAAAAAAGACACCTCTGAATGGGACCTTTTTCTTAGCGAGCCAATGCTCTACTATTGGCGTATCCCGGATTCGCCATGCTCAGGGTCATGAGTCTACGGTCATAGTCTAAGGTAGAGTCCGTGATGGACATGTGACTCTAATTGTACTATTAACAAGTTTAATTATTGAGATCTATAGTAAGTCTTTGTATATGGCGAGAGTGATGCCTTAGAACATGCGGCCATCAAAGTAGATTAAATTATTTGAGATAACTCATTAAATAAAAGCGCTTGTGCTGTTATTATTCTATATTTATTTGTTTCACGACGCAATACAATGATTTGATAAAAATACATACTGATATTAACCATTAAAGATAGTTTATTCACTAGAAAATGGTAATGTCCGTAGTCATCCGTTTCTAGTGTATATTGCAAAGCATCATGGCCCAACAGATATCTCTGCTAGCATATGAATTACTGCGCCCCTCAAACTTATTTTGATCTCTTTTCAGTGAATGTGGGAATTTAGCTTTATAGTTGCACGTCGAAAGGATACCACCATGTTAACATCGAATAATACATTGAAACATCTTTGTTTGGATTGGAATGCGTTATAAAGGTGGTATAAAAGATTCTCAGTTTTCTGTAGTTAGCTGCGATATCTTATTTTTGTTTCATTCATTTGGATTGAATTTTTTACCAATTTATCTCTAAATATACGTGCAGTTTAAATAATACAAAATTTATTGAAGATATTATATAAGAAAAGGGAGTTTATTTTGTATGAGTATTTAAATCCAGAAGTCCTTGGTTCGATACCAGGAACTTTCAAAAATTATCTGTAAAGCAGTGTATCTGGAAGGGGTCGAACTTAACTTCGTGAGGACAAACGAGGAGCTAATTGAATAAATAAGTAGCAGCTTCGGTTTAGAAAACTGAGAATAATGGCACAAGGGTTCGTTGTGCTGATACCAATACACCCTCTTGTCTTAAATATTGACACTATCATTACTAACGGAAGCGGCCGCTCGGTCGGTATAGCTCACCTGCAGGCTCACACCACAGAAAATATGATTTAAACAATGTCATCGTATTTTCTTTTCAAACATTGCGTCTTAATACTTGTTCAGGTTATACGGATATATACTAATTATGCTAATGAGCTGAACATAAGGAATGTTGACTCTAGAGGAAGTGTACAATAAGTTGCATGGAGTTAAAGGAGAAAACCTTTTAGGAAATACCACCCTCAGTATATTCGACCGGGATTTGAACTCCGATCTCCCTGTAATCGGCAGTATAATCTATTGTGATATTGACTGATGCCTTATACCATGCAGCCACCAAAGTAGGTAATACCATATTACATAACATTATGAAGTCTAATTTCTTTAAATATAAAATATATGATGCATTATAAAAAAAGTTTAATAAGTAATTATTTACACCTTACACACTTGAATTCTCACATGTTAAAAGTAAAACGTTAAGAAAATGGTATTGCTTACGTCTGGTTACTAAGTCAACGCTTTTCATATGATTTTTTTTTCCACTAATATGTGCAAAAACGTAATTATATGTTCGAAAACAATAGTCTTATTTTGTTTTCATTCAAACACAATAAATAAATCATCTTCGAAGTTTCAGGTGAAATATTGATTTCCGAAATCCAAACATGGATGTTTAACAAATTTCAATGTATTTTTGCATCTCTACTAAGTATTAAACATTCCATGCTTGTACTATGGAAGAGTTTTTTTTATTATTTAGCGCTGACAGTTCAGCAGGCCTTACTTACACTCACCACCTATCATTTATTAACAGTAATCTGCTTTAATAGCTTCCATCAACTGATGAGGATTTTTAGCTCTACATTTCACAGAACCACTGAACCAGAATTGTGTAGATATGAATTGAGCAATAGGATTACTGACCAGGATCTGCAGTGATGTTTTTAGTGAAGCTTTTTTTTCCCATCTGGGTGTGGAAAACAAATATTAGGCCTATGTTTAGGGGCAATAAATACAAAGTGTTTTTGATATATAAAAATATTACGCAACTCTCTAACTCTCAAGATCTTTTTTTAAATAAGGTTGAGATTTCCAGAGGTTCTAATATTGTAAGTGCTGAAATTTGTAAGTGCCATAAAATAACTATAATGAAGCCATTAAAACTTTAATCAACCTAGTTACTATAAAATTAAAATCAAAAGATTAAAATATTACGGACATAGCTTTTTAAATAATGGGAGGACTATGATGAAAAAGCCATTCTGGCGTTTTTCATTACATAATATTTACAAAAAAGTTAACCAATAACCATGCCATGATAAAATTAACTAAAGAAGATAGTATCATTTAAGAATATTTCTAGAACCACAAACTGAAAATAGATAACTGTTCTTGAACAGTTCCGAATAAAGGTATTGGGGCAGTTAGCAAATGAAAATGTATTTTGAAGTGTTTTGACTGCCAGGCCAAAGGGGGACCTGGATACCCTAACTCGGCAAATGTTTGAACATTGGATACCCCAAGAAAATAATTGGAGGGGTACTCATCTAAAATATTTTAAAATTAAACTTCTCAATAAATATTTGGAGTGATATTCCCCTTTAAACCTTTCAAAATTTGGATACCTAGATGCTATTTTAAGTGATTCCCTTCCAGTTTTAAGTATATTTCTCTAGAAGCTATTTGAAGTGTTCTTCCTCCATTTTTTTAAATTTGAATGTTCTTAGAAATTATTTAGAGTAGCTTTTGCCTGGAAGTTCCTGAAAAGTCAGATGACTATTATAGAAGCTATTTGACGTGGTTTTCACCTGAGGAATTTTTGACTTTGATGACCTTAAAAGCTATTTGAAATGGTCTATGCCTGAACTTTTTTAATTAGGTGCATCCAGAAGCTATTTACATTGCGGTTCCTAAAGAAAAATGTTGGATAATTAAATGCTCTCGGGAGGGGTTTGGTATTGTCTTCCCCCGGTAATTTTAATTTTAATGATTAAATGGTGCCTCTAGAAGCTATTTGAAAGGTCCCAAAGAGAAAATATTTTGAAAATTAGATGCCCCTAGAAAATATTTAGAGTTGTCTTTAACAGAATATAAAAAAAAATTAAATGCCTCATAACCAGGGCCAAGAATTTTTATGACATGTCATCTATTTTTGGTTCTTCACAGATAATCCTTAATTTTAGAAACATTTTGTTATTGATCCCTTGGATGCGAAAACATTTTTTTAAAGTTGTTAGTTAGTCTTTTTTTATAAGTTTGGATATTTTTTGTCAGTTGAGCATAATATTTATCTGTGGTGGGGGTTCATCCTAAATGTTGTTTAACTGAAGGCAACGCAGACAATTTTGAAATATTTATGGCTATCGACTTGGTTGGTAACAGTCGTTTGTTTGTCTGTTTGTTTATTTTGGTCGAATGAATGTGTGACTGTCATGTTATTTTCAACTCACGTCCTATTTTTTAATAAAAAAAATCATGAATACACCTATCGTTGAATCATAACTATTTAGCAATAAATAACACGAAGATTTAAATTTCAGTCTTGGAAATAAAATATCCTATTGATGCTGAAAAACGGATGTAAAGAGAACTGAAAACTTCAATATTTTTTGTGAAAAGGCCTACTAGTGTTAAACTCTAGATAAACTGTTATTGTTGAATTAGAATCAACATATTTTTATTACAGGTAATAGATCTATCACGAACGATTTTGTATAAGCCCACAGTTTATTATTTAAAAAATCATTATTATTGTTTATTGACACCCATAAGGCATTAACTGACAATCGCTTCTGATGAAGAATAGGAATATTTGGCTCGTTTTTAAATAGTCCAGATCCCCCAATATCTTAATCTGGCACTGGCCTTGAGATATGTAGTCACATAATATTAATTATAATATATTAATAATGCGTAAGCCTATTTATAATATGATAAAAAAAATCATTCGTCGTCAAGTAAAATTAAGATATTTCTTGTTTAAAATAAAATAATCTTTGATAATGAAATTTCATTTAATTGGTAGAACATAATATTATATAAATGAAGAATAACTATTCTAAACGAAGCATTTTTGGAAAATTTGTGATTAAAAAGTGTTTCCCGTTGTGGGCTCCCGCGCCACTCGCTTTGGCGTCCATATCACTCAGAAGATACCGGTGTGCTCCTCTTTGCTCCTGCTTAGCTCTCCTCCGTGATTCTCACTATCACGTCCTAAGCCTCTTAGGGAGCTGGAATCTGGACCAATAGGGGTAGTAGCAATTATTATCAGTTGAATTAATTGTGTTTAGCTCCTTCCTCGGGTCTCCAAAGACTCATGCTGGTTCGCCAGTAATATGATCTATCAACAACATCACATTTCTCATCTCATAGTATATATATGCTATCCGCCACATTAGCTCAGTTGGTAGTGTGTCTGTCTACTGAGCTAAGGGTCCCGGGTTCGTTTACCCAGCATGGCCAAACAAAAATTATCATTGGTGAAATGTGGGTTTACTCTTTCACAGTGATGAATTAACGGCTGGGGACTGGATGTTGTGCCTGTCCTAGTCTTAAGCTAGATTATAAAGCATATGAAGCTACGACAGGCATAGACAGCCGGTAGTGTAAACATATATGGCTTGAATAAAAAAACTGCAACAGACTGGAAACAGTAATGGTTGTAAAAATATATATTTATATTAATTATTTTGAAACCGCCTCGGTGGCGTAGTTGGCTAACGCGCTTGTCGTGTTGATCTCGACTGCTGAGGACGGGGAGATCGAGGTTCGAATCTCGGTCGGGTGAACTGGGAGGGGTTTTTTCTAAATAGGTTTTCCACTCTACCTCTACGCAAATGTGTGTTCACTTCCTCTAATTCAACCTTCTTAATTCCTAATCCATTAGCGTAATTAGTACTTAAAAGCGTATAAACCCAACGGGTAGTAAGACGTGGTGCTAAATATTATTATTAATTATTTTAAATATTTAGGAACAATTTTAACTCTCAATAGAGATCTTAGATTGGAAAGTAGGAAATAATAGAGACAAGAGCTATAATTCTTTTACTCGGTAAGTGAGATGTTGACATCTCACCTGCTGTCAGGGAATGTAAAAACTCAGAATATAAAAACAATAATAATTTTATCTGGTGTTCTTTATGGGTGTGAAACGTGGTCTCTTACCTTACATGACAAAAACCAATTTAGGGTTTTCTAAAAACAACTTGGGAATATATTTGGTTCAAAGGAGGGGTGAGGCTACTGGAGAATGTAGGAGGTTGCATAATGATAATTACATACCCTGGGCTCATCACAATACTTTTAGGATAGTGAAGTTTAGTAGATTACAGCGGGCAGGACATGCAGCACGAATAGGAGAATCTAGAACCTTGTTCAGGGTACTGATTGGCAAACACAATGAGAAGAGACCATTAGGAAAACTTAGCCACAGATGGAAGAATTTCATTAGAATGTACCCAGAGTGTAATGAGGATGAACTGGATAGAACTAGATCTATATAGGGATTGGTGGCGTAGTTTTTTAAATGCACCAATGACTTCCGAGTTACTATTGCCATAGAGTTAAGTAAGTAATTAAGTAATTATATTTACATACATTTGGGGTGTTATTCTAAAATACTAAAATGAAACAGTTGCATGATATACACACACACCTCTTCCCCTTAACAATATAAATCCCCTGATAGTCTGTGATCCAATGTGTTGCTATCTCGCCATATTGTCTCACCTGACCACTGATGGGGGGCTAATAACCCTCAGCCCAGCCTTTACAGGAGAGATAACCCCGAATTCCATCGCTCACGGCGGGTTCCGACGTGACTTCACCCGGAGTTGTGGAACTATACGGGCCATTTTAGTCATTTGCTCCATTAATTATGCTGCCGAGGGCTAGGAAGGGGGGGGGGGGGGAGTAGGTCATAGAAATGAGTGTGGGATCCCCCCCTCCCCCTAACGACCTCAACCCTCGACTACCTACCACTGATAAATTTCAGAGACACGCTTGAATAACTAAATTAGCTGACATTAAGTCAGGTTAGTTAAATTACATTTGTAGCAACTTTACCTAGATTTATTACCTCCCCCGTGCTCTTGAGATGCTAATAGGATCCTGTCTTGTGGTAGAATGTTGGGGGTAGTTGACTACTGGTCGAAATACCTTAGTTTAATCACGAATAATGCACACCATATCATACCTGTTTGGAAAAGTATTATTCGCTTGTGTCTTATGTTAGTCACATTGATTTTTAGAGGCTGAGAGTCGCTGGGAAGATTAATTTTAAAAAAAATATATGATATTAAAGTTACTAATTTTGTTTGTCCCATCATAAACTAATCTGGCCACATTCAGAAAAAATGAAAGTTAAAATAATGTATGGAGGTTAAGATGCAACCAAAACATCAATACACAATCAAAAATGATTTTAGACATTTAAAGGAGATGTTAAGTTATTCCAATACTATTTTAATAGCGGAAAAAATGAATAATAATCATTATTATAATAAAATAAGGGGTTAAAGTAATTAAATCAAACATGCTTTTACAATCTTGCAAAAAGTCTACCCTCAGGACGTTGCTGTTACATTTATTTCACTTTTGCTGTCCAATTTACTGCGTTAAAAATAGCAACCAACTTTATTGGGCATTTTTAGGTTTGAAATTGTATTTTACAAAGTATAGACACTTCAATTTTTAGTAACATTTACTATACTTGTTTATAATATTTTAAGATTATCATTGAGAAATAAAATTATCTAAAATATTGGACTAAATTTAATATTGTCAATGATAAATCGACTGTATGAAACTGATTTTCAGTCCTTGGGCCCACTGAGGCAATATAAAATATATTAATTAATATACTATACAAGACAGAAATTATAGTATATAGGTGATCTGGTGGTCTAGGGGAATGTGTCGGACTTCTGTGCTGGGTTTGGGGTTCAATCCTCGGTCTCGGCACAGATTTATCTGATTGCCAAACTCATCCTTCACCTCTGCAAGACGTGTATTACTCACAACTTGTGAATGTGGGGAATACCAGGCCTCCACCGTGGTTCGGATTCCACGTTAAGCTGTAGGTTCTCAATTTCATCTCGCAATCACCCTACCATTACACATTAGCGTAAGTGCGTAAAACCCGAATGGGTAGTAAGACGTGGTGATAATAATAATAATGATAATATGATAATAATATAATAATAATAATAATAGTATATCTAATGATAAAAGATTTTAGTATCGACTCTTGAAAAGTTGGGGCCTTTAAAAAAAAAAGCTTCATAGTGGTTGCTCAGCTCTTTGTTCCAAGCCTTATGTAAATTACTTGTAATTAATTCCGTGGAGTGTGGCTTTGAGTTGGAGGTGTGAGCTAGGCTAAAAGCATTTAACTTGCCAACATCTCACAACTGAAACTTCACCAAAACATTTTTTAGATTGGGAAAAAGGAGGTGTAATGTTAGAGGAAATGAAGGGTAAAGTGGAGACGGCTACACCTTTACGTCTTATATGTCCTTGGTGCAAGTGTGGAAAAATAAATAAATGTACAGGTGTCCATTATATATTCATCCCATTATACATCTTTATAAATAATATTATTTTAGGAGCTATTTAAACCGCTTTGCGGTAATTAATGACACAATTCAAGAAATGTTGGTTTTAGATAGATATGTAGTTAAATGATGATTAAGTAAACGTGATAGCTCCAAAAATAATGAATTTATTAAAGCTTATAATGGTGTGAAAATTTATAAACATCCTATATATCACTTATTTCTCCTAAATTGTTCGTGATGAGTTGGTACACTTTATTAACTCTGAACGATAATTTGCATGAAGAGATAGAATATTTATGAATGTTCATCTTAACAAATAGGACGTAATTCAAAATTTGAATGCTTAATATATTGGATTTACCTGTGTCGTATCTTTGATATTTTTAATATCTATTTTTATGCTTTGTGGTTGAATTTTATTTTTTGATATGTAAAATTATTTACAAGTAAGTTCGAAATACGAGCTCTAATGACTATATATATTTGCCAGACATGAGGATAGTTTAGAATAAGTGAACCTGCAATAGCTTGGGGTAAGGATGATAAAACCAATAAATCACATCTAAAATATTCCTCAGTGGCCGTGATTCAAATCCCAACCTTCCCTTTATAAGCTACCTTCCTTACTTTCCCTCAACACTTAGAGAAAAAGTATTGTGATCATAAAAAAAAAATTGAACTCAAAAATATTTTATAAATGTAGACGTTTCATGACCCCCTAAAATCAAACAAGTGGTGTTTGCAATGCCGTATGTCTGCCGGTCTCGGGCTATAACCGAAACTCTCTTACAGATTAGGCTAATATTTTGTATATGGGGTTGTCATAAAGTCACCCCGAGGAATTTTTAGAATTATATACCCAGACCTTTATTTAATAATAATTTACTGAGGGGCAAAAAGAGAAAAAAAATCGATTTCCTTGAAATTCGCTTTAACGATTTTGATTGAATTTTATATCTATACACTATTTATCACTATAAACAAGATGTAAACTATCATTTTCTCATGAAAATGTATTTGAGGTTATTTTAGATAAAAAATTTCAAATTTTCGTCATATTTGAGATATGAAATAACTTATCATTGTAAAGTTATATTAGGCCCTACAATTAAAGATAAAAATCTTTTTTTGAAATATACTTTTATAAAACCAATGAATTTCTTAGCTATAAGCATATATATTATTATTATTATTATTATTATTATTATTATTTATTAGCACCGCGTCTTACTACCCGTTCGGGTTATACGCACTTACGCTAATGTGTAATGGTAGGGTGATTGTGAGATGAAATGAAGGACCTACAGTTTAACGTGGAATCCGAACCACGGTGGAGGCCCGGCATTCCCCACATTCACAAGATGTCTTGTCAGAGGTGAAGGAAGGGTTTGGTAATCAGATAACTCTATGCCAGGACCAAGGATTGAACCCCGGCCGGCAGCACAGAAGTCTGACACCTTACCCCTAGGACCGCCAGGTCACCTATATATTAATTAAAGTCTTTGAAATGAATTTAATTCTTATGTTATTTGGTGGACAGAAATATTTCTTTTTTCTCAATTTTTCTATAAGTGTTCCTGGTTCCTAATGCCATAGGTTAAGTAAGTATCAATGTATATTATTTCCATCATAATTTTTGGTTTACTGTTTCTACAACATGTATAGACCAATTATTTCGTTTAATATATCTTACGAGCTTTTAGTAAATGCCCATTTTAAGATAAAAGCGAGATAAAATCTGTACGATGCACCGTAACATTTATTAATTCGATCTAATACTTACAACCGGCCACAAACTCTAGTAATTTCCGAGTTGTTCAATAGTTTTTTTATTTTAAATAAATAAAATAATACACCCGTAGCAAATTCATGAACGTATAATGTTCACTTTAATCAAAACATTAATTACTTCACTCATTGTACAATATAATAATTGATGTTTGGGATTGAATTGGTTTTGTCACAAATAAATGAGCAGACACTAATGCAATTAAAGCTAAAAAGATAATTATTTAAATTAAAATTACTTAGTTATGGGTTCTAAACTCCAGATAGTTTCATAATATTCTGCTAAATAATGTGACAAAATAAATATAGAAGAACTATATTTTTAATTAACTTGGCTTGGTGAAAACAAACATTTATATAATATATAAATATGTTGTCAAAACTAAGACACCAAGACGATTTTTTCCAAAAGTTTTAACAATAAAGTTTTACTTCTATCTTCTTACAAGCCCAGTAAATATATTTCTTTGTTTCCTAGCATAACAGATTGGTTAGTATTTTCCCTTGAAACTTTTCCCCCTACAGTTGTTTTAATGATTCAGTTCAAGATCATAATCGTTTTCTTTGTATACCTTCTGTTTATAATAAAAGGCATATAATGCTTTATTTCAGTATAGCTTAAATTATAAGTAGTATTAGTTAAATCATAATGTAATCAGCTAAGATAAGTCTACTTTTTTGTGTAAAAGAAGATTGCATTAATACCAAGTCAAAGTGTATATTACTAATGGATTAAAATTCCCACTAAAAACTAAGCTAAACAATGTTTTCTTATTATAAAATTAAAAACATAATTAAAAATTTACTTAACCCATCTCCATTTCACTGTTGTCAAATGAACCCACAAATAAAACCACACTTTGATTCCATTTCTAGTTATATCTTAGTTTTGATTTTAATTTCTACGGCAGTCAGCAGTAAGTTAGGCCCATAAGTCATTCATTAAAATTAACAAACAGACCGTTAAGTTGAATTTATGAATCTCACCATCTCAACTTTAGAGCAATTTAAAATGGAAGGGTTTATTTGCTTCTATGTTGAAAACTATATTTTCAATCAATTTAAACCTTCTCTTTCCCTTAAGTAAATCCTCTCCTTACACGGTAGGTTTGTTATAAACTTTCAACCTATAGTTGAAAAACTGCGTAAGTCAAATGCACAGAGATATGATGTACTGTACCTCTGACATGAATTTTCATTTCAAAGGATCGAGTTAAACAAGTTCTGCCTATAAAAAAAAATAACACCTCTCAGAAAAATTATTGGCGCCCATGTGGAAACAATCAAAATGGATACTACACTCTCAGCTGTGGGTCAGATTAAGGATTAGAAACAACATATTATATTATGCTTAAAGTGGCACTTGCTATATGGCGTCGCTAGTCACAAGTTAAGGATTTATTGTATCTTTATTTTTTTGGTGCTCCACGTCTTATGTAAGAGGACTGTATAGTTTAACACTTAGACGTATTGCAGATGTTTAGACATCTAGCATTATTTAGGAAGTTGTTTTATATATATTATTATTGTTTTTTTAACAAAATGAAGATGAAAATTATCAGCAGGTTTCTGACGATTAAAAAAGTTTAAATTTTGAGTTTATAGTTAAAAATCCAACGACTATTCACATGAAAATTTGTAATTCCGAGATCAAAGCATAAGGTTACACACCTATATCGTTCTTATATCAAATAAATTAATGTTTTGATAGCATCACAACAGACAATTTTAAGATGTAGGATTGTTTATAGGGTTTTATTTAAGTAATCACATTATTTTTAAAAATATTTCAAAATTGAAACTTTAAATTTTAATATTAAAATTCTAAAATTTTTAACTGGTCAGAAATTTCACTTAAATTTTGGTAAAAACCATATTAAAAACAATCAAACCACTTCATAGATATGAACCATCCTTAACCAAATTAAGGAAAAGCAGGAGGTCCAAAAAAACAACAAAATCTAATAGGGTCAAAAAAAAAAGGGGGGGGGGGAGACAATAGGAGTGAGTTATTGGAGTTCTGTGTTTTGAATATCTGAGATCGAAGATTCTAGACTCAGATCTCGCAACTCACACCAGTTGCGGAAGTTATTACGTGGACGGTTAACCTCATAGAAAACATAAAAAAAGGAAATACATCTCAGAGTTAAAAAATAAGTTATATGTCACCCAACCTAAGGGATATGGTACAACAACTAACTGAATAAAGCGTGAAGTGACTTCAAGTTAGTTTTTATTAAATAAGACATTATTTTAATATGAAAATTATAAATAAAAAATTATCTAAGATGATCATTAGAATTTACAATATTCTATAACAAGCCGTGATGTCAATAATCAGAAGCAGGCTAAGTTTCAATAAAGGTAATGACCATTCATATATATACATTTATATTGGGCGACATCATTAAATAATATAAAAATCAAAAGAGGCATTAACCCTGCAATAATATTATCGATAAAGCTCGAATCCAAATTGCACTTTCTAGACGTAACAAAGATCGTGAAAACATTATCTTTTCTAAGCTTTTAAAGTAATTAGATTATAAGAAGTCTTCAAAACAAATAGACCTACATCCGATTGGTATTAACGCTAGAAATGTCCTAGTCATAACACAATATTTACTTTAGAATTAAACCAGTTATTGTAAGATATTTACAACTAGCCCATAAA
The DNA here is from genome assembly GCA_039000515.1 of Timema cristinae. Taxonomy (NCBI): domain Eukaryota; kingdom Metazoa; phylum Arthropoda; class Insecta; order Phasmatodea; family Timematidae; genus Timema; species Timema cristinae. The sequence goes on from JBCFYV010000012.1 coordinate 80,531,629, forward strand.
AGTTATCCAATACAATCAATCTATGTCCTATAAGCACTAACGCAAAAAATGTCAAAGTCCTAACACAATATTTACTTTAGAATTAAACCAGTTATTGTAAGATATTTACAATTAGCCATAAAAGTTATCCAATACATCAATCTATGTCCTATAAGCACTAACGCAAAAAATGTCAAAGTCCTAACACAATATTTACTTTAGAATTAAATAGTTATTGTAAGATATTTATATGTCACCATAAACGTTGCCAAAACATTAATCTATAGCCTTTTATTACTAACGCAAAAAAGGTCAAAGGTCAAAGTCATAACACAATATTTACTTTAAAATTAAATAGTTTATTTTCAATGTAGAATAATAAGCTAAATCTTGACGACGTCATAGCCAAAAGAATCCTTCAGAAATTTTAAGATAAATTCAAGGCGTTACAAAAAACCCAATTCAATACTGACTAAATCGATATTCATAAATTAGATATATGGAATAAATAAATATTTCGAGTTCAATATTAACCATCATATTTACGGCCGAAAGAGAATTTAGAAAAAGAATTATAAGATTAAATAAAAAATATATATAAAGAAATCAATTAGCAAGTCAAAAGGAGTTTAGATTTTACAACTCTCAAGCCGGAGCTTCTCCTTCCCTCAAATATAATAAAGTCCAAGAGTGACGACTGGTTTCCTAGCCGCCACTATATATACAATACAACCCCGAGACATTGGATGACGTGAAAATGGGTGGGGGAGAAAGAGCTGGAACATTCGGGAACAAAATATGCGCATGACTTAAAACTTCTACAGACATCTCGGCTTTTCCAGGTCATAATAAATTGTGTACGAGTGAACTGTCTTTGCTGCTAGAGTCTTTTTAGATCAAGTTCTTTGCGTACATTTTCACCACAGGCGATCAGTTTTATTTATGTTGATGGAGATTGCGGTTGTATTGTACTTGAATGCGGAAATCCGTGCGATGGGGTGAGTATGAGATTTTCTTTTGTTTACTTCTTGTGGCCCAATGCTACAGATAATCCTGGAATTCTAAACGTCTACAACGATTCTCAGTATTCTACAATATATACCTCTTAATGCCCGTCTTTTACTATTCCCATATTTACACTAGTGTGGTAGGAATTAGAAGGGATAGTTTAGAGGAAGTTTTAGCACATTTGTGTGAAGCGAGATGGGAGATACCAATTAGGAAGTTCTCCCACAGCACACCCTTTATGGATTCATAATAGTCAGACCAATATATTGTGATAGTGATGCCATGCAACCACAGAATCGAGTACATGTGCTAGGTAATAAACATACTTGAGTATGTTGGGTTAGATATTTCAAAGCGCAGATCTCTGTTTAAGAGTCAGTATTTCCACACGCACATCATAAACTAAAGTATGTACTACAGTCCAAACTATAATTAGTATTGTAGAACGTTAGCATGCAGTCTTTACTATGGGATATTGTTTGTAGTGAGACCAGTGAAACAATTTATTTCCTTACAATTACAAAAATAAAACAGAATTAAACCTATTTTAAAATGAAACAAATATTATACTGATCCTAATTCCACTGTGGTCAAGTGAATAATTCTGAAAGCCACACTTCAAGGCGATTTTTTCTTCAGTGTAATATCGTTATTTATCCAACCAATTGGTATTGAGATGGGTCATTGGCAGTTTCAGCCAATGAAGCCTCACCCCAGTCCACGCTACTGGGCGAATAGAACTCTCGAATAGGTTTTTCTCTTAACGCATCTTTTTTCCGACACTTTTTAGCATAGTAGTTTTTTTTAGTAAATTTGAAGTGAGAGAGGCCAAATGTGTCATGGTGGGCAGAGAAGGGGGAAAGTTTCAGAGGAGTTTGTGAGGTTGGATGTGGATAGAATTATATTTAATTTTTACCAGCCTATAGCTGAACCTAAGTATTTACTCCAAATTATGAATGTAGGCAGTATACCAAATTAGTATAAGAAGTTTAAATTTATCTATAGCTTGCCTGTATCTTAAATGTTTTCTCGTGTTATTTAATACATTAGCAAATAAGTACATAGCAATATCACAAATGTGTTATTTTAATATTTTGATAACTGTATTTTAGTATAATTAGTAAATTTAAAATCCTATGTATTTAAATGTATCCATTTAAAATCATTATTTTGAGAAAAGGTCCATAAACTTCACCAGATTTCCAAAATAATTCATGGTACTAATGTATACTAAGAAACACGGTCATTTAATGTCGTATAGTACGTGACCACCCGGACTAACCTAGCCAGTAAATGGGACTTGAGGTAATGTAATGGATTATTTCTACAGGTTTTCAATGTAACGCGAATGTTTTTAATCAGAAGGCAACTACAATCATAACAAATATTCAAGTGTGATTTGAAGGATAAGCTATTTACTTCAAATTGTAACATTTAAAAAAAGTATGATTTTAAGTAGTCTTGCGTTTATCTACTATCTTAATTTGTAGGTTCTCATACGTACACTCGAAAATAAATCATCAAAGATTCCCACGAATTTGATTTGTGATTCAAAATAATAAATTTACATTGTACTCAGTATACATACCTTAGTTTTTACTTTCTCGCTAGCGTATAACCGAACGGGTAGTAAGACGCGGTGCTAAATATTATTATTATTACTTTCTCGCTATCTTACAGGTAGAGAAAATATTGTGATCGTAAAAAAAATCGAACTCAAGATTTTGATAAATTTTGACTTTTCATGACCCCACCCACCCTGAATCCAAAAAAGTGGTTTTGACTTTCCATCTGTCTGTCACTCTGTACCTCCAACTAAAGCCTAAACTATTTTACCGATTTGGCTAAAACTTGGTATCTAGGTTTTCATAAGGTTGCCCGAGGTGTTTTTGGAATTGGTTATCTAACCCTAAAATTAAGGGTAGTTTACTGAAGAGAAAAAAAGAGAAAGCCGATTTTCTCAAATTTGGCTCAAACAATTTTGATTACAATTCGTATCCAAGCGTTGATTAAGATTATAAATAAATTGGCTATTTTCATTTTACCATGAAAATGAATTTTAGGAAAACTTTACAGGAGCAGAAACTTCGTATCTCCGCAACTAGTTGAGATACTAAATAACTTATGATTACAAAATTGTAGTACTATTAAAAATAAAAAACTTTTATATGAAATATATTTTTATAAAACCGACAGTTTGTGAGATATTGGCAAATATATTAATACAATTGTGTGAGCTTTAGTTTAAAGAAATACTACCAAGTTTTAACGCAATAATTCTCCAATACCATAGCGTAATTAAATATAAGTAAGTCTCTAAGAGGTTTTTTTTTCTTAAACCGCTTAGGAGAAATGTTTGTACAACAATGATCTATATCCATTTAACTGGGGTCCGGGGTTCAATCCTCGGTCCCGGCACAAATTTATCTGATTACCAAACCCTTCCTTAACATCTGACAAGACATCTTGTGAATGTGGGGAATGTCAGACCTCCACCGTGGTTCGGATTCCACGTTAAACTGTAGGTCCTTCATTTCATCTCACAATCACCCTACCATTACACATTAGCATAAGTGCGTATAATCTGAACGGGTAGTAAGACGCGTGCTAATAATATAATAATAATAATAATAATAATAATAAAATCCATTTAAGACTCAATATAATATTTACATTTTTTATTGGTCAACATTTATAAATGAGGAATTTAAATATTAATGCGATGGCAGATGTTTGCAGTCAACAGTGATTACATTTTACTATATAACAAGTGATATTTTATAAGTATTGGTAATGTATATCAAAAGTAACCGATAAATATGGCGTAACTTGACGTAGGAATACGTGTAAGGTAATCTAGCAACATTATTTAGTCAGCTGTGTTAATTCGAAAGAAAGTGGTGGACATATGATTAATACATTAATTAATTTTCATTCATTAGTTAAAAGATGAGCGCATGCAAATAGTTATTAAAATAAAAATAAAAACACTATTTGTAATAACAACTTACTCACTTTGTCGAGAAATAATTAATCATTTTGCCCCCACCCCCTCCCGACCCTCTTGTTGTGCTGATACAATGAAGAAGGATACTAAGTAACAGGAAAATTTTACTAATAATTCAAAATACAGGGCAACACACTGTAAATAGCCGGTAAAAATTTACAAATCAATGACGGGCCCAACTTTATTTCCAATCTTATAGATCGATAGTAATTATTTTTCAATTAAAGTACTAACCCTCAAAGTTGTCCTGTCTTATAGCTTTGAAATAATTTTTAAAATAATGACAGGCCCTACTCGAAATGAACATTAGTGAATACAAAGTAATAAATACATTTTTTTACAAATGATCAAGACGTAGCTTGGACGTTAAGTATTTGAATATGTATCTGGGCTTAAGTTAAATAATATTTTCAACAAGATAACACATCAATTGTTCCCCTAAGTGTCACGTTCCTTGGTCACTTATTTAACTCTATACCATGCAGATTATTCTGTCAGATAATAAATTGAATCCACCCCTTGTTCCCTCTGTTATGTTGTTAATGGCTATAACCTTTGCTATTAATATGTGATATATTGACTGGGGGGCATGTTTTATGGTTTTATAATGAGCTACCCTTAATGTTCATGAGTGAGTTGGTGTGTCCCTTGTATTTGATAAATCCATCACGCTGGCTTGTTTGTGGCTTATATCAACAGTTGAATTAACGGAATAATGAGTAGCAAGGGGTGAGCTTAACAATGACTAAGGATTAATTCACATGTTCGTCGAGAATAGTGATCAGAATATACTTTAATGGAGTGGCTAATACACGAAATCGCTAAAATGGTGCTCTGCAACAAAATCTAGGAAACCCTGATGGCCAAAATGTTTTGTTTCTACTACCTTATAAATTGTTATATTCAATTACTGATGGTGCATTCGACTACGTTTTGTATTTATTTATATTGATTGGTGTTTTCTAACACCACGCCTTACTACTGGTTCAAGTTATACACATATGTACTAATTATCCTAATGAGCTAAGTATGAGGCAGGTAAAATTTAAAAAAAAGTGTACCTGCGGTTGCGTAGAGGGAAAGTGGAGAGGGTGGGAAGCCACCCTCATTACACCTTACCGGGATTCAAACCCCTATCATTGGAAATCTATTCTAAAATGCAACGGATATTGATGACTGAATGGCTTATATCTCACCACGTGTTCACGTTTATGCTTGTATCTTTGTTTTTGGTGAATCTACAATAATACAAGATTAGCTCAATATGTTGTTGTTGTTGCTCAATCAGTAAACCTCTGGATTAGTAAACTGGGAATTATACTGTATTTTATTCCCGTTGTAAACATAATATTTATAACTTTTATTTTATTCCATATTTTGTGCACCGCGTCATATAAAATATCCAGACTAACCATAGTTAATTTCTTTTATCTGGTAGGGATGCGAATAGTATAGTGTTGGAAGTAGATTTATCCTAATTTATAAAAAAGGGAGAGTAGAAAACGTGTACACTCTAAGCCCAATTAGGCTTCAAACCCTGTTCTACCCATCAAAAGAAAACTAAATTAAAATGTATTATCTTATTTCCGTGACAGGTATTGTTTTTAACATGCTCTGCCTTCAATGACACGCCACTGCTGATTTTGAAAAGAAAGAGAAGATGGAAAAATCACAGTGACAAATTACCTTAGGTTTACACAAAAATAACTGTTTATTGTTGTTTTTTCCTATGGACTATGTACTACTCAAACATATATTTATAATATCTATTATTATTGTTTTTGCGTATTTAAAACCGAAGACAAAAATTACATAATCTCAATGCGATGTGTAATATTTTTTTAATTAATTAAGAAAACTATTCTTTGTTTATACTATCAAATTAAAATAAATCTTTCAGACTATTATTTAACTGTGGGATTTCCCGCTATGAGGGCTAGAAAAAAATACATATAAATAAACAAGTAAATAGAATTATAGAAAAACATTTTCAACAACAAAAAACTTTTCGAAACTTATTTCCTTGAGTTTTTCTTTCCTGCGTTCAAAAAAAATAACTCTTTTCTTCCGTTTTATACGTATAAACCTCTTTTCCTGGAATAAAAATATTATTCCATTTGTCAAAGTCAGCAAAAGCCGTCAGTGGGGGAAACATTGAAAAGAAAAAAGATAAATAACATATAAATAATGTCCCAACGTATAAACATATGTGTTATTCCTGTGAGAACATTTCCTCCACGTGCTGTATTAACAAAAGCATTCATTTAAAAAATATTATTTAGAAACTTTTGAGGCAATAACCCACTACAATTTTAAGGAACTTTAATAGAAACTAAAGACAGAAATTGGACTTTTAGACAAAACATACTTTCTTCATATAAAATTTAATAAAACAGACTGTACAGTATTTTATTGTTACAGCACGTTTGCTTCAAATCAACTTATTTTAAGTGTAGGATTGCATCAAAACTGTTGCGTTCAGCTTATATGTTTTAACACAAGGTTTTATAACGGCTTACTCTTTGGTGTGTTGACATATGATTTATATATTCCTTAGACAAAAAAGAAAACCATGCTGTGATCTTATTTAACTATGACATTTATGGCATCTTTTAAAAGAGTCAAATAAAATGGGCTAGTTGTTTTAAGAACTGAAAATGATTGAAACATTGACTACCATTAAGTTGTGGCCTTAGAAGGGCTACCTTCTGGAGTTTTTAAATGCCTTTCAGGCGTTCAGCTGCTACGCAATTATTAAATAATGGTTAGTTATTCGAAAGAATAATTTATCTCAAGGAAGGTAAAATATACTAATAGTATTAAATTCTATATAGTCAACCTGACGTTTTATGTTTGATTAATTTAAATATTCTATGATAAATTTTAATATTAGCTCATATTCAAAAATAGTTTACGAAAATTGTCGTTGTTCTGTGATTAAAGTGAAGTGTTTAAATGAAATAGATCCAACCTGACTCAAACAAATGCATTTAATAAGAAGAGGTTGGCGTAGTGATGTAAACAATGCACTGTCTGCAAGAAGATAAATATTTCAATAGAGAACATTGAACACCAAGGATGGATTGGCTATTATTATAATATACAGAGACATTGCCATTACACTTATGTACAAATGAGGCGCAAGATATGTTACTTGGAACCACAGCTGTAATGTAAATAATGTTTTAATGTTTGGTGAGTAATTTGTTAATTCCATTTGAATACCGTTATTAAGATATTCACCTCTTAGTCTTCTATCCTTGCTTTCCACTGCCTTCATAGTTGCTCTCCCAAAACCTATTGGACAGCTAGGATAAATAAATATAAAAATTGTATATGGTATTTTAAGTTTAAAAACAATTCCCAAAGCGATAAAATTGACTTAAAAATGTCTTGTCCAGAAGAAATATAATATTTCTCTTTCTCCTCCCTTAATGAGACTAATCATAATTTGTGATCATTTTTTCTAGTTGTCATCATTATTTTAATACTGCCCCTCAGCTTACCCCTAATCTAGTGGAACTGCTATTTACTTTGAGAAGAAGTTAATCTCAACAAGTTGCCAATAACTGCAGCCAAGTGGTTGAGACAAGAATGAGGGAGGTTAAGCAGTTGTGGAGGAACACTGCTTTTAGGGGAAACTAGAACTTGAAAATATGACTATTCAAACTATTTAGGCACTAAACACCTTTCCTACCAGAACTAAAAAGTTCACCCATTTTAATCATAAATTCGTAAGAAAATACGATAAGCTAATTCGATAAATATATCAAATTGAGTCATATTATATTCAAATCAATTATAAATCACACATAGTTACGCAGGGAAAAAAAAATCACGAATATAGAACACAGTATAATTGATTAAAACTGAGTTTAAGTACACAAATACTCTTTTTTAAATACTAGTTTTTGTGTAAGGAATCGGGAATTATGGTAAGTATTCTCGTTTGAACCCTACATCACCTTTTGGTTTTGACGATGAAGACATTGTTTTATGTGCTGTGTGCATTCAAAATATTTTTAAAACCATTTGGTTTCAATTTAGTTTAAAAATGTAAATAGAACTGAAATATTTTTCTTGTTGAACGTGCCCGTGTCGTATGTACAAAACATTAAAGCTTACTATAAAATATCTGCTGAGCCTTATGTTAAAACTATTATATATGAAGATATAAAGTAAGACGACTGTACCCATACTATCGGTCTCCCTTTCTTCGTAGTCTTAGCTACATCACATATACATTAACTTCTGGATAAAAGGCCCATATATCCAGAAATTGAGTGAACATTCTTTAACAATATGTCACTTTGAAATGCAATCATCTTTCTGAAAAGTGTTGCGTGAAATTCCATTATCCTATGTGGGTGCTAATTCAGTCTAGTCACAGGACCTCGGAATCCAATAGTGTGATTTAAATAGCTGGGCCTGGGGGGAGAGGGAGGAGTGATCCCAAGCAAGCTACCAAAAACATCAATGTGAACTGGCGGTGGTATGCTATCAAAGGTTTGGCGACCCCTGCCATATACCATTCAACCACTGAGGCGGGTTCTAGTTTCATTATACGAATGCTTTGATCTTGTTTATGGAGGTATCAAAATTCTATGTAATATTTCATTACAGGGCATTCAGTTAAAGTAAAATCGCAAAATTCTACGCATGTTTCCAAAGCTTAAGGGACTCCTATTTGATAACTAAGGCGAGTTGGAAACGTTGAGGAATCCAGAGTTACTTAAAAAGGATTTATTCTTTTAGAATCGTTCATGCTCCAAAAATGGAGATGAAAGCTATCCTAATGTCCTTTTAAAATTAAAAACCTTACATTTTAAGATGTATAAATTTAAAAAAGGAGTTTAAAAAGGCATAATTATCTCCTTTTCGACGACATTTAACGCGATAGGTTGACCTTCTTAAATAAAAGTAAATGGTCACAAACATGAACTAGCCTTCTAAAAACAAATGAAATAATTTTTTAACAGGGCTTCAAGAGAAAATTCTAGGCTAATTAAAAATTATTTTAGTCTTTTCAAAGCTTCAGAACTGCAATTTCTTAAACAAAATTCCGCAGAGAAAGAAAATTTGCCTTCTAATAATGGTTTCCCTTAGAAGTTGATTGTAAATCACACCAAAAATAGGTTTTTATTTTGATTAACACCTAAAGTCTAAAAAAAATAGTTTTCAGCTCAATGCATGTTTAAAAACAATTTTGATACCCCTAAATATCTGAATAATAAAAAAGTTCTTGGCATATAGCCCTAACGCTCTACTTAATGAGTAGGTTGAAGTAGTGCTAGTAACATTTCTAGATGTAATATGAGGTCCTTCTATGAGAACGGGATTCTACTATTAAACCGTTGTTGAGGCTATAATAGGCAAGTATATTAAAGATAGAATACATTTTCAAACAAATTCAATTACATTTAAAAAAATTATATTGACATACTATACTAAAACAATCACATCATTTTATATTGCGTTCCTAGCTATTATATTCCGTTCCTAACTATTATATTGCCATAGCTTGGTCAATCTAGAACATGCAAGTATTACATAAGCCTAAATAACTCTCACTTTCAACCATCCTGAATCAGCAGTCGAATATTAAGTCGTGTTTTTAAACAACATCACTTGTTTTGCAGAGTAGTATAGTATAGAGCTTTGTCAAAACGGAAACACCCTAACTTTTTGGGTGTATAACAGTTAGTTTTGGGTCTTAAGAGAAAGGAAAGGGGGCGTGGTGGTGGGGGTGGACAGATGCACTCCATTTGCTAGTGGTGCTAGTTCAAAGCTACCAAGTCTAACCAACTATTGGGGAGAATATCCTACAGCTGTTGTCACTGTTCTGTACAGTGTAAGACGCACCAACACATCTTAGATGTCAGAAATCGATGATAACAACACAGCACCAGATGATCGGGTGTCCGATACCAGCTAGGGTTATAACACCGAATATAGGTCTTAATTACTTTATTTTAATAAACCAGACTAAATGAACCCCACAATTATTATTTGACACTGTCTATCCATCCCACTAAGTCCATCCTGAATTATTAGGCCCACGGAACAGAGGGCAGTGACAATACATATTTATTTTACAGACAGTGGAATTTTCTCAATGTAATTCAAAATCAAAGCACTGAAACTCAACTTATAAGTATCATTTTAACAGTCTAATTCAAGATATTTAGATTTATTTTTTTGTTTGACTAAGGTCTTGAAACAATATTATTTAATACGTGAAAACATATAGACCGATACAGACTTAAAATACAACTCACCATCTAACAGTATAATAGGCCTACTACCATCCCCCTCTTTTACTTTAGCTTTTGTGAAGCCAGTACATTCGTCCACTAATGTAATAACATATATAAAGCTAGCCGTTAAAACAGGACTACTGACGTTATAAAAAAAGTATCCCACATTAATTCACCCAAAGGATAAAAAAAAAGTATATATTGTGTTAGAGTTACCCGGGAGGAGAGTGGGGGATTGGGTGGATAAGGTGAGCTTATGGGTGGAACGGCTTACATGGTGTACGCTAGAAGCTTTCTGTATGAAATAAAGTTTATTTAAATAAATGACACGGTTCACCGCACAGACTTTCTATCTCTTTGATCTCAAAATAGAGACATTTACTAAAAACTTGTGAAATTTTAGAAAGTAAATAATACACACTCTTGCAGAAACCCTTCACCAAAGAGCATAAGTTTAATAATATAAAATGTTACAGAAACATTGAGTAAAGAGGAGCATTTCTGTCCACAAACGAGCATAACAATCCATGTCATATTTCAAAGCACTATATAAACTTGTATATGTTTGCTTATAGCTCAAAAATTATTGGCTTTATAAAAATATATCCAAAATTAAAATATTTTCATTTTTAAAAGTAGGCCTACTACAACTTTACAATAATAAGTAATTTCGTATCTCAAAGATTTACGGATATATGACCATAATTGGAAATTTCACTTCACGATAGTGCATTTATAGTCATTTTAATTGTAAAAAAAAGAATTTTTTATTGTTTGTAATGTTAAACAATACCTAAATAAAAAATGTGTTCAAAATCTTTACAGTGGATTTTTAGAAAATTACTGTTTTATCATTTGCCCTTCAATAAATTAGGGTTAGATATTTCATTTCAAAAATTCCTCGGAGGAACCTTAACTCTAAAAAATAAGTCTTGACCCGATGTTTTTTTTTTTAAGATGGCTGAGAGAAAGTAAAATGTGGGTCTTACAACAATTCTGTAATTATGTCTATCCCCATGTCGTTATGTCTGTCCCCATGTCTGTGTGTCTTTACCCGGGACTATAAACGAAATAGTTCAACGGATATTGTTAAAACTCTGTCAAATGGACATACCTAAAGGCCAAGTCATGATTTTCATCCTCTACATGAGTCCTTCCTACACCTTAGCTCAGTTGGTAGCGTGTAAGTCTATTGAAGTAAAGGGCCAGGGTTCCATTCGCTGCATGGTCGAAAGATGAATCATTGGTGAAATGTGTCTTTACCCTTTCTCAGTAACAGGGGCTGTATGATGTGTCTGTTCTAGATTTGAGTTAATCATTAAGTAATATGCTGATAATCAGTCAGCTCAGAAAGTATACGTTGAAAACCTAAAATAGTTGGAAAAACAATTATTTACTTAACATTTAGGATAGTTTACTAATGATTGATTTTTTGAAGATTCAAATTTAAAAAAAAAGTTTTAACGGTTTGTTTCAAAATTGATATTTGGGGACTTTTAATATGGTAAACAACATTGAAGACTTTTTTTTTTAGATTAAGTGTAATGATGACTTTTTTTTTTAATTAATATTTTAAAACTAGCACTAACAATTTTTACTCAAAACGTATATCTGAGAAGTGTTTCATATGATTATCAAAATAAAACACATTTTCTAAGAACAAATAATGTAAGGGTAGTCTGTTGGAAACTATTTTTTCTTCCAATGTTGTTCCTAAAATGAGAAAGTACCTATGTGTGAATGATTATGTGGCCCCAAGTATTATTATTATTATTAGCACCGCGTCTTACTACCCGTTCGGGTTATACGCACATACGCTAATGTGTAATGGTAGGGTGATTGTGAGATGAAATGAAGGACCTACAGTTTAACGTGGAATCCGAACCATGGTGGAGGCCTGGCATTCCCCATATTCACAAGATGTATTGTCATAGGTGAAGGAAGGGTTTGGAAATCAGATAAATCTGTGCCGGGACCGAGGATTGAACCCCGGCCGCCAGCACAGAAGTCTGACACCTTACCCCTAGACCACAAGTCGCCGGCCCCAAGTAATTTCAATTGGTATGAACTCTAGCGGTCGAAGCTCCCAGGCTCTATCAAGTAACGGGGTCGACTCAGCCTCGTAAGGACCAATGAAGAGATATTTTCGTACACTTATACGAACCATCTATTTCAATTAGTAAAAAACTTTTACACAAAGTGAAACTTTTGTCTGCAATAAAAACCTCATTATAGTTCTTTCATTAGAAAACAATTTTTTCAAAGCAGATCAAATTGGAATACAGGAATTTTAATAATATCCTCATGTCTACTGTGATTGTCCAAGTAGCTTACGAGACACGGTGAGTTATGTTTTAGGATTCTCTAGTATTTGATCAAGGTAACCTGATGCCGCTCAGATTTTCCCTGCAGGAACTTACGAAGTCATCACGAGTCGCACCACCAGTATTGGCGCTCATAGCCTATATTTAAAACGATGAAAATACGTATTTATTAAAGTATCTGTCACACCCTGTACTATTAAGTTAGATAGTTTTAGGGGTCGTCCATAAACCACGTAACGTTTTTTTCTTACCTTTTTTTAGCTCCCCTTCTCCCGTATAACACCATGTAGACATTTATCCTAGCCCCCAAACAGTGTTACGTAACTTTTCTCACCAAGAATGAAAGTAGTTTTGTCAGTGGGAAGTTTTGTGATACTAAAGGAGGGATTCAGATTTAATATATCTTAAAATCAATTTTAAATGCTGATTATAAGTTATTTCAGAGAGTATTATTATTCATACAGACATAAAGACGTCGAGCTCTAATTCCTCAGGTTCATGAGGAAAAACCTCTGCTATATATTTATGTTATGGATGTCAGGTTGGCGACCTGAGTAAGAGCCAGATGGCACTACTATATGCTGAGTAGGATGGCCCTTTTCAGTAGTGGCACTGCGATGTTAAGGTGCCCACATACGATGCTTGACGCTGGGGGAGGACATCTTTATTAATATTGTGCATTCTCATTATATAGAGAGCTAACTTAACAATTCTAGGTATACAACTTTTATATATAGTACTTTGTATCTATCTACAATTTTACTTTAGTTAACTTATCAATTCCTAGACTCATGTTTCGTCCCAACATCGATCCTGGATCTTGGCCTCACTCTTGAAACAGACTAGATGGTCAATGAAGCGGATATCGGGTTTGGATACCTGTTGGGTGTACTCAGAGAGGCTTTTCCTAAAGGGTTTTATATTCTCCCACCACGTTAATGAGGGAATATTACCTCTAGGATTCTACCTTCCTCATTTCTACTCCATTAGATAAATATAATTAAAAACAACTAGAATAACTACAATTTGACTATACCACCCTATAAAATGTGTACTAAAAAGGTGGAATTTTAAAGAAAATTTATCACCATTTGCATGGAGGGAGAGCAGGAAGAAATTTAGGAAAAGAAACCCTCAGTAGACCCAACTGGTAATTGAATCCCATCTCCCCAACACCGGCCGTCAAGTAGATCACTTAAGTTGGCCCCCCCACCTCCTCAATATTAAAATTTAAATACACCACCGTTTTGCACCTATTTTGCACCGTTTTGCACCCAAGTATTACGTTTTGCACCCTAACCCAAGAGAGGGTACAACTGTTTATGTTAAGGGGGGGCCAAGTTAAGGTTAGCCCCCCCACTTAACTTGGCCCCCCCACCTTTTTCCGTTTTAAATATTTTTTTCTTGAAAAACTATTCAGGTGCAAAACGCCATACTTGGGTGCAAAACGGTGCAAAACAGGATTTTTAAGATGGCATGAAAAAATTCCAACATTTTGATAGTGGGGGGGCTACCCTTAACTTGGCCCCCCCTTAACATAAACAGTCGTACCGTCTCTTGGGTTAGGGTGCAAAACGTAATACTTGGGTGCAAAACGGTGCAAAATAGGTGCAAAACGGTGGTGTATTTAAATTTAAATTTTGAGGAGGTGGGGGGGCCAACTTAAGTGATCTCCGTCTAGTCTACTGAGAGAAGGACAATTTAGACCATGCGACCACCGTAGCGGGTGTATAATAGTTGCATTTATATACATACACACTCATTTATCAGAAGGGAAACGGTATTCACCCAACTTTTGAAAATAATTAATGTTATTTGAATCCTTATTTTACATGACATGCTGCTGGTACGAAGGAATAACACTATTGATGGACTCCTCAAACTTGCCTTGAGATAAATTCTGTACTTTAGCTTCTTTCCATTTCACCACATCTTTTTGAGACTTTTCCGCAGTTTTTGTTTCTGGAAATAGCTTTTTATATGCAAGCAATGAACAAGTTTCCTCTTTTTGAAGAATTTTTTTTTGTTTTTGTACAAACACAAGCGATTATTCACAGCCATTTGTAAAATAATGTGCAGTAGGAATCTAAATTACACTCAAACTCAACTATACTTATAAATTAAGGCCGCTTCGATTGACAACTGCTATCCAACTAAAACCACGTGAGGGAGGGGTCAGTAGATTGGACAAATTTAAACAAATGAGGTGAGTATAAACATGTCACTGCCATGCGCATGAAAATATGTTGTTTTCGAATGTGCTTGGCATTCGTAGTCTCGGCCAAACAATAACACTTAAGCTCATTCGAAATATTAATAGAAAAAAAGTAAGTTCTAAACTTGCATTTTCAACGTCACAAATGTTCGGAAGTTTTCTATAAGTATGATTATCAAAGGTGAACACATGAACAATAATATTATTTTTAAACATTAAAATTTGAGTATAATATCTGTGCTACGTAACACTTTGATGAACCCCACCCTCCCCCCATGTAACAGCATGTAGACATTAGGGCTCACCCCTCCACCCCCTCAAAACGTTACGTGGCTTATAGATAACTAACTGGCAACCAACTCTGGCAACAGAGCTTAACTTAAGAAACAATATTAATCTATTATTTTAATTTCTGTTTCAGGTAAGGGAAGCTGTACATTAGAAGATTCACCCCGCAATAAAGCTGTAAAGGGTTAGTTTCATTTAAATTGCTAGATCATGATTATGAATGTGCATGGGCGTGAATGAACAAAACCATTGTTAACTTACCAGATATTTGTTTTTTATGGTTTTTTTACTCGTAGGTTAGATAGTTTAAATTGACTACAATAGGTAATCGTAGTAGAGCGTACTAATAGATAAATGGTATACACTTTAACAGTTTTTTTTAAATTGGTGATTATTAAATGAATAATATTTTTTTTAAACATGTATACAGTGATATCTATAATGTAAACTAATTATTTGATATCAATTTTAAACAACATTTATTGAACCATTTTTAAAATCTTTTGAATTTGTTATAAAATCGGCCACTAAAAAACTATCCTTAATTTAAAAAGAAACTCTTGATTTCCCTTTGAACTCTGACAATTTGACATATAAAATCAAGTTTGAACAAAATTAATCAAATCGCTTTGGCTGTAGTCCTAGGTACAGACAAACAAAAATACAAATACAAACATACACAGACAAATGGAGGGATCAAAATACAGACAGAACAACAGAAATGACTGTAAACTTACTTTTTACTTTCCCATGACCCCGTGGATAGAAAAAGTAAAATGATATTTAAAAAGTTGAATTCAATATTTCTATAAATGTTGATGTTTCTGACTTTGAAAATGTGGTTTTGTGATGCCATATTTGTTTGTTTGTCTGTATGTTACTGGGACTGGGGCCGAAACAATTTTACCGATCGGGCTAAATAAAATTTGGTGTCTAGGTTATTCATATGGCTCCCAAAAGGTTTTTTAAATTATTTATCAGACCCTAAGATTAAGGATATTTTACTTATGGGAAAAAAATCTATAAGTTTTGTTGAAATCGACTCTAAGGATATTGATTTAAATTTCTATCTGAGCACTGTTTAACATTACATACAAAATAGCACATCTAATTTTATCATGAAAATAAATTTCAGTGTACTTAAGAGATGCGAAATGTCCCGTTTTTATAATATATCTTCAATGCTTTGAGATACGGAAAAACTTATCATTGTAGGAATATTGGGGACCTTGTGAAAAACCCAGATATCAAGTTTCAGCCAAATCAGCAAAACAGTTCGGGATCCTCTAGTCCCAGGTACAGACGGACAGATAGAATTTCCAAAATCATTCTTTGCTTTCAGGGGATCATGAAACGTCGACATTTATCAAAATCTTGATTTCTATTTTCTTACGATCACAATACTTTCTCTACTAGGTGTCAAGAGAAAGTTAAGATCATTACCGGTAAGATTTGATCTGAGTCCACCAAAAGTAAATATACACACGCCGCGATTGGTCTGTGTGTTTAAGAGATCGGAGGGTCGAACACAAGTTAAGATAAGCCTGGTTCGATTATAGATGCTTGTGAATTGTGTAAAAGTTCACCATGATAGTTTTTATTAATATCCGAGTGTTAGGGCTGAGGGTGTGTAGAAGTCTCATCAACTTACTCCGTTCAATAAGAGCCTTAACTCAGTCCAAGGATACGGGTTTATTGAACATGCAGTAGAAACGTTAGACTTACTGTCGGAAATTGTGTTAGTTTATTGCTTATGATTTAATAGTTTTTATGTGCTCAGAAAATGCATTTTATACCCATTTAGAATTAAATATTATATATATATAATTAATTTAAAAAATATATATATCGATGTATTTTAAAATTATTATTGTTTAGGTTAAGATAATTATGTGCCAGGGTATTTTCTGTCTAAGTAAGTTTGTAAGTCCGAGTGTTGAAGAAGTCCAGTTTTATAAAAAAAAAGACTGGGAATTATGTGACACACCCTATAGTATTATTTTGGAAATGTCACTAAACGAAAGCTATGTTTACCGAATGATAAACTTCACTTTAAACAAAGCTAGTGGCTGATAAAACTTGAATTGGTGGCAATAAATTGACAGTGTATGTGTGTGACGCTAAATGCGATGTTAGAGCTAGGTAGTAAACAGCTCACGTAGGCATTGTTTCCACTAGGGCCGCAGAGCATGTTGGGATTCCTCCCCTCCCCCCCCCCCCCCTTTCGGCCGTGCAACAAGGTGACATCTGGCTTGGTAGGTTTGGTGCAAGAACGGAACAGAGAGAATTACGTCACTGTTGGGAGTTGGATTCATTTGGGATTTATTTTTTTAGATGTTTTCAATAAACTAAGTTCGTTAACTTTGTTTTGTTTTTCACACCGTGTCTTAGTGTAGTTCGGGTTACACGTATACTTTATACACGCATACGGATAGAGACGGGGAAGGTAGAGTTTTAGAGGAAATGTAGCCGGATTTGCATGGAGGGATATTAGGAGACAATTTAGGAAATACCCAGCCTTAGAACACCTGACCTTAATTTGTACTGCGATAAGAACGTCCACTGGCAATCCGGTTATAGTACGAGAGTAACGCATTAAACCATGTGATGTAAACTGCGTCATTTCGGAAGTTTGGTTCCTCTTTTACTTTGTCTCGAACCTGGTAAAGATTGTGATCGTAAAATAAATCAAATTCCAGATTTTATAAATATCAAAGTTTAACGACCCCTTGAAACTGAAAAAATAGTTTTAGCAATGTCGTGTCTGTCTATCTGTATGTATGTTAGTATGTCTGTATCTTGGCATTGAGCCAACACCATTTTACCAAAAGGGCTAACTACTTGGTATTTTGGGATATTGTTTAAGGTTTTCCCCAAGAGTTTTTTGGAAATATTAATCTGAAATCCTCCCTAACGATTTTGATTAAACTTTATACTTAGACATCGTTTAATGTTCACACCATAATGGCATATCATATTGTACCCGAAAAATAACTTATAGAATACTTTAAATACGCATATATCACCAGTTTTATTATAATCCCGCAACTCTTGATACTATAAATAACTTACCGTTGCATAGTTGTAGTACTATTAAAAGTAAAAACTCTTTATTTGAAACTAATAGAAGGACCCGGCGTTTTCCTAGGTAGTCACGCAATGCATTAAGGGGGCAACGCTTTTCTTTGCTTCAAATAGACAAAAAAAAATATATCTTCATTTTATTTCTTCCTGCTTAATTTTAATTAACATAAAATAAATCAAATTCATATTTTAGAATTCTCACTTTGAGTTGCACAAGTTTGAGCACAATAGACACTAATTTTAAAATATTACCCCCTACGTGTGGTAGATATCGTGCAATGCTCACCATAAACAAACTCTTCATTTTATTTATATATATTATAAAACCAATAGTAACAGATCTATTGGAAAAAAACATCTTTAGAATAGAGGTTCGAGAAATCAGAAGTTGATTTCTACATCGTTTTAGTAGGATATGATGTTCTTTTTTTCCATTTTGTTTCTACAAAAAAGTATATTATTTTGTCTCACATATTATCTTACGAGTTTTAAGTAAATATCTCCATTTTCAGGTAAAGTATCGATAAAATCTGTGTGGTACACCAAACCATATTTTTTTTCTACAAATTAAGCTCTTGTAGTAAGGTTTTAATTACTTTTCTTACTACCCGTTCGAGTTATACTCTTGTGTGATTAGTTACGCTAATGGTTTTATGGTTGAATATTTGCGTGTAGGGAGAGTATAAAACCATTTTAGGAAAAATGCTCTTATTACACCCGACCGAGATTCGAACATCGATATCCCAGCCATCGACACTCCATTCTACTGCGATAGTAATGCCTTAGACCATGCGGCCACTGAAGTGGGTGTTAGTTTTTTTTAAACTGAATTTTAATACCCTTCGGGTTGTATGCGTATGCATGTATATACATTACGCAAATAGGTGAAGGATGATGAAAATAAATTTAGACCAATTGTACCCACATTTGCGTAGAATAAAAGTGTAAAATATTTTAAGAGTAAAACGGGATGCCACCCTCTATAAAAAAAACCTAAGCAGTTGTATTTATAATTGGAAGGGTGGCTCCGAAGCTTTAAAAAACACTAAAACAATCCTCAGTTATCTTTATTTTGCTGGGAGTTTATTAAAACTTGACTTTATTGGTTTATGAAGGCTAGATTTATGTTTATAACCATCTATTTTGATCCAAAACGGTGACTGGCGTGGGAAGTCGTTTAGAATTCGATATGTTCACCTTTTCATGATTTATTTGGAAATATAAAATTTAAAAAGTATGTTTTTTGAATACTATAGTGAGCCATAGGCCTATATTGAAATAACAATCCCCTTATTAAATACGTTGATAATTCTGGACGTCCTCAAAATGTCTCAGATATCCTGTACGCGACCCTCTTAAGATGAGTGATGCAAGGAAAAGCAATCAAACGAGTAGCAACGTAACCTAACCGAAGAGAGTTACAATAATTCAGAAATAGAGAGAGTATTATGAGTGATACTTACTCTAGTAACACTTGACTCATAGAGCACTATAATATTGAAAACTGACTAATAACACACTACTATGTTGACAACTGACTCATAACACACTACTATATTGAAAACTAACTAATAACACACTACTATATTGAAAACTGACTCATAACACACTACTATATTGAAAATTGACTAATAACACACTACTATGTTGACAACTGACTCATAACACACTACTATATTGACAATTGAATAATAACACACTACTATATTGAGAACTGACTCATAACACACTACTATATTGAAAACTGATTCATAACACACTACTATGTTGACAACTGGCTCATAACACACTACTATATTGAAAACTGACTCATAACACACTATTATATTGAAAACTGACTCATAACACACTACTATATTGAAAACTAACTCATAACACACTACTATATTGAAAACTGACTCATAACACACTACTATATTGAAAATTGACTAATAACACACTACTATGTTGACAACTGACTCATAACACACTACTATATTGACAATTGACTAATAACACACTACTATATTGAAAACTGACTCATAACACACTACTATATTGAGAACTGACTCATAACACACTACTATATTGAAAATTGACTAATAACACACTACTATGTTGACAACTGACTCATAACACACTACTATATTGACAATTGACTAATAACACACTACTATATTGAGAACTGACTCATAACACACTACTATATTGAAAATTGACTAATAACACACTACTATGTTGACAACTGACTCATAACACACTACTATGTTGACAACTGACTAATAACACACTACTATATTGAAAACTGACTCATAACACACTACTATATTGAAAACTGACTCATAACACACTACTATATTGACAACTGACTAATAACACACTACTATATTGAAAACTGACTCATAACACACTACGATATTGAAAACTGACTCATAACACACTACTATATTGAAAATTGACTAATAACACACCACTATGTTGACAACTGACTAATAACACACTACTATATTGAAAACTGACTCATAACACAATACTATATTGAAAACTTACTCATAACACACTACTATATTGAAAATTGACTAATAACACACTAATATATTGACAACTGCCTCACATTACTAAATTAACAACTGATTAATATAGCGAGAACTGACTCATAGCACACTACTACAGTAGCCCCATGGCTTCTTTGGTGCTGACTGACAGCTCACAGCTGACAGCTAAAAGCTTTAAAAAATTACCAGACCCAATTATGTATCCCTACGCCGAGCCATATGATCTGCAAAAACATGTGTTTAGCAGCTGTCACTTCTGACGGTCAAAATTGAGGTATATACCTCAATGTTGACTCTCAGAAGTCAGCTGTGAGCTGTCTGTCAGCACCAAAGAAGTCATGGGGCTACTGTAGGGATGTGAAAATATGTATCGATATTTTTACTAATAACGATATTTTCCTCTCGATACTTGTATTTATGCTCGATACTTTTACTGATATTAGTACTCACACTCCGGTATCGGATCGGTATCGAAAGAAGCAACTTTTTGGCTCATGTTGGGATTAAATGTTTACTAGGGTGGACTGTGGAGGAAGATCAAATAACATCATTTCTCAAGTCTCACTCATTTTCTGCAACTTTAGCATTCGATATCTTTTAGCTCATCATGATTCATATCTGTTATTTCATATTTGTTTATCAGTACACCCTGATGTCTGAAAGGTCGACGGGATGAGTGGCAACCATTCTACTAACCTTTCATTTATCAATGAGTGAGGTCATCACAAACTAAACAAAATAGGTTTTTGTAGAGCTCAATGAGCTCGGTCAACTCAAGGGTGCCCCAAGTAGACGGAGCAGAAAAGTTTATATGGGCTGTTTAAGTAGATGAAGCAGAGCAGGGCGTCCATTCTTCTATTGTTTGTCAATAGTTACTCATCTATATTGATAGAGTATATAAACAACGAATGTAACTAAGATATGGCACCTCCAAAAAGTGAATTATGGATTTTTTTTAAATCCAGAAAAAAATTACATACCAATACTTACTGCTATATAATCTTACTTCAATACTAGCATAGTATCAATATTTTTCACCCGATTATTTTAATAAATACAGTACTGATACTTTTCTTTAGATACCACATCCCTACACACTATTCTACTAACAACTGGCTGCACACTACTCTATTGACGACTTCATAATACATTACTATATTGACAACTGACTCATAGTACACTATTATATTGACAACTGACTCATAGCACACTACTATATTGATAACTTACCCATAGCACACTATTATATTGATAACTTACCCATAGCACACTACTATATTGATAACTTACCCATAGCACACTACTATATTGATAACTTACCCATCGCACACTACTATATTGATAACTTACCCATAGCACACTATTATATTGATAACTTACCCATAGCACACTACTATATTGATAACTTACCCATCGCACACTACTATATTGATAACTTACCCATAGCACACTATTATATTGATAACTTACCCATAGCAAACTACTATATTGATAACTTACCCATCGCACACTACTATATCGACACATGAAATATCGCATACACCCATAGAGAAAACAGACGCAGGGGGCTTGGTGTCTTATTATGATGATGTCTACTACATATGTGAATGTGTGTGTGTGTGTAAGTGTATCACACATGAATGCTACCAGCTTAATACCCCTTCATGAACAATCGACCATAGTTACAGGGCCACTAAGACAAGGAAAAATACAGAACCAGTAAATATCAAGTTTAGCAATCAAGTTATCACAAAAGTTCCTAAATCTAATGAAACATGATTGGAATTAAGCAATAAACTAGTCAAAGACATGTAGAAGAATTTCATCAATAATAATATTATTATCCTCATTACAAAACCATACTTCAGTAGATACACATCTCGTTAGACTAAATTTCCTTGGATATGTCCTCTTTCTATATATTTTTTAGCACCGCTTCTTTATACTTGTTGAGATTATCAGCATGTACTAATTACCTTAATGCGTAATAGAAGAGGGAAGTTGAATTTAGAAGAAGTGTATCTGCATTTGCGTGGATATAGAGTGAATAAACACCCTCAATATACTCAACTGGGATTAAAACCAAATCTTTATCTGTCCTCAGTAATCTATTATCTTGTAAGAGTGACGCCTTTGATCATGCGGCCCCTGAAATGGCTTTATCTATAACTAGTTATCTTTTAGACTTCTAAATTTAGATACCTTGCTATACTTTTCTTGCCTTTTATATAAAGTTAAAAGTATTTCTGTCTACTCGCGTTCCGGTTTCGAATCCTAGCTTGGCCAAATAATATATACTACATTAAACTTTATTATTATTATTATTATTATTACTATTATTATTATTAGCACTGCGTATTACTGCCCGTTCGGGTTGTATACATTTACTTTAATGTGTAATCATAGGGTGATAGTGAGATGAAATGGAGGACCTACAGTTTAACATGGGATCCGAACCACGGTGGAGGCCTGGCATTCCCCACATTCACAAGTTGTGATTAATACACGTCTTGTCAGAGATGAAGGAAGGGTTTGGCAATCAGATAAATCTGTGTCGGGACCGAGTATTGAACCCCGGCCGCCAGCACAGAAGTCCGACACTTCACCCCTAGACCGCCAGGTCACTTAACATTAGACTATAAATTCTTTTCTCACAATGATAGGAGTTTGAGGGAGTAGTTGTGACTGTTTTAGTTTTAAATTGTTTATTAAGATGTTAGCTGATATAATAATATGATTCAGGACGTCCAAGATAAGTAATTATGAATTTAAAAAACTTTTCTGCAACAGCGTTAATGCCTTTCATCCTCTTGGCAAGGCTTAAGTTATCATTTTGTAAGGTATGTATTAAATATAATTTTGTGTTTAAGAACGAGGGAAAAATATAAATCAATATAATAAAGCGATATAGTTTAGATGGAAAATCACAGTGTATTTATTTTGTCTCTAGATAAATACTTTTTGCAAGTAATAGAAGTAAGGATCTTTCGAATACCAGAGTATTGGCTCATGTTGGACTAGACTGCTGAAAATGGGGAGATTGGGCCTCGATTCAAGTCGGGTGCACTGAGGGTGGTTTTCCTACATGATTTTCCACTTTCCTTCTACAAAAATGCTGTTCATTTCCTCTAAATAAAGCCTTTACAATCCTTAACGTATTAGTGTAATTAGAATATAGGCGTAAGAAACGAACGGGTAGTAAGACGCGGTGCTTTTAAAAAAGTATTGGTGATTGAAATATTAATTATTACAGGTTTATTATTTTGTGTCTTTGCCTTAATTTTTAATCAAAAATTAGTATTTAAAAATAATTATGCATATCATAATAGCTTTGATATCATATTTAAGGATATATTTTTGTCCTTAGAATAACTGTCTCAAAACATTTTTAATGTATTCCTAGTCTTACTGCCCATCCGAGGTACATGCATTACACCAGTAGAGCTTGAAAATAAGTAAGATTTCAAAATAATGTATCCCTATTTACGTGGAGGATTAATGGAGAACCATTCAGGAAAATATAAACATAGTTAGTCCTGCTGGGATTTGAAGCCTAACCGGTCAATCACTTACAAACTACTCATTGACAAGATTGCCTAACAAATTATTTTAAGGGTAATCAAATTATGAAAAACATACCAAATCCAATTTAAGATTCTTATTTAAAAAATACTTTGTTTCGAGGAATACAGACCAAACTAAAACAATGTCATTTATTATTTGTCTTTGTTTAAAAAATTCATAAATAAAACTGTTTTTACAATCCTCCTGGAATATAAACTCCACACGGAAAACTGACATAAAAGTGCAATAGTGGGAATTAACAGAAACGACAAGAGGATTTTATGCTTTACTGAATATTGTAGGTTTTTTGTTTTGTTTTTGGAAGCAGCTGACAGTAATTTGGCAATCCTCCTACTCACATACACACATACACTCTTTAAAATACACGACAAACAAGGGTATGTTTTTTTTATTGTGTAATTTTGTGAACTTATTTGATTTTCATTTACATCAACTAAATCAATTTTTCATACCGGTTGCGATATCAATAATTGAAGTGTAACATTTAATCCTTCTGTATATAAATTCATTAAGGGTTTTCATGTGAGTTTTTTTTAAATTTATTGTATTTTCAACATTTTATTTTCATAAACCATTTCTGATAAATAACATTTTTCACTAAAATAAATGTTACTATCGACCTTCTTTAAAATTTTCATTGCTATATAAAACTATTTCTGTATTTATTGAAGTTGTGATGATTTATTAGCAAAACCTTAATACGTCTGTTGATGTTTTTATACTCATGTTAAATAATTCCTACATCAAGATTTATATTAGAACAAAAATTTATTGGTCCAAATAATAAAAAAAGCTACCCAAAAAAAGAATAAAATGCTATAAATAATTTCAAACTCTATATAAAGTTGTTTTAATATTAAAAACATACAATGCCCCGGTGCACCTTACACACCTTCTTTCTCTCTGGTTTATTTTAAAATAGATACTTTTACCGATAACTCATAAGATTTGTGAAGCAAAATAATACTTATTGTTAGAGAAACATTATTATTATTATTATTATTATTATTATTAGCACCGCGTCTTACTACCCGTTCGGGTTATACGCACTTACGCTAATGTGTAATGGTAGGGTGATTGTGAGATGAAATGAAGGACCTACAGTTTAACGTGGAATCCGAACCACGGTGGTGACCTGGCATTCCACACATTCACAAGATGTCTTGTCAGAGGTGTAGGAAGGGTTTGGAAATCAGATAAATCTGTGCCGGGACCGAGGATTGAACCCCGGCCGGCAGCACAGAAGTCTGACACCTTACCCCTATACCACCAGGTCACCCGTTAGAGAAACACTTTCCCAAATAGCATAAATGAAATAATATTCATTGTTAAAGAAACTTTGACTAAAGACGATTATCTCTGTCCACTAAAAAGTATATTAATCAGTTTCAATTTAAAAATGCTTCATAAATATATAAATATATATATATATATATATATATATATATATATATATATATATATATTATATATATATATATATATATATGCCACGGGTAAAGTCTGAAAGCAGATGAAATCAACATTATCCAAATAATGTTGACTTTATCCAAAATACGTAGATAATGTTGAGTGAGAGGTGATTAAATAATGTTTTTAAAAGTTTATCCAGATAATATTAACATTATCTACCCGCATTTGGGTAGTGGCAAATTCTATGGTTAAGGTTAGGTTGGTTAGATTAGGCTAGGATAACCTAGATTAGGTTAAGTGAGTTTAGGTTATGTTGGATTAGTTTAATTTAATCTAGGTTAAGTTAGGTTAGGTTAAGTTAGTGGAAAATAAAGCATAAAATGGGACATTTTGAATGTTAGTGCAATGCTAAGATCCAATTTGCTCTCCAGTTTCAAAATCTTGTTTCAAAATAAAATTCGTATTGAAACGTGCTTAGTTTTACAAATATTATTCCACGTTATTCAAGTATTGCTGACTACTGTCAATATTATCCGGATAGTGTCATAAATGAGATAAACTACTTTCTATTTCTGACTTCATCCAGTGCATCTGGATAATGCTGACATCTCCCGGATAATCTTGACACTATCCAGATTTCGCATTTTAGGGCCTACCTGTAATACATAAGTGTTTGCTTATAGCTAAGAAATTATTGGTTTTATAAAAATATATTTAAAATAAAAGATTTTTTGTTTTTAATAGTACTACAACTTTACAATGAAAAGGTTATTTCGTATATCAAGTAGTTGTGGAGATACTATCAAAATTGAAAATATCTGCTAGTATAAACTACCCTCAAAGTCCTTTTCAAAGTAAAATAAAAATATACTTTTGTTTATAATGTTAAATATTCTCTAGATACAAAGTTTAATCAAAATATTTAGATTAAATTTCGGGAAAATCAATTTTCTCTTCTTTTACCCTTCAGTAAACTAACCTTAGTTTTAGGGTTGGGTATCTAATTCCAAATATCCCTCTGGGAAACCTTATAAAAACCCTAGATCTCATGTTTTAGCCCAATCAGTAATGGGTTTTGGTGCTAGTCCGAGATACAGACAGACAAATATATGGCATCGCTAAAACTAATTTTCCGGTTTCATTGGGTCAAAAAATGTTGACATTTATAAACATTTTTATTTAAATTTATTTTAAAGATTACAATATTATATACTTCTCTTCACGAGGGTTCGAGGGTAAGTAAAAGCTACTCTCTTGACCCATTTAGAATAAGGTAGTTAAAAATATAAACAACTGAATTTAAAAAAATAGATCAAATTCTTTTAAAATAAATATTACTTTAAATAACTGCTTTTTACTAGATCCAAACTCTTCCAAAAATTGTTAATTTTATGAATTATCTAAAAAAAATGTTTTAATACCCCAAAGTGACAACCAAATTTTTCATTCAAAGGATATATTATACAGAATAAAGTTTCCTAGTAAAATATTTGATCTCTTAAATAAATCTTACTTTTGAACACTTTAGCTAAGTCAAAATAACGATTTATATGAGGTCTAAAAAGAGTACTTAGATTAATTTAATTTCCATATATTTTTAAAGGAATAACATAATTTAACTAACACCGATTCCAATTTTCTAAAATGAAGAATTCGCGAGAACTGTACTTCTTAACGATTTTCTAGCTAAAGCTTAGTCGTGTATTTCATTTCCCGGCTAATTAGTGTATAGAATTGCTTTTAACATTAAAATTTATATGTATAGTTCCTTAAATAACATATTTTTATTTACAGGTAGTCATTTTATTGCACTGGGACTTAATGGCTCAGAATCAATTACAAAATCGTTTACCAAGCCTTTTGGTAATTGTGGTCTGCTCACTTAACTCTCTAATTTTCTACAAACATAATAATATAAGTATTAGATCCTAAATTTATCAATTCGACTACATATGTAATTGATCACATATAATGCAAATTGAATAATATTTTATAAATAAATTGGGCAGAGATAGACTAAGAAAGCGTCTCTCTCTATTTGAATTGAGTTTGTCGACATGTGTTTACAATACTACCGGTTAGAGTCAAAATAAGCTAACTTGTAACCTGAAAGTAATTGCTAATACAGACTCTTTAATACCTTGTACTTGTTAAATTATGGCTCCTAAGCCTCTCCTACCAAATAGTTCCAAGAATATCACCTAGGTTAGACTAATCTTCAAGGATTCTGAAAATATTTAGTTGATTTTTGTACCGTGTAGCGTATTGCGCGTGCCCTATCATATTTTACTTTATAATATTAAACTGTTTTAGTAGAGAACGTCCTATTCTTACACGTATTTGATTTACGTGGAATCAAAGATACGTGGTCGTGGTGCTTCGGCTTAGGATTAGAATAAAACACTATCAAGCGCAGCTCTAGACAAACCATTTTGGATGGCGTTCCTATTAAACTGACGTGCAACTATTATTTTCTAACCTTCCTCGTGGATTAGTGGTCATAACTCCTGTCTACTGACCCAGAGGACCCGGGTTTAATTCCCGGCTGGTACCGGAATATTTTTCTCAAAATATGAATAGTTCCCGTTGTTACCTCGGTAAATGAGGCTTACTTTAGGTTAAGATCTTCATTGGCTTCACCCCGTCATATTCACTACCACCACCCCCTCATCTCACCAGAATATGGAAAAAGGCTCCATGAAAAGGATGTACAATTAGTACGTTTCAACGTCTCCTGGACAATGGCACATTGGTCCCGTAATGGCTAATCTTTTCGCAAACTGAGCTACAGATTTATGTATCCCGGACAAGCTATTATTATTAATATTACAATTTATTATTATTATTATTATTATTATTATATAATAATATAATTAATTATTATTATTATTATTACTAACAGTTTCTACAGTGGTAATTTTGTTTCTGTCTAACTTGAGTGCAAGTTGTATCTTGTAATGTAACTCATTTCAAAGAAAATTTTAAATCTTATAAATATTTCTAGTAAACGCTTGGGCTTTCAATGAAATAATAAATTTATTTTCATTTTCTCAAAGTTTTCTTTTCATAAGAAGAATATGTTAATCTTTAGGTCTAATCATTCTCTGAAATGAGCGGATTATAATATGTAAAACTTACATCGTATATAAACACTATTGGACTTGACAGTTTTTAAACTTGTGCGGAAACCTTCGGAAAGAATTAATTATTCTAAGTCGAGAAATGGCTTTATAAAAATAACTCTATCTTATATCCTGATTATTATTGGCTTTATACATTCGAACAAGGAATAGTCGAAAAAATAAACGCTATTCATATATATTTATTTTACGTAATGAACAACTATAGTTGTAATGTACGTTGAGGTGTGGTTTTACACATGTGATTTTTCCCTATTGTTTTCTTCTAATATATCCACTCTATTTGTTGGTGCAATGCCTTTAATTAATTTAATTAATCTTATCATTGGCCATTAAATAGCCAAACCATTGATATCAATAGTCATGCAGTTTAAGACGTCAGGCTCTTAAAAGTATTTCTGGGGACAGGCCTGTCGAAAATAGAATCTTATATTATTATTATTATTATTATTATTATTATTATTATTATTATTATTATTATTATTACTATTAGCACCACGTCTTACTACCTGTTCGGGTTATACTCACTTACGCTAATGTGTAACGGTAGGGTGATTGTGAGATGAAATGGAGGACCTACAGTTTAAAGTGGGATCCGAACCACGGTGGAGGCCTGGCATTCCCCACATTCACAAGCTGTGTTTAATACACGTCTTGTCAGGGGTGAAGGAAGGGTTTGGCAATCAGACAAATCTGTGCCGGGACCGAGGATTTAACCCGGACCTCCAGCACAGAAGTCTGACACCTTACTCCTAGACCACCAGGTCACCTTTAATCTTGTAGGCCTATTGGTGAATTACTAGCGGTTTCCACTTGTTATTTATCTTTCAAGTAAAATAAGAGGAAAAGAGCCTCAAATAGCCATTCAATCTTAAAATCTACTTAGCCCGATCAACATTTACTAAAGTCGTTTTCCTTAAGATATTTCTCTTCATAGAGGAAAACGGATTTTCTTTCTTCAATACTGATTTTCATTAAAGGACACTCCCAAAGTGGTTTTGTTAGTCGTAATTCGTATCATTCCTACCTTAATATTTTTTAACACAAGAACAGCAATTTTCTTGCAGCTTAGGATCCCTAAAATCCAAATGGTGCCTTTTGATGGAGGTCGTTTACTAAAACTCCTACTTCATATTTATTTCTAAGGGCTCGTATGTTTATCCATCCGTCTCGTCCATTTACACAGGAATAGAAGCACACGAGGAAAAAAAAAACATCGTATGGGGATAAACGTAATTGGATATTATTATTATTATTATTATTATTATACTATTATTATTAGCACCACGTCTTACTACCCGTTCGGGCTATACGCACTTACGCTAATGTGTAATGGTAGGGTGATTGTGAGATGAAATGAAGGACCTATAGCTTAACGTGGAATCCGAACCACGGTGGAGACCTGGCATTCCCCACATTCACAAGTTGTGATTAATACACATCTTGTCAGAGGTGAAGAAGAGTTTGGTAATCAGATAAATCTGTGCCGGACCGAGGATCGAACCCCGGCCGAATTGGATATTGCTCAATGTTTTAATATGGACCACAGTATAAATAAGACTGTATATTATAATATTATATATATTTCAAGCCTGGCATATTTAATCGATCTGGCACCAGTTAGAGTATCTAATAAACCAAGAAACATATAAATTGAAATAGGCTTATTTACGTACTTATACTCACCTTGTGCACATAATTCCTTTTAAATTATACAGCTATATTGTGAACTTGAATCCTAAGGCTACGTGACCACTGGTGAATGTAAACTCAAAAACCCAGAAATTTAGAAAAGTAAGACATATATAGCATATTAAAGTAAAATTAACACAAAGCCTAGTATTTTTTCACATACTATACATGTATTGCGATGTCTTGACCAATGATGCGGGTATTTCCAGAGCAAATAAAATTATCAATCTGAATCTTATAATAGGCTAACCTAGTTAATGCTACATAAGGGTTGTACTTTAATTTTTTTCTCCTCACAAGTCATTATTTGATACACCCTAGACCATGAAATAGTCAAGATTGTTTAAATCTATTGTCATTATTAGCTTTTAGGGAAAACAGTATATCTAACACGCTACTCTTGCAGTAGACTATACTGCATGGTTTTCCAATCTCCCTTCACGCAAATGCAGGTACACTGCCTTTAATTATAGCCTTTCTAATCCCTAAAAAAATTAGTGTAGTTAGTACATAAGCATATAGCCCGAACGGTTGGTAGGACGTGCTGCTAAATATATTTTATAATTATAATCTAAGAAAACATCATGACTGATGTAAATTATGAATACATGTATTAGTATTTTCCTGGAATAAGGTAGTGAATTACAAAGTTAGATGTTTCTTTTCTTGTAGGTGCCATCATGAAACACTCCCATGATCCACCCCTGAGCAATTCAACTACCATCTTGTTTAAATTACAAGTGACAGATTTCTAAGAACAAGTTTTTCCGCACTAATAAACCCAGTCGGCCACCTTTATGACGTCAGGGAAACCACGAGAAAGCGTCAAATGGAGCTTCACACTTTCACCAAGCTCAGGAAGTCTTTGTGCCATTTTATCTCTACAATTTGTTGCCTGTATTCAGGTTGTTATTGGATCTTTCAAATATTATGTTCAGCGTTACGTAGCCATCCGCAACATTCAGCGGTACAAATAAACCATAGGTAAATATCCTCTTGCCAAACCTAAGGGTTGCCCAAACTATTAAATTTACATGACATACGTAATATATACGTGCAGCAAAAATATATGTACAGTACAACTTATTTCTACCGATCCTACACTAATTATTTTAAGGACACGGGTGCAGGAAGATACATTTAAAGAAGTTATACCCACTTTAACGATGGGAAAATTCATAATACGCTTATGGTAAAAAAAAAGTTTACTTTGTCAATAAGGAACCACAGCTTTACAATTCGGATTCGGAAGTTCAATTAGCTAGCTAACTACAACTAATCTACTACAGTGGGTCCAAAACATTAATTTGATTGGTGGTACGTCTACCTACTGAACAGAGTGTCATTGGGAGAATTTTTCTCCTTTTCTTAGTGATGAACTAGCAACCAGTTAGTTATGTGTAACCTAGTTCGTTGGCCACATGGTCCAAGGAGTCACTCTCATGTTGGACTGGCTTGCCGATCACAGGAAGATTGGGGCTCGAATCCAGGTTGGATGGACCAAGGGGGGTTTTTCTAAAAAGGTTTTCCACTCTTCCTCCACGCAAATGTGAATACGCTTCCTCTGTATTTAAATCTTCCTCCTCCATAACTCATTAGCGTAGTTAGTACTTATGCGTATAACCTGAACAGGAAGACGTGGTGCAAAAAAAACACTCAAAAACTGGTTTTAAAAAGTCATATTTAAGCTATTTGGTGTATCATGTGATGAAATAACCAGTCATTTAATAAATTACTCGTTAAATACCATCAAAAATAAATATAAATAGTCCGTTTCAATAGACACGCAAAGAAAGATACGATTCTCATCTTGTCTGGTGTGCTGGAAATGTGCAGGTCAGAGTTCTAATCCCACTGAGGTGATTTTTGTTTAATGGTATCCTACGGATGAGAAACATGGACCATTGGCGCCATTGAAAGGGACATTTTGGATACATTTGAAAATGTAGTGATACATGAGAATGTTGAAAATATTATGGATGGAGTTGGTATCAACTACAGAAGTGATAGGAAAATGCAAATAGAGGAGGGAGACTTTGTCAAGGTATACAGCAAAGAAGAGTTAACAGGGTAGACTATTCAAACATGACAGTTTGACGAGGATACATAAAAGGAGTTTTGAGAGAAATTCAAGCAAAAGACCAGGACAGGAATACATGGATCCTATTGCAGGTGATATTTGTAGGAGAAGGCACAAAGATGTAAAAACTTAAGCCCGGTTGGGCAAAAGGGGAGATCTGTGGCAAACCAGCAAGAATATTGATTACCTAATGATGGTGATGAAATTATTCCTTCACGTAAATACCGGTTATTTCCTCTGATTACCTAATGATGGCAATTTATAAATTCCTTCACGTAAACCGATATCCTTGATACTAATGTGGTGATATATAATTCCTCACGTAAATCGTAATTTCCTCTGATACTAATGATGGCAATTATATAATTCCTTCACGTAAATACCGTATATTTCTCTGATTACCTAATGATGGGCATTATTATAATTCCTTCACGTAAATACCGTATATTTCCTCTGATACCTAATGATGGTGAGTATATAATTCCTTCACGTAAATACCTGTATATTTCTCTGATGACCTAATGATGTTGATTATATAATTCCTTCACGTAAATACCGGTATATTTCCTCTGATGACCTAATGATGGTGATTATATAATTCCTTCACGTAAATACCGGTATATTTCCTCTGATACCTAATGATGGTGATATATAATTCCTTCACGTAATACCGTATATTTCCTCTGATGACCTAATGATGTGATTATATAATTCCTTCACGTAAATACCGGTATATTTCCTCTGATGACCTAATGATGTGTGATTATATAATTCCTTCACGTAAATACGGTATATTTCCTCTGATACCTAATGATGGTGATTATATAATTCCTTCACGTAAATACCGGTATATTTCCTCTGATGACCTAATGATGTTGATTATATAAATTTCCTTCACGTAAATACTGGTATATTTCCTCTGATGACCTAATGATGGTGATTATATAATTCCTTCACGTAAATACCGGTATATTTCCTCTGATGACTAATATGGTGATTATATAATTCCTTCACGTAAATACCAGTATATTTCCTTAAGTTCAACGTTTCTGATCCTTACCCTCATAGCGTAGGGGAAATGCGTAGACTTCTGACGGGTAGCAAGAAGTTATAAAATAAATGGGTGACACAATCGCACAGCATTTCTAATATTGTGTGTTACATCTTACAGGACAATTTTTAAAAATAGACTTAGAGTAAAATACCCTTAAGCAAGTTTTCCTAATAGAAACAAACACATGATCTTGTAATCACGATAAACACTCTTTACATATAGATTTTAAAGCAAATGGATCTAGTATTTTTACAAGTTCAAATTTTCAAAAATAAGTCATTTGTAAGCTCCCTTAAAATGATTTGCAATTTATAAAAGTAAAAAGTATTCTTATTTGTCATGAAAATCTTTGCTAAAATACCCATTTTAAACTCAATCTAAAGGGTCACTTTCGAAAAATTTCAAACTTTATATAATTTATCCTAAGTAAACTATGAATCTGTAAATTTATTAATTTTATAAAACTAAATATATATTTAATTGATCATGTTAAATTTTCGATTCGAATTTTGAACAAAATCGTTAAATTTATTATTAAAAAAAAATCAAATTTTATAAAAATCAGTCATCAGTAAGCTAATATAAGATGATATTTTAAAGAAAAACAAAGATATATACATATATATTTTTGTAGTTTAAAATACTTAACAGAAACCCATTTTGAATCAAATCACCAAATATATATTTTTTTAATATTCAAAAATAAAAACTAAACACCTATCATTTATCTGCCCTTAAGCAATGTTTCCCTAAGAAAATAGTAAAGAACTTTATTTATCTTTTCAAACACTCTCCAGATATACATTTTAAATGAAATAGTCGAAGCCATTTTCAACATATCTCTAATATTCGAAAATAACTCTAAAGTAAAGGAACCTTCCTTAAATCCTTACCCAAAATTCAAGTAGGCTATACAGTGTTATTTGAGATGTTAGCTGTTCGCTAGCTATCCATTTCAAACAAATTCCTTAGAGTAATTTTCAATAAAATTGGAATGAAAAAATCACTCATAAATTACTAACCGTGCTTAATTTCAGGGCTAGAGTCAAAATTAAAATAATCTTCTTGGGGTTAAGCTCCACAACATATAAATATTAATTTTGAACAAAATCCATAGAACAGTTTTGGATCCGTGACCAGGGACAGACAGACAGACAATCATGGGTACAAACAGAATTTTAAAATCAATATTTTGGATTCGGCTTCACATAAAATGTAAAAATTAATCATATTCTCGACATTGATTTTTTTCCCCCCGATAACGATACATTCTTTTGATATGAGAAAGTAAAAAAAGAAAACAGAGCAACAAGGAACAAGATGACAAGCCTACTCTTTGCGGAGAACAAACGTAATCACACATGAATGCAATTTTGACCCTTCTTAAGTTAAAAACCCTGGACCCATGAATTAGTAGATATACTCTTTTAACTGAACTAAAATGTCAGTATACAAATAAAACCTGTGTGAAATTAATATTGTTATTGTTTATGGATCTTTTCACTTTGTTTTAATACTCATTCGGGATATACTGATAACTTAATTGCGCTACTAAAATAGGAATGATAACGGTCGAATTTTAGAAGAAATGTACCTGAATTTTCTTGGAGTAATATTGGGAAAACCTTTAGGAAAAAATCATCCCCACTACTCTCGACCAAGATTCGAACCTCGAGTTCCTTGTTACCGACCATCCAGATTAACACGAGAGTGACGCATTAGACAATACCGATACATTTGAGTGTTTTGTTAGTCAAGTGCTAGTCCTGACTATTAGTGACTCAGTTATATAAGAGACCGCAACCATATTTGACGGAACATGTTAAATACCAAATTGTGATAATAATTGGCTGCTCATTGTATCTAGACCAAATTTATCTCCTCTGGTTTTCAGCTTTAAAGTAAAGCTCAATATCCGTGTCTCCAATTATGTCGATGAAATATAATATGTACGTAGTACACAATATAAATCTGGGATGGAACTTGGACCTCCAAGAGGTATTCGATCTTCCTATCCCCTCAGATTCTATGAAATACCATTACTGTAGATAAAATAATGTTTCAATAGCTATTACACAAGAACATGTTTGAAAAAAAATAGTTTAAACTATTTTTTTTGATAAAGACTGTACATTTTAACGATCATAACTGAACATAGTCTGGGTGCTGAAGGATGAGGCAGAGTACTGGACGCTTTAGAGGTCTAAGTTCACTGACAAAAGAAATAGACCTGTCGTAAGACAGGACACCTAGTAATAATGATAATTACAAGGCTAAAAACGACTTAATTTAAATAATGAGCATGAGCATTATTATTTATAGCTTCACATCTGACTACCCATCCAGGATATTAACATATTTACATTAATGAGATAAATATTAGCAACGTCTGACTATATAATAAAAGGTACCTGCATTTGCATGAGTGTATGGTAGGAAGGAGTTTGTGGAAGATCACCCTAGATACACTCTGCCAAGATACTAGTTTCGGAAAACCAGACAAAATGAGGTTGACATTCTAGACCGTGGGCCCACCGGTGTGGATAGGAGTTAACAAAGATGATTATGGCTTTCATAAAACATTATGTAGTGAGAAGAAGATATAGATAGCTATCCCTTTTCCATTCTCAGTTACTCCATTTAGCACGTTTCATATCTGAGATATATCTTGAAGTCGTTCTTCCTTGTAAATTGAATTTCGCAAGAACTACTACTCTCTAGGATTATACGAGTATCGGGCCATCGCCGACCCACAACTTTCATCTTGAAGTATGTAATGAAATAAATATCAGTAGAGAAACAGGGTGAGGAAGAAAACAGGGGTGGTGCGTACAAGACACGGAGAGGCATACAAAAAAAATAGAAGTTAGCAGGAGGAGGAAGGTCTTGGAAAAGACGCAGCACGTAATAATCGTTTTTATCCCTCTACGACGTCATTTGGCGTCGCTAAGAAGAGAGGCGTCTATGTTTTCTTCAGCCTATATAGTTATCTTCCTTCCACCATTCTTGCTCTTTCGTTTGGTATTCCGAGGAATATTCTAGTTCATAGCCTTAAGTTTTTTCTACTTTCAGGACTATCCTCGTGGCTGGAAGCCCAGAAAGCCCCACTGAAGGTTTTTGGTTCTTGGCTGCGTCTGGATTAATTTAGAATCGTATTGGTGAATACGCAGACTAATTTTAAGACGCATCTAGTATGGTTTACCGATGACAGGAAGGTCAGGGTTCAAGCCTGGTCTACTGAGTACAACTTTTCCTAAAAAGGTTTCTCATCCTCTTACGAAAATTAGGATAGATTTCCTTTAAATTATATCGTACTTATCTCTATCCCATTAGCGTAGTCAGCATTCTTATAACCAGTACGGATAGTAAGACACGATGAATAAAAAAAAGTCAGTATATTTTATAGCCCCTGATGATTTAGACGAGTAGCTGAGTATAGTATTAGATTATTCAGCGTTAGTTTGTAAGGTACTGACGTTTTGTGGGGCTGGATTCAAAATGAAGGATAAGCCCCACTGTCCATACTTGCAATATACTTGTTTGCTAATTAGGTTCAAATCTTGGTCATATGCACTGAAGGAGGCTCACAACAAGGAATTTATCACTATGGTTTTACCACCTCTCCTCCACGCTGATGCGGGTGCACTTCCATTATCAACATTGTCCATACCATACAGTCGTAGTCGTTGAGAAACATTGTTTCTGTTTCACCCCACGTCTTTGTACCCAGATATAAGCATTTATTAACTAAATTCATACGCGCTTCGGTGGCTATATGGATTAAGGCGTCACTCTCATGATATACTGACTTGCTCATAACGGGGAGATCAGGGTTTTAATCTATGTCCGGTGTGTTGAGCCTTTTCCTAAATGGTTTTCCACTCTCCCTCCACGCAAATTCTAGTACACTTTCTCTTAACTAAAATAAACTTATCCCTGACACGTTAGCTTAATTGGTACATATGATTATAACCCGGACGGGCAGTAATACACGGTGATTAAAAAAACAAAAAACAAGGACGAGGTCTATGATCTTGTAATTCCCTTCACAGTTCAGATGTAGGAATATACACTTTTTCAACAGCAATGCATCGGTGGTTGCATGGTATAGGAAACCCTGTCATTAATCACCACAAGTGGCGAATTGGCTATAAATGTCTGGTGGATTTGAGCTAGCCAGATTTCAGAGTAGGTGTGGATTTACACGTTCACCGAAAAACTAGTGCAGAACAGAAAGGGGACGAGCTCCAAAACAGTGCCAAGATTTCCGCTAAATCGGTGCGAGCTGTTCTGATGAAGTTCAACTCATCTCTACCATAGACTATTTCTCTACTTTGTCCGTTCTGCCTGAGACCCTACTAATTTGGCAGCAATCGTGGGATAAACAGACAGATGAAATGCCAAATGGTGAAGTTAAAACACTACCTCAATTTATTCTGTCAATAATCTAGTAATATAATTGTAAAATATGGATTATTAGAGTTTTAGTGACTTATATTTTTATTTTAAGGATATAGGCATATAATAATTTATTTAATGAGCTTTAAGTATTTTATTTTATATATTTAAATGTATTATATTTA
Source organism: Timema cristinae (assembly GCA_039000515.1). NCBI lineage: Eukaryota > Metazoa > Arthropoda > Insecta > Phasmatodea > Timematidae > Timema > Timema cristinae. The sequence goes on from JBCFYV010000012.1 coordinate 80,569,872, forward strand.
AATATTTGTTTTTATGAAACACAAAAGTAGTAGCTCGATAATAATTTGGTCGGATGTCTAAAGAACTTTTTTTTTTATTTTCCCTTCCTATCACTATTTCTCTTTCTTGCCCTTCCTTTCATTCTACGATCTTCCTTCTCCCTGACCCTTGTGAAAATCTTTCTCATTTCGAGTCAAGAAACGACTGGAATGGTGTCGGCCATTTTATTATATTTTCTCACTTCCTCGTCCCACAAGAATTCCAACAATGTTTTATATCCAACCTCTCTCCATTACTTTCAAAAATAGCTTCTTACTTTTTTTTTTTTTTTACCTTTCGGCCGCTATTGCGTTATCACGATATTGTAGGCGTTAGCGTGCGGTTCTCACGTTATGGCTTTCATAGACATTTAACGAAACTGAGATCATTAACTCAATACATCGTACTTTTTATAGAATTCAGAATCAATCGACACTTATCTGATTTTACAGCGAGTCATAGATCTACTAAACTGTGACCCAAATAGGATTCAAATAAGAACTTTTTAAAGCCATAAGTCAGGTTCTAAAGATATATCCCTAAACATTCTTTATACCGTTCTTAATTCGTTGTGATTTTAATTATATCAATAATATAATAATAATAAACTTTATTTATTACTAGCATTTGCCCGTGTCTTCACTCGCATTAAACAATATAGCAACACATTCAACAACTTCAATTGATAGAAAAGAAATAAGCTAGTTCGAGAGTAGTGTTTCATGTGCTTATGAAGATTCACGAATGAACACGGACACAACCTAACCTCTCTCCTTTTACATCCCTGACTGCTCATATCACTAGCCATCCTGCACCCGCGATACCAGACCGACAAATGTTAACTGCTTACACCCCGCTCTCCCTGACACTGCTTCGTTCACTGATAAGATAGCTTGATGATGTGTATCCTAACTTTTATTATTAATGCTTGGAAATTAGATGTACAAGAGAAAAGTCCCATATCAATCCGATGATTACTTCTAGTTTACTGGAAACGAACAAATAAACAGACGAAATCGAAAGTTTTATTTTAAGTAAGGATATATTTTTACAGACGAACAATCTTCCAGAACTTACAACAGGCCAGTTCTGAATAGGTTTTATATATATAATTATAACAGAACTAGTTAAAACAAATAATAAAATAGCATGACAGGGCTCGAATCTCAACATACTGTCTATTGTATTTTTTTTCCCTATGTCTCCGTCACAGTCAAATTACACTAAACAGAGCATACTTTCTACCATGCCACCAATAGGGGTCAATATTAATGATACCCTAAAACGAAGTTAAAATAAATTCTCGAGTGAGTGAAAAAATGGTGACATGGACACGAAATCGAACTCTGAATATTTGTCTTATGTGTGCCAATGATTTACCACTGAGCCAACCTGGTTAGTTTTGTATCCAAGACGATATTTTGCAATAAAAAGATCGGACTATTTTTCAAATCTATTTTCTATTTTCAGCCTTTTTTTAATTATAGATGTAGTGTCGTATCGATTCTATAATAATGACCACTATCTTAATCCTATTGTCTTTTACTTTAATTAAACACAGTAGTTTTGATCTTGAACCAAGCTCATTTATAAATATAGCCGGTCTTTTATTTTAGCCAGCTAGCTTTTTATGTCTACGTCTTTCACAATAATATTGTTTTTATACAATTCCATTAGTGAATAAGAAGTTTGTCCTGGGCTCATCTTAGTTGGTAGCTTGTATTTTCGGGCACATAAAAACACCTTTTCCCCCTCAGCAGCCCAAAGGGAAGAATATTGCCCCTTGAATGGCTGGGGGTAAGAGCGGAAAACCAAACAAGAAAGACAGGGTGAAGATGGGCTGGGTTTCAGTGTGGGAGGTGCTGTTGTCATGTGCTTCTAAGCAGATGTCGATCTCTTTTTAACGGTGTTAGTTCGCGAGGGTAGCGTATAGGGGGCAGTACGTGTAAGGGTCGGAACTGGAAACAGGAATAGCCATAGTAAAACAATGTGTACACCCCATCCACGGTAGGAGTGGTGGTAACTGACATCTAGTACAAGATAATAGATATACCATCATGTATCCAGTCACCAAGCCATATGATCTACAAGAAGATATGCTGTTTTCTGATCACTTTTGGAGGTCAAAAGTTTCACAACAAACATAATATGTTTCTAATAAAGTTGTGTTTCTTTTAACTGTTTTTTACTTCTTCTGATAGCTGTCGCTCCTATGGCGAACGGACTTCGGGTGTGAAATGGTCTACAATATTAATCTAAATGCAGTGGTGGGTGGTGTTTTTCTGTGCTCTGCTTACGTGAATGGGGGTAATTTCTATATTATTATTATTATTATTATTATTATTATATATTATTAGCACTGCGTCTTACTACCCGTTCGGTTTATACGCACTTACGCTAATATGTAATGGTAGGGTTATTGTGAGATGAAATGGAGGACCTACAGTTTAACGTGAGATCCGAACCACGGTGGAGGTCTGGCATTCCCCACATTCACAATATGTCTTGTCAGAGGTGAAGGAAGGGTTTGGTAATCAGATAAATTTGTGCCGGGACCGAGGAAATTTCTTATAAGATGCCCTTCTTAACAATAAATATTAGGTAAAGTTTATGACATCCTTTGTGTTAAATGTGCAATCCAAAAGGCTATAGTAAAAACAACTATACGGTGGTAATAAACATTGACGTATCGTTCGTTAACTTTAGCAGTTATGAATCTTAACACGGCTTGTTTCCACTATGTTGCAACTACAAGTCAGAGCCATAGTCTAACCAGTAGAGGTAAAACTACTACTTTTTATAGTAAATGGAGATACTATCAAAATTGGAAATTTTTTATATTGTAAAGTACCCTCAAAAAGCATTTCCATGGAAAATGAGGGCTGGAATTTTGTTTATAATCTTAAATAGTGTCTATATACAAAATTTAAGCAAAATCCTTAGAGCGGATTTCTATAAAATCAATTTAATCGTATTTTGCTTTTCATTAAACTACCATCAATTCTAGCGTTGCCTATGTAATTAAAAATAAAACTAGGGGGAACTATATAAAAACCCATGTATGAATTTTAGCTCGATTGGTAAAATGGTTTCGGTTCTAGTCCAAGATACAACAGACAGCATCGCGAAAACCCCTTTTTCAGTTTAAGGGGGTCAAGAAACTTCGATATTTATCAAAATCTGGAGTTTTTTTTTTTTTTTTTTACGATCACAAGACTACGTCTCTCTCTAAGGGTTCGAAAGAAAGTAAAACTACACGAAGAGGAAATGGCACAACACAATCGTACGTACACTCTCATAGTATATCATAGTTTGGAATAATGTTTAAAGTCCTACGCCTTAGTTCAGTCGGTAGCGTGTCTGTCTACTAAGTTAAGGGTTCCGAGTTCAATTCCTGACAGATAGAAACGTGTTCATTGGGGAAATGTAGATTTTCCTTTCACAATGATAGATCATCACCGTCCAGTTGCCAGATTTTTTGTATGTTTTAGATTTAAGTTAGTTTATAAGTCTTGTGCTGATATAATTATGGCATTCGGAAAGTGCATGTTAAATAACACCAATAAAAAGAAAATTATAATTAGAGTTTAAAAAATGTTTGTATGCTTACATTTATCAAAAAACAACACTCAAGTGTCATTTTACCTGTAAAACAATCACCGGATCTTTCTCTTATACAAAATCATAATAGCTATTTTCAAAAAAATGTTAATTTTCAAATATGGCTAGTAAGTATACTACTGTTATTTTATAAATATAATAAATAAAATACTATTTCCCTTCGAGTAGAGTCGTACTATATCAAATAAGCCTCGTGGCATAGTGGTCAGAAACCCTGGCTGCTGACATTGTGGTCCCGAGTTTGATTCCCAGCTGGTATAAGGATATTTTTCGAAAAGTGAATCGTTATCCCTACGGTCACCAAGGTTTTGTTAATTAGAATTAAGTTATGTTAAGATTTCCATTAGCTCCACCACGTCATATTCACTATCAAACTCCCACTTATTTCATCGGAACATGGAAAGAGCCTCCACGGATAGTTCAAAGGATGTACGATTAGTACATTTGGGCATTCCCTTAGGCAAAGGTATATTAGTACTGGCTAATCTTTGCACAAACTTAGCTACAAATTGATGTAGCCCAGACACGCCATTATTATATAATATCTAATTTTCATGTCTAAAATCTTAAATCCATAAAAAGTTTCAGTTGTAAAGACAGAAATAGAGAATGTGATAAATTATTGTAAAATCTACTTTTATTGGGTCAGGGGCACATACAACTTCAAGATTCATCATTATTTCAAGGTAGAACGTTTTAAAGAATACAATACATTCTTTAAATGAGAAATAACAAATCGTACAAGATCGAACCAAGACAAGTTTCTACTACATTCGCCCTCGTTCGACACAAGACACATCTGGTCCTTGGAACTTTCACTCAGGACTGTTTTTTCTATTCAGAGCCCCACCGTAATAAACATTCGAAACTTGCGACACTATTCCCAATAGAGTAGTTTTGACAACGCGTGGAAGAGATAGATTAATCTTGAGATTGTATCTATGGGTATAAGAGTTGAGAGGGGATTGAAAAAGGTTAAGGATGTTCAAGAGAGTATTGACTTGTTTATATATGGTAATTTATTTACTAACTAACTTTTTTATTGAATACATATTTTTGAGAAATTTCTTTAATATTTTAATTTTCATAAAATAGTTTTAATGTGTTTATTGAAGTTTGTTGAAACCTTATTAATAAATCATTAACATTTAATTTCACATTGTATTATTATTATTATTATTATTAGCACCGCGTCTTACTAACCATTCGGGTTATACGCACTTACGCTAATGTGTAGTGGTAGGGTGATTGTGAGATGAAATGAAGGACTTACAGTTTAACGTGGAATCCGAACCACGGTGGAGGCCTGGCATTCCCCACATTTCACATTGTAGTTTCCTTAAAATAGCAATGAAATTATCAGGTAAGGTTCAGTACAATGTTTATCTTAAAGCAAAAGTTCGTTATTTAAGAAAGAACAAAATGATTCCTCAATAAAAATCTTAAAAGTTGAAAATAATACAAAATTATCTTGAGCAGCCATAAGAGCAATGAAAGAGAACTCTCAACTCCTTATAGAGGAAGTGTGTGAATTGGTCTTTAGATTTTTTAAATAAATATCATTTTATAATACTTATTTTTATTTTTTATGCATTAGTTTGAAAAAAAAATGTTGTAGGGTAATGTCAGTAGTGACTATGAAATATATAAGACTTTCAATTTATTGATTAGGTACCTACTTAGATGTTTGAGTGATATAAAGCATCACTCTCGCAATATTCTAGACTGCCTATGACAGGGAAGTAAGGGTTCGAGCCATGTTCGGGTACCCTGAGGGTGCTTTTTTACTAAATACTTTCCACTATTCCTTGAAAAATGTGAATTTCTTTGATTAACAATTAATTTAATTTCCCATTGGTTCAAGATTACTTTAATTCTAACTAAATTCAGGGTGACTTTGTTATTTGTCATCTGTGGGTGACCAACAAAGCTTACTCGTACCGAGTGAGCTACCGCGGGCGATTTGATTACCCAACTTGGGATAGTAGTGTCACTGGAGCTTAAGAGAAACTTATGTTGAGTATAAATTATTTTTGTAAATAATAATTAGTTTAAGATCCCCACGTTCTTCAAACTGTTAAGTATTATATATTGTGTTTCATCACATGTTAAGTGTTTAGTTTAGAGTGTAAGAATTTATACTTACCTGTTCTTTTTTTTTACACTATCATTTTAAACTGCATTACTACTTGTATTACTTTTGGAGAGCATTAAATGTCCAGTCTTGTAAATGTAGGATGGAAATGTTCTCTTTTTATCCACAAGAATATGCTGAGGTAGGACAATATATCGACTAGGAATGGCAAAACTGAAAAACTGCTTGTTTAGTGGAGCAGGATCAACCTGTTACTGCTCACCACTCAGCCTGTTCCTTAGAGATTAGTTAATCCGTGATTTTACGATATCGTTGATATATACCATTAATTTTTCATTGTGACTGACATTCCCAGTGTCTTGATGGACCAATATCTTTTCACTTTCACAGTTTGTTGCAACCACGGTCAAAGCTAGTATTTATCTACTGTCCGAGTAGGCGAGTACAATCGAGTGTGGAGTATTTTTAAGTACTACTGGGTATTTACTCGAATAGTTCCATGAGTATCAGTTGTAAGGAAAACTAATCCCTCGGGAATTTGGCGGCTTGCAATAAAATTAAATAATTAAAGGCCTAACATAAACGCTTTCTGTCGGCACTGACATTGCCAATTGACATACAGCTACCTAATCTTCAGGTTTCATCTGGGTTTCATGTTGCTTGACTGATCTACAGTCAATACAAAAGCAAGCGTTTTAAGAAATTCTATACAATTGAAAAAAAGAGAAAGCAAAAAAGTTATTTAATACAAATATATTGAAATGGTTTGTAATTTGAGCAAAATTAGTGGTCCAACAAACATTATGTTAAACTTGAATATACCAATATTAAAAATTATTTGACGTAGTATGAGAAACTCTTGTAATTGGGTAATTTATTTATTGATTTGTTTAATTACAATTAAAATGTATGTGACATTAAAAATTAACACAACATAATGTCAATTGGTTTATAAAATGTTGTTTGGAATGCAGGTCATATATTATATTACTGTAGTGTTATTTTATTTTAAATACCTTACATCTAATAGTACCCAACCGGAATCAAACCTCAATCTCCCTGTCATCGGCAGTCCATTCTAGTGCGAGAGTGAAGCCAGAGACCAGAGGTTGGCAACTTTTTTGATATTGCAGGCCATATGAGTTTAAATAAAAGTTTGGCTAATTTGAAAAAAGGTAAGGCAAAAAAGAAATTCAATTTTACATTTTCCATGTAGTAATTAGTTATTAAGTTCATGTTTTGAACAAATTGTTTGTTTTCTAAATATTTGCAGGCTATATAAAATCAATCAGTCAGTAGATTGCTGACCCTTGCCTTAAATCATTTTACCACCAAGCGGGTACCTTCAATGTTAATCATCAACGTAACAATTTATTGTGAGAATACATCATACACTTTGCTTGTATTGTAGTAATAATGTTTTGTACTATAAAATCTTTCCCATTCAAAACTCATTTGTGATGCCTCTAACCAACTTTAAGCTAGGCCTATATAATGATAAGTAAGGTTGCACTGGACTTGATCTCAGCGTTGTGACAAGAACACAAAGCATCCACTTCCTTTTACTGTACGACTGCTCCAAAATATCTCCGGAGAATAAAGAGACAAGGTTGTCCCGGACCTGTTACAGTACAGCGCTGTCTGTGACTAGAGACGAGGAACAAGGTTACTTTGGACCTGTTACAGCGCTGTCTGTGACAGACACGAGGAGCAAGGCTACTTTGGACCTGTTACAGCGCTGTCTGTGCCAGCGACGAGGAGCAAGGTTACTTTGGACCTGTTACAGTGCTGTCTGTGACAGACATGAGGAACAAGGTTACTTTGGACCTGTTACTGCGCTGTCTGTGACAGACACGAGCAACAAGCCTACTTTGGACCTGTTCCAGCGCTGTCTGTGCCAGACACGAGGAGAAAGGTTACTTGGGACCAGTTACAGCACTGTCTATGACAGACACGAGGAACAAGGTTACTTTGGACCTGTTACAGCGCTGTCTGTGACAGACACGAGGAACAAGGTTACTTTGGACCTGTTACAGCGCTGTCTGTGACAGACACGAGGATCAAGGTTACTTTGGACCTGTTACAGCGCTGTCTGTGACAGACACGAGGAGCAAGGTTACTTTGGACCTGTTACAGTGCGTATTTGATACGTGGACCAGTGACAAAAAGGAACAGCTCCTCTCGTCTGTCAGGAACAGGTTGTGAATGTGACGTCAGAGGAGCTGTGACAAAGGAGCAGGTTGTGATTCCACAACCCATCTCTATTGCCGGCTACCTCAGTTCCCCGCTCTCTAATGTAGCACCCTTGGTCGACTGCCATAGCTTCCACCTAAGCACAACAACCTACCAGGACACCTCGTAGAAATATAACAACTCTGACTCACCCCTAAGTTTAAGAATACTGTTATACACAATAATAGTCCATGGTGTATTTCATTCCCCCTTGATTCGCTGATATTTTCAGTCGGACCAAAGTTCAAGGATACTTTCATAGGACCATAGACCTTTGTTCATTTCCTTTAATCTTAGCTCACAGTTAATCTCATTCCATCTTAAATCACGGCAACTTTCATCCATCTTTGTTCATGGTGATTTTTATCACACTTTAATTTACGCTAAATCTAATCTAATCCTAGATCATCTTAGTTAATCGATGCTTTCATCTCACCTTAGTCTAATAACACTTACATTTAATTTTAGTTTAACATAACTTTAATTTTCTATCACTTAAAGTGACTTTCATATTTTCGTAATCCATGGTGATGTCCATTTCACCATATTCAAGGATGATTTTTAATCCCATTTTAGCACATGATAACTTGTTTGATTGTTTAAAACTTAATAGTTGACGTCTGTTATATGTTGTTTTTTTTGGTCCTAGTTAAAAACATATTTAATTCACCGAGGATTTGCTTAAAAATAATCATCCCTGACACAGCTATCTCAATTGAAGCATGATTATATCATTGTACATATGTGTTTCTCTGTTTATTAATTGTAAACTTGATCCACCCTTTTTACTACTTCCTTAAAGGAGACAAGATGGGTACATGTGTTTTTCTCTGTCCCAGTTTGAAAATTCTATACATCTCTGTTACTACTTCCCATGATAAATGATGGTTATGTGTGTGTCCCTGGTTTGAAGTTTGGTCCACCCCTGTTGTCCTGTTATCCCTGGGAGCATGAAATGGAGCTCGCTGCTGTGCGCAGCTTCTACAATGTTTGATTGTAATCAGGATGTGGTGTGGAAGGGGGTCTATTATACGTGTCCGCCTGGTGGCCTGGGAGAGAGGTATGGGGGGTTTAAAAGGTACGAGTCTTTTTTTTTAGCGTAAGGGGATGGAGGACTCGACCACTATTGTTGTTGGAGCATGCTGCAGTGTGATCCCACCAATAAAATGGAAACGGAGGTTTTTATTTGGTGAGGGGGATCTATTTGCCAACGCTTCGCCAACCCTTGGATTAAATTTCGAGTGTGAAATTTGTTTAGATTGAGAGATTTATTCATGCTATATTTGCTAAGTAGTTCAAAGCAAGCTTTTGAGCATGTATAAAAGTTTTATACTATATATATAGCCTACATTATCATATATAATATATATAATATTATATATTATATATATATATATTATATATTATATATACACAGAAGTAGAATTTTTTAGATTCGAAGTACCAGTAATATAAAAATAATCGAGATATCCAAAATTCAAACTGATCCTTTTTATTAGTATTTACGGATACACACTATATCAATCATCTCAAATTACTCTGCATGTAAATACATACATTTTATATATACTATATAAGCCACACATACACAATATACTCGTGCAGAAAAAAAATAACAATTTAAAACAAAATGTAAAAACTTTGAAAAATTATTATATCCCTTCAAAAATCGCAGAATGAAATCATTGAGGAGACGTAGTTGAAAGTTTACTCCTTCCATGCTGAGTATCACGTGATTACATTGTCACACAGAAACGATGAAAACCAAGCCTATTTTAGGATTTAATAAAGATCGTTCTGTTAGGTTTGAAATGTTTACAAGCTCAAAAATTAACAATGTATGTATAGGCTTCGAATTATCCAAATATTTCCTTCTAAAATTCTAATTAAAAGTTATTTTATACTATTATTTAAATAGAATAGAAATTTCATGGCGAATCGAGGTGGGTTCGAACTACTTTATCCAATATTTCAAATTAAACTATAGCTATTAAATTAGATCCTACTGTATAAGTAGGAGCAGTCAGGGTGGTGGGAGATTATATTCACTCCTGTACCTGAGTAGATAGATTGGTCTATTACAGGTATTAATGGGATCTGGTTCGATTACAGCCAGCAACTTAAATATTATTATTATTATTTTTAGCACCGCGTCTTACTATCCGTTAGGGTTATACGCACTTACGCTAATGTGTAATGGTAGGGTGATTGTGAAATGAAATGAAGGACCTACAGTTTAACGTGGAATCCGATTCATGGTGGAGGCCTGACATTCTCCACATTCACAAGATGTCTTGTCAGAGGTGAAGGAAGGGTTTGGTAATCAGATAAATCTATGCCGGGACCGAGGATTGAACCCCGGACCCCTAGCACAGAAGTCCGACACATTACCCCTAGACCACCGGGTCACCGTAGGAACTTAAATAAGATATTTCTAACATGTATCGGTGTGCAAGTTTACTAAATGCCAGTCTGATTTAAAGATGAAGGGGGAGGCGGGGACGGAAATAATAAGAATCCCTGTCAGGTGAACTGTGGGTGGTTTATAAATTAAGCGTGATTCTTTCAACAATATTAATCTATATACCAGAATCCATCTTATCGTAGTGTAAAAATACACATTTTTAATTCGCTGGTATACTGGTTATTGTAATTTATGTACATACTACGCACCATACTTATGTTTTCCACCCCAAAGGATTTTTTCTTGAGCGATAAAAATCGTTAACACAACTTCGATCAGAAGGTAAATAAAGCCGTCAGTCCCATGTCGATTGTGGCATGTAAAATAACCCTGTAGAAAATTGGTGGGCCCTTTTGCTCTCACTCGTAGAAACTCTCGTGTGCTGATATAATCAGTTGGTTGAGAAAGTGAACGTTAAATAACCCAAATAAATTAATTAAATAAATAAAAGTGAATGTTCACTTACCAGCATATGTGACCACCTGTATTAAATGTAAAAATCTACGTCTGCACAAATGAGGGTACATTTCATTAAAATTACACTTTCCTAGTCTTTACCTCACTAGTTTAATTAAGATACATACTTGTTTACACCTAACAAGTGGTAAGATACGGTTGAATTTAAAAAAACAACAGAAAATTCATCTTTCTGATTCAACTAATTATATTAGCAAACGACTTACAAACCAACCCAATTCTAAAAGAGACAAACTACTCAGTCTTATGAACGTTAATTTGTTACTTTAAAACATGAAACTTATTTTAGCGATTTATAGGTTTTTAGGAAATAGGAGCGATTGAACGTGAGACCTCTAGCTCACTAGAGAAATACAGTACTGACTTATTGTTAATTCATACATTCGCCGAAAATCAGAAACCAGTGCAGAACAGAATTGGGTTCACGTGACGAGCTCTAAGCCAATCAAAATATGTTCACTTCATAGGCGTAGACTGTTCTACTAAAGTTCAACTCATCTCTACTTCATCGGTGACCTGGGGCGGTCTAGGGGTAAGGTGTCGGTCTTCTGTGCTGGGGTCCGAGGTTCAATCCTCGGTCCCGGCACAGATTTATCTGATTACCATACCCTTCCTTCACCTCTGACAAGACGTGTATATCCACAACTTGTGAATGTGTGGAATGCCAGGCCTCCACCGTGGTTCGGATTCCACGTTAAACTGTAGGCCCTCCATTTCATCTCACAATCATCCTACCATTACAGATTAGAGTAAGTGCGTATAACCCGAACGGGTAGTAAGACGCGGTGCTAATAATAAAAAATAATAATAATAATAATAATAATAATAATAATAATAATAATAAATAATAATAATCTACTTCATCCGCTCTGCCTGAGATCCTCGGCACTGGAAACCTAATAAAATTTCAAAAGCAGCCATCTCAAGTTAGTGCGCATGTGCATTGGAAAATGTGTGTATCGATGTATTGAATTGTCCCATGACACATCATTATAATTCAAGGTCATCTATCAAGACAATGATATGTGTATATTCATTAGAAAATAAAATATATTAATATTCAGCTGTTTTAAGTTTGCGTTGCAATGCATCATACGTCATGTGAATTTCTGCGCCATACAATACTCACTCACTGCTTTCTATTTTTGGCAAACGTGTAAATCAAGCTTTACTGTGGATTCACAAGTTTGCCAAAAGACTATACCACAGCAGAAACAAAGTCACGCGATGAATTACTAATCAATCACGTGATTTCACCACCATACTTGTTGTCCGCTCAGTGAGACTTTAAATTGTTTTATTTTTCTCGGTTCTGTGTGAGACTAAGTAAAATTTCAGAACCAGTGGTTTCAATTAAATCTGGATGCACTTACTAAAATAAATACAAGTAGTCTTCTCGTTTATTATTATGAGGAAATTCTACACACATAACAATGTTTCACTACAAAACAAAATGTGTTCATAATCATAGGTTATAGTTTAAGTTGTACAGAATCATGGGTCAACATATGTTAATTCTGCTAAGTGAATTCATGTCATCCTTAATAAGATTATGCTCCCTATTTCCCTATTTTTTGTTAATATGTGACTCAAGCTTTAATATTTAGTTTTTAAGGATATGCCAGTATAGTGGGTGTTGTCGAACTGGTCCGATGATTGAAGGACCACCCAATTAGTAAGGTCAAACTGGTCCGATGGCCAGTGCGGGAATTGCAAGGGTCACTGTCGAACTGGTCCAATGGTTATTACAAAGGGATGAGAGGGGAGGGAGGTTAGGTAAGGTTAGGTTAGGTTTGAATGTTAGTTTCATCGCCTCACACTTTTTTACTAAATGTTGAAAAAGGATTCTGTAGGTTGCTTCTTTTTTTATATTATGAAAAATTGATAAAAGTACTTAAGAGGTAAAAGTAAAAGTCCCGTCAACAAATATTGCTTCATTTTCGACTAGATAACCTTACTAATTGGGTGGTATTTCAACCATCGGACCAGTTCGACAACGACCCCAACCGCTACCTGCGAGCCTGCCATCGGACCAGTTCCACAAGACCCTTCGGTATGGACTCGAAAATTCCTTTTGGAATGTCTTGACCGTCAGACCAGTTAGACCATACCCCAGTGTAGCGAATAGCAGTTTGTTCTGGTTTAATGACAGAAACTTCCTTTGCTCAGTTTGAAGAACGTTACTCCCCATTTTACGATTTAGCTAGGCTCAATACCGGGAGCGTTAGGTGGAGAAGTCGTGGAAGCGTGGAACGGGAAAAACCTTTGAACGCCAAACGTTATTTACCATTTTTATATTTAATTAATGCTCTGTTTCACAAATCTTCACATTTATGAATACTGCCAGAATAGCTGTATCATATACTTGCGGATTAATAAACTATCACGTATTTCGAACCAACATCCTATTATTACATATATCTGTTATAAAATATTTGTTTAGCTTGACTGATAGGGAAAATATATTTATAATAAATATATGTTTTCCATCTATAGTCTAAGCACGTAGCTATATCATTGTTTGATCTATAAATTATCGTAACTTAGGACAGCTCACCCAATATTATGTAATATGGAAAGAGAATGTACCGTTGCATAAGATATTCTTATAGGTTTGTACAGTTTTTATCTCAAAATGTAGCTTCCTTAAAGCTGGATATAAATTTAAAATCCAGCCACCTTTCGTGAGCATCTCTAAAAATTATTCTTAAGTTTCAGCACTTATCATCGATTCAGGGTCGTCTAGAAATCACCAAAGTTGACCTCTTTGACACTCGGGAATGATCCTCTACGTAAATTGCCACCTCTAGGTATGTGAGGTGATCTATCTTTGCTCCGCGCCTCACTAAACCATTGCACCACTTGAGTAGGAATAGGTAAGCTAGAGGTTAGAAGTATTTTACCCACATTTGCTTGGAAGTAGAGTAGCGACCGTTAAGGGATATCCATCCTTAATTCATCCAAATAGGATTCGAACCTCGACCTCCCCGCTCTAAGACAACTAGACTAGATGAGCTCTACATTTGATCCACGTGCCCACCGGTGAGGATAGATAATTGTAAAATGAGGTGGACTTAGACCTATTATATCCCAAACCAGAGGCTTGTATTGAATTTCTGGCACGACTTCCATATAAACCATAAAGGGATGAATAGCAATAAATCAGTTCGACTCGTCTTTATCACGTTCTCAATCTTCTTTCTACCCGGGTAAGATAATTAATTTTGACTAATTGCTAACACGAAACATCGCCAGGAGTAGGCTGAGTGGTACAGGTGGGCCACGTGGACAAGGACGTTCGTCTCATCTTGTCTGATTTTCTGGTGACGAGGAGGCTGGAATTAGAATCTAGATTGGATTTATTAAGCTTGGTTTTCCACATCATGACTTCCCACTCTACCTTCATTCAAATGCGGGTATAGTACCTTTAAATGTAGCCTTTCTCATTACTAAGCTACTAGCCCACAAGAATAATAGGACATGGGTCCACTAATTTTTTTTTTAGCACTGCGTCTTTCTACCTGTTCAAGCTATACACATACCTATGAATTAATTACACTAATGATCTAATAATGAGAAAGTTTGAATTTGAGGAAGTGTACCCGCATTTGTGTGGAGGCAGAGTGGAAAACTGTTTTTTTATATCAGTAAAACCCGACTGGAATTCAAACTTTGATCACCCTGTCATCGGTAGTCTAGTATATTGTGAGTGTGAGGCCTCATACCATGTGACCACTGCATCAGGTGTTACAATTATTGATTCTCTAAAATATAGATCGCAAATATGGAATTCTACAAAGATTTATAAATATGAATTATTATTAACGCACCCTCATCCGGGTCTTAAAATAAGGACAAATGCAATTATTCATTAACATTGGGGCTATTTACTTATCTTCCTTAGTTACATTTATTGTTATTCTCTTTAATATGCCACAATTGACATGGTACCGATAGCTTTACCTCCCCTCCGATAGAAGTTGTGCTATGGATAGGGTATATTTATTGCTCAAGAAAAATCCGTCGACCTCAGTTGGGTTTGAACTCACTAACATTGGGTCGGATACTAACGTTCCCTTTACAAACTGAGTATCAACAGCGCGCACCCACATTGTTCTTAATTTAGTAAGTAAGGCAACCAATGGATTGGATCTTGAGTAGTGGGTCATCTTCATAATTACAATAAACACTTTATACTTATAAATTTGAAATCAAATTGTTCAATATTTTATGAAAATTTCAAATTTTCAAAATTAATATATTATTAAACTATTTTAAAATTATTTGAAATTTATAAAAATAAAAACTTTTCTTATTTATCATGATAAATTATTCCCGGATTCCCATTTTGAGCTCAATATTCATGGCCATTTAAAAAAAAATCCAAACTTTCAATAATTTGTCATGATGAAACTACCCTTAAATTAATTTATATTAGAAAAAAATAATAGATTAATACAATTATTTATTTTAACTTTAGTAAGGAGAAATGTAAATTGAAAATTTGCAAGTAAAGTTCTTTATAAAACAGATCAAAGGTTGTTACAATAAGTTAATAAAAACTTGCAAGTGAGTTAAAAGACAGTTTATTATAGAAGATTGAAAAGAAAAAATGTTTTTTAAGAAAAAATATTAGATAAAATCTTATTACAAGGATTACTAGAAGATATTAAGTATAAATATATGATGTCATAAATGATCAATTATATTTGCAACCACTCCCTAAGAATGCAAATTATTAAATAAATGTTACGAGCAAAAAGGTTATAATTGGGAGGGTTCGAATAGTTTACGATTCAGGTAAGACAATTGAAGAATTAGATTAATATATAATTTGGTCGAGGACCTGTCAATTATGATAAAGAGTAAACACAGTAATCCTATGAAAGACAAGTCCACTAAACCATATATAAAATTTGACAGGAACTAGAAAATAATAACAAGGTGATTAGATGATTAATTAACAGTTAAATATTATGGCATTAAAAGAAATTGTGAAACACATATATAAAATAGAGGAATAGAAATTTCATGCAACAATAAAAAGAATGAATTGCTATAAAAAATATTAAAATATTAATTAAAAATGGGACATAGCATAGGTTGTAGGTTGAAGGAAAAATATATTTATAGAAATAGGAGTAAATTATCTGTGCTAGAATGGTACAATGTAGGTACTAACAACCGTAAACTTATGTAACACAGATAAAATATCAAGCAGATTTTGTAGTTATAAAGCACTAGAGTATAATTTATTTAAATATAAAGTCAGAGAAGTTATAAAAAATGTGAAACAAATAAATGATTGAAAATGATAATATACTGTTCTGTGAAGAATAACTAAAGGACGTTCTTTAGCTGGAGTGTTTTGGGTTCCTCTTCTTAACGTTTCTCCCTCCGCCTTTGGCTGGATAGACGTTACGACGACATGTTTCGGTTTAACAGTCATCATCAGGTCTGAGACAAACCAATGCAATTACTAAGATTGGGTTGTAAAAATGAAAATGCAAAGAAGTAATGAAATAAGAAATTAAAGAGAATTTAAAAGACTCACCTATAACCAAAGTAGAAACTATCAATTTAAATTAGACAGTGGAAAGATAATTATAATAAATAATTGTATCAAGAGCAGAATTAAACTTCCAAGCTTACTTCATAGTGGAGCTAAGATGTTATCCCCGATGCTAAAGACAGAGTAGTAATGAAGTAAAAATAATTTGTAAATTTATAACCTTTGAGAAGAGGGTCCAGAACGTTTCAGTGCCAAAGTAATGTTAGGGAAAGATGAGTGTGATATTGAAGATGTCGCTAGTGTATCTGTTGGTGACAGTTGTTAGTTATAGATAGATGAAAAATCAATATAAAAGAGTGAGGATGGATTGAAATTAAGGTGAAAAAGGAAAGAATGAGGTTCTAATCTTCACTTCTCTGGCCCGAACAGGTCTTAATTACGATGGTGGGAGGGCATGGTTTAATTGAAGGGATAGGATAAATTTTGAGTATTAAATTTTTGTGTGTTGTGGAAGGTATTTAATTGTGTTGATAAGGGACTGGTTTTCAATTTTTTTTGTTCATTAAGAATGGTGTTGTGATAAAAAGAAGCGTTGTAAATGTGGAGATTTTCAGCAATATTCATTTTTAAACCTTTGGTGGAAGGTAGGAGAAGTTTAATGCATCGGGTGATAGGAGTTGGTTGATGCCCTTAAATTTTTAAGTGTTCAGCAAATTTGGATTTGGTTCTATTAAATTTAATGTCACTAATATTGTACATTTGCTGATGTTACATCATACTACTCTCCATACTAATATGCAAGTCATACTACCCACTTCGTATTGAAAAATTGAAAAATGACACCTGGACACGGGAATTGAACCGGGACCTTTAGCTTATTACGACAATGCTCTAATCACATAGTAATCCAGGAATTTTATTCCGTGTCCAGGTGTCATTTTTCAATTTGCGGAGTATGATATTTTAATGGAGAATTCCTCATTAAAAAGCATAAAATAATAGCTTCGGCTATTTGATTCTTAAATATGCGATCCTTTACAATTCTAATAATTGTACAAGTGGCAACATGAAACCAACTCCGATTCGAAGGTGGCTGCGTTATCTGATAGCTCGTGATCTTTAAAGAAAATACACATTAGTAGCCGATGATTTTCGCACGTACATCATAGACTCTGCCTTAAAATATGTGTGAAGAATGACCCTAGTTACAGGAAGATTCCTGGATAGATTAGTGGTTATATCATTGGCGTACCAAGCCAAAGGTCCTGGGTAAAGGGGTTTAATTTTTTAAACTGTCTAAAACTAGTTTAAGCTATTAAAACTTGTCCAAACTAATCAAAAATTATTTAAACTGGTTTAATCTTGTTAAAATATTTTTAAATAGGTTAAAACTGGTTCAAACTGTTTTAAAGTGGTTGAAATTCATTTGAACTGGTTTATCAAATTAACACTATTTTAAGAGAGTTAAAATTAGTTAAAACTGGTTAAAGCTGTTTTAAACATGTTAAAACTTGTTTAAGCACGTTAAAACTTTTTGAAACGTGTTTAAATGGTATAAAGTTGTTAAACCTCATTAAAACTATTTAAAATAGTAAACATTTCTAACTAGTTAAAACTGGTTTAAACTTGTTTAAAACTGTTAATACTTGTTTTTAACTGGTTAAAACTAATTTAAAAGGTAAAACACTTTAATACTGGTTAAAACCTGTAAAACCTGGTATGAACTTTCAAAAATGTTTTAAACTTTTTAAAACACGTTTTAAACTAGTTTTAAATTGTTAAAACTGGTTAGAATTGGATTAAAATGCTCTAATCTTCATTAATCTGGTTAAAACAAGTATAAACCAGTTTAAACATTTTAAATGGTTAAAACTGGTTTTAAATAATTTTTAACTGATTTAATCCATTTAAAACTAGCTTTAAATAGTTAAAACCTTTTTTAAGCCAACTAAAAACTGCTTAAGCTTTATAAAACTGGTTCAATACAGTTAAAACCTGTTAGCACTGATTAAAACCAGTTTAAACTAGATTAAATGGTTTGAAACCAGTTTACACTGCTTAAAACTGGTTAAAGTTTGATTAAACTGGTTATAATTGTTTAAAATTGTATCAAATTGTTTAATCTGGTAAAACTACATTTTAACTTGTTAAAACTGTTTTAAACTCGTTAAAACATTTTGAAACTTGTTTAAACTGGCGTAAATTGGGCCAAATAGGTTTAAATTTGTTTAAACAGGTTTGAGCTGATTAAAATTGGTTAAAAATCTTTAAAACCGGTATAAAATGGTTAAAACTAGTAAATCTTGTATAAACTGGGTAAAAAAGAATAAAATTAGTTAAACACTCTAAAACTGTTTAAAACGTGTTGAAACTAGATTAAACTGGTTAAAACTAATAAAAATTCTATAATCTGTTTAAAAATGGTTTAAAATGGTAAAACTGCTTAAAACTAGTTTAAAGCTGAAATAAACCAGTTTAAACGGTTTAAAACATTAGAACCTCTTAAAATTTGTATTAGTTAGTAAAAATTGGTTAAAACTGCTTTAAACTCCCTAAAACATTTTAAAACTTGTTGAAACTGGTTAAAAGTGGTTAAATCTCATCTAAACTGATTCAAGAAGTTCAAACAATTCAAACTGTTTTTAACTATATAAAACTGTTTTAAACTGGTTCGAACTATCTAAAACGGGCTTAAAACGAGTTAAAACTGTTTAAACCGGCTAAAATTGTTTAAAACTGTTTTTAACTGGTAAAATATATTTAAAAGCGTTATAAACTGGATTAAACTGGTTTTAACTAGTTTAAGCTAGCTAAAAGATTTTAAAACTAATTTATGCTTTAGAAAACTGTTTAAAACTGGTTAAAGCTGCTTAAAACTTGTTAAAACTGTGAAAAGAGGTTTAAACTCTTCAAAACATGTTTAAACTCTTTAAAACTCATTTAAACTAGTTAATAATTTTTAAAACATGTATAAACCAATTTAAACTCTTTACAACCATTTAGACCCTTTAAAAATTGGTTTAAAACAATTAAAATTCGTTAAAAGTGGATATATGTGGATTAAAACATTTTAATACAGGTTTAAATCACGAAAACTGGTCAAATTTGGTAAAAACTGGATTAGACTACTTAAAACTTGTTTAAATTGTTCAAAACTTTATAGCTTATTGAAACTTGTTATGGCCAGTTAAAACTGTATTAAACTGGTTAAAACAGGTTAAAACTTGATAAACCGGGTTAAAACCTGTGTCAATCGGTTAAAGCTGGCTTAAACCCGTTTAAACTATTTGAAACTGGTTGAAATTGGCTTATATTGGTTTAATCTATTAAAAATTACTGTAAACTAGTTAAAACTGTTCTAAACAAGTTTAAACTGGTTTAAACTATTTGTTTTAATCTATTCAAAACTAGCTCAAACTGGTTAAAACATGAATTAAAACTGTTAAAACTGTTTTAAGCTTTTTAAAATTGTTTAAAACAGGATTAATCTGTTTTAAAGAGGTTAAAACTGGGTTAAACTGTTTACAACTGGTTTAAATGGTTTACAACCTGTTTAAACTGGTTAAAACTTTTTTAAACTGGTTAAAACTGTTTTAAACTGGTTACATCTTTTTAAACTTTATAAAAGCATTTAAAACTGGATTAAAATGGTTAAGACTATTAAAATGGCGAAAACATATTTTATCTTGTTAAAATTGTTTAAAACTTATTTAACTGGTAAAAACTTGATAAACTGGTTATAAATATTTAAACTCTACTGCTTAAAGCTGTCTTGAACATTTTTAAACTGGTTAAAACTGTTTTAAACTGGTATTTTTCTATAAAATAGTATTTATAAAACTTTTTTTAGTTTCCTGTTAAAGATTCTTCCTCCTTACATCTAGCAATAATTAATTAATTTTACCAATTATGTATATAAAATATTAATCTGATAATCTCAGAACCTATCTTTCTATTTTATATTGTAGCCCAAATTCAGGTGATAAATTGCTTGGAGATATTCCACTTATACTTCTAGACCATCGGTACAAAAACTTGTTGGAAACAACATAAGAAACTTCTCTGTACGTTTTACGTCATTTAGTGTACGTCATCTATTCATGTAGGGTATATTTATGAATAAGGAGATGCAAGAAAGTTTGGATGGATGAAAGTTTGGAGAAGAGCTAGGATTTTACAAGTTTCTGCTACCACTTTCAGAAGAAAAAAAAATAGTGTCGTGAAGTTTCCCACGTGTTTTTGTCAGAAGTCTAGGCCTATACTTAGATTGTAAGAAACAACCTGCTAGAACAACGTTAAGCAAATGATGCACCGCAACACCCCGGTGGTGGTGAGTGCTTATTGTCGATATTTGTCGTGTGTGGGCCAAACTATAAACAATAAAAATACATATGTATATTCACCTTCCTATTTTGTATTACGTGCCATACCTCTTTTTTTGTGCAATAAGAACTTTTCACTGCTTCTTTAACTAAATAGTTATTGGTCTACTACTCAATTGCGGCACAGTAATATAAATAAACAAACTTAAAATGTAACTATTACTAATTTAGCCCAGATTTTGTTGGCATTTTAAAGATTAAGATACAGGCTAATTTGGGTGGATTAGCTGTAGTTATATAATTATAAATTAAATATAACGATTTAGTATAGGCTAGCACATTTTTAGTATTTATTTTCTGTTGACACTTTTAACATCATAAGGTGGTAAACTAACATACGACTGCCTTACAACTTTTAATTTTACAAAAATTGAATTTCCATCTTGAATTTAAATAATTAAGTTACATGAGTTGCTTAAAAAAGTCTAATAATCCTTATTAAAGGATTGCTGTGAATAATACCCAGTAATTAGCCTTTTGAAAGCCATATTTGATTTTGATTTTGTTTATATATGTTATTATTATTATTATTATTATTATTATTATTTATTAGCACCATGTCTTACTACCCGTTCGGGTTCTACGCACTTACGCTAATGTTTAATGGTAGGGTGATTGTGAGATGAAATGAAGGACCTACAGTTTAACGTGGAATCCGAACCACGGTGGGGGCCTGGCATTCCCCACATTCACAAGATGTATTGTCAGAGGTGAAGGAAGGGTTTGGTAATCAGATAAATCTGTGCCGGGGCCGAGGATTGAACCCCGGACCCCAGCATAGAAGTCCAACACCTTACCCCTAGACCGCCAGGTTACTCCATATATGTTGTAATATTGTATGTTTACTATAAACTGTATCATCTAATCGTTTCAAAGTGTTACCATATTGGCACATCATGCGTTTTCTTTAGCGCCATCAATGTCTAAACACGGTGTATGTAGATTATATAAAAATGTGATACATAAATTGTATTTAGTATGTGTATTAGATACTATATTTATATATTGTAATTTGTATATAGAGTATATTGTATCTAATATATATTAAATATGTAAACTAATATACAATATATATTTTTATAATATAAATAGGTTCCATACAAATTATGTAGGTTATATGGAAGTATGAACATAAGCTCTTCTAAATAGTTTCCCTGCCTAATTCCACACAAATGTTGGTACGTTTCCTCCTAATTATACATTATTAATATATTACATATTTATGAAAATATAAAAAGAGCCCGGGAGGTTAGTAAGGTGCAGAGCTCACAAAATAATTGTGTAATATTTTGTTGGAGGAATCGTCCCTGTAGGCTCAGATCTAGGATTTCTCTTTGTATGTGGGAAGAAAATGTGAAGAGCTCTTCAGTATTACTACTATTACTATACTAGTACAGCACGAACCCGGGTGTAGTGACTAGCCTCCGGCAGCAACGAAATGTCATCGTAACACTCATATGTCTGTGTGTTCACACGTGAAGCGCATGATAGATATTCGGGTGAGCCTCTACATACACTTGTTGCCTATTACATCATTACCTCATTACTCTGGTGGGCACGTCAACAGAGGGGTCAGTCTCCTCTTACCTGGCTTGACTGTGATATGGAGGTTGGGTTTAATAGCTGCTATGCTTGGTGTGCTAATATATATTATATATGGGATTTTTAATTTTTTTCACTCAAATATAGATACATTTCATATAAGTTCTACCTTCCTAATCTTACACCATCGTTGTAGATGTACAAATACTGCTAGTGCTATGTGGAGCATAGAAATGTATGTATATATTTTCAATTATGTCAACTAATATATCTATATACACACTGGTTAACAAAATGAGATTGTTGATCAACTGAAATTGTAGGGTTGGGGTAGGTGCATATTTGTATTTGAATATAGTTGGAAAATAAGGTATATTGTAACTCTTCCTTCTTTTTATTAATGATTTATGAACGATGGTGTGTCATGACCATATTATCGCTTTGTTCAATGTTCCATGATTTGAAAAATATATTTTTGAAAATTGCTGGTATAAATGAACAAACATATTTTATAGATGGGTGGGTACAGAACAACTTTTAATTAAATTTTCTTCTGTCAAAAAGAGATAAAGTTAGTTTAAGCAAGCTAAAACACATATAGCTTTTATATATTTATTTATAAGGGGGCAGCAGAGGACAGGGTTGGAATGGGCAACTTGGACTCCAAGAGCTAGCCTAGTGGGCCGGTTTGATACTAGCCTCCACAATGACCTTGAAATAAAACAAAACCATCCCTTAAAATATAAAATCATTATTTTTATTAGATTTTAATCAAAAAGCCTAATGAATAGTTATGAGCATGTTCAGAATACAGCATTTGTGTTGTGAAGATATACGACGGCATTAAGCGGAAAACTTCCAATTTGTTGTTTCGTTGTGTTGTTTATAGTAAAAAAAAAAAAAAAGTTTGTTGATCTGTCATGAGCGTTGCGCGATATCTACCGCAAGCAGAGGCTTGAAATTTTAAAAAAACACTGTAGCCCCTGTGGCAAATATGTGGATCTCCAAGCCGGAATTTTAAAATTTTGATTTTGATTTTCTTAAATGAATTAAAAATCGAAATTATGAAGATATGCCTATCAACACTGCGAGATAGAGTTGGTAATACATTGCATACAGTTGTCCATTTTGGGTTATGGTAGATCTTGTGTACAAACATGTACACCTGGAAGACATAATTAAAATATATATATAATACTTTTCATCTATTTACCCATTTTAACAATTCTACCATTATTACCTTTTTACCCTTTATAACCTCTCCCCCTTTTAAAGACTTTTTATCATTTCTAAACTTTTAATCCCTTTAATCTATTTTAAACTTTTAAAATTTCTTTCTTACCTATTTAAAAATATAATTGAATTTACTTTTTACTATTTATATCTTTTATTTCCTTTTGACTGAGTCAGTTAGTTAATTTAGAAAGATTTTAAAAGTGCAAAACGGGCTTAAAAGGACAAACTTGTAAAAGGGGTAAAGAGTAAATTTAATCAAAAAGGGAAATAAAACCAAAAGGTTAAACATTTCAAAAGTTTCAAAAAAATATCCAAAATGGAATAAAATGTCAAAAAAAGTCATAAAGGGCACAATAGAACAAAAATTGTAAAAAGGGCGAGACGTTTAATGATATTGAAAATGGGGGAAAATAAATCTAATAAGATGGTATGCAAGTTAAAATGGGTAAAAGAAATAAAAAAAAGGATTAAAATAGTAAAAAGTGGCACAAGAGGCAAACTAGGTAAATAGTATGGAAAGTGTGATAAGGAAAAAAACACCTTTCCCACATTTTACCTCTTTAACATAATATAATACCTTTATTGCCTTTTTTAGGATTTTAATTTACCCATTACACTTACACTTTTTACTTACCCTTTCTACTATTATTTAATTGCAAAGTTTACTTTATTTTACCCCTTTTTGCTCTTTTTGTATTTTTTACCCCTTTTAAACCTTTTTACCCTAAAATATTTCTCCCGAGAAACGCGTGATACTTCATTGCTAGTTTATAAATAATTTATTAAGCCAAACGTATAAGCATTTGGTTTAATAATGAATGCTGACTGTTAATAGATTTTTAAATTAAACAAATAAGGTGTGGTGGATCATTTTACAAACTTAAATATATCAAAGCTAGACGCCAAATATTTTCTAACAATTGTGAAGCACTTTAGTCATGCCAGTATAAAGTACAAGATATGTTTTAAGTTGACAAAACAGTAACATAATCGATATTGTAGCTTAAATTACCTCTGGTTTAAATTTACTAATAATAACAATAAAAAATACTTCACCTAATCACTTCGGCTTACTTTTAAACATAGTTTCAGTGATATTTATCTGTGTGTATGTTATGGTAATTCATATTTACTGTCCCGGGCCGCTTGGAACCTGTCAGTCCATCCGTGGCAGAGCATAAGAGATTTATGTAAGACAATGCTCTTAAAGTGTAAAGAAGTGGTATGTAGTGGTTGTAGGAAGGTCTTGGAAAGTGGTGACCTGCGAATGAAGTTTTTGAGGTTCAATAGGAGATCAGGAATAGAAATAAAGTAGTCCAGGAAAGATTTGTGGTTTATGGATTACATGATATATTATAGGAAGAGAGGGTGAGATGGCATGGACATGTAGCTAGAATTGGAAAGAAAATAATCCCAAGAATTCTTAGGTAGATAAACTATTGTATTAACCTGCTTCAGTGGCCACATGGTATAGGGTAGCACTCTCGTGTTGACTATAAGGCCAATGTCTGGACATCAGCGTTTGAATCCCGGTTGGATGTACATTTCCAAAATGGTTTTTCACGCTACCTCAGTGCTAATGAGGCTACATTTACTCTAAATTCAGCCTTACTCATACCTAATCCATTTAGCGTAATTATTACATATGCGTTTAACCTGAAAATGTAGTAAGACGCAGTGCTAACAAATACGAACAACCTATGGTGATATAATTCAGCCATGACCTTCCAAACTATATTGCAATAAAAGTTAGTATTACAAACACACATAGACTTGCCCATGTTTCCGTGGATCTAAGATTTAAAAAATTATAGCGAATAAAATTCATCTTATCTACTTACAAACTACCTTAGACAAATTTGTAAGGTATAAAATTCAAATGAATAGACGAAATATATTAAATATAATTTTTGTTTAACCTATATTTTACCTTATCAGAAAATATTAAATTTTCCTGGCCTGATAGTTGCCATTGTTAACTAATTTAAAACTGTCTTCTTGACATGTTTCTCTCTTACAGATGAAGAGTAGTATGAAGAAAATTAAAGGTTTCAAGGATGCAGGGACGGGTTGGGGTGTTTGAAGCATGAGAAGGTAGAGTAGGTAAGCAATATCTGTTATTATCAAGGGAGGTTTCGCCAGTGGCTGGAATAACAAGAATAAGATGATGATATACAGGTTGTGACACTGAAAGAGATTGGTGTCAGTCCAATTACATCTTTTTCATATTTTCTTTTATTATCCCTTACGGCGTCAGAAAATGCACTCATGATTGTTTTTAGCTTTATTATAACTGTGTGTACAGAGAATATCCTTATGTGTCATAGCTTATATTGTTTACTCAATTATTCTGCACTACACCAAAGACAGAAAGGTTGATAGAGATAGGAGAAAAGTAAGAATTAGAATTCAAATATTATATGACTTGAAGGAAGGAAGGTAGTTCTGGGAACTCAAGGAGAAGACAGAGTACAGGGTGCTTTGGTGGTCTAAGTTCACTGACTAAAGGAATTTACCCCTCTCGTAAGACACAGAACACATAATAATATAATAATAATAATAATAATAATAATAATAATAATAATAATAATAAATAATAATAATAGTAATAATAATAATAATAATACTTGTAACAAACATCGATCTTCAAGCCCCTGGCGACTATCCATATTGGTAGTCTAGAGTCTAGACAATACAAATCATAAAAGAATAACATCATCTTCTACGGAATATGGATTGTTTCACAAAAAATCCGCCAAGAGCGGCATAAGTCACTCGCCTGACAAGGGAAAATATTTAATCTTTTTATTTACTTATAGGGTTTGTTTTCTATCTTTAAACTATTCGAGCTATAACTAAGTATCTGTACGTATATAAATAGCTCGAAGACAATTCCCACGTGCAAATATATTACTTCTGCATCTTTAGTTACAAAATAAAACACTAATTTCTAAAGATAAGTCTAGAAGCTTTATAAAGTAGTTTTATTTGAACACAAGTATTATTAAATGGAATATTTTTAATAAAAATGTTTCTCTTGTTCTTATTTAATTTTCATAAGGTTCTTAACAATTGGTCTAGTAATATATTGTATTTTCTAACTTTTCCTTAAACCAATTGTTTTATGATACTTTTCTTTATTGGAGTAAATTTGTGACACAGAAAGTTCTTATAACTCATTAATGTGTCGCCCTGGCCCATGAAATGATTTGTTATCTGGTGTCGAACAGTTTCATTATAAAGGTTAATACAGGACTGTATCAAGTGTTAGGACGAGGGACCACATCTAGTGAACGTCTGTACCATCGAATGTGAATATGTTTATTGAACTATATTGTACGACAAGAACATAATAGGATCTTGAATTGTAGTGACGATTCCACAGGCTTAATCTTTATAACCATAACCGATCATTTAATAAGGTTATTTTTAATAGTTAATTTTTTTTTGTGTGTAAGATTAAACAATTATTAATATTATATAATTATTTTGGTGGTTTTATTTGTCTTTTAAACAGCTTTTATTTGTTTAGCAATTCTATTTTCAAGATTAACGGTCTTTTTTGTTTACTATAATATCTAAGAACCTCAATACTTATTTAGTATTCATAGCTCTTAAGTGTGTTTGAACACCTTTTACCCAAATCGTTCGTTAAAATAGGAATGAAGGGCTATACTTGAATGGAATTTTTTGAGTTCCGGATTCTCCACCTCACAAATGAACGTATAGTTTTTAGAATTCCATAACGCATTAAGGTTATTGTAACTTTAGTAAATATAAATTAATGGTAGTTATTATTAAATTGAAGAAAATGTACAATAAACCGTTTACATCTAGGCAATGAAGACAATTTACATATTTAAGCTTTCATATATTGTAAAAAATAATTTTGTTTGTAATTCAAGTTTCTTTCTAATCATATACTTCCATAATAGAATAGCCATGTGCCTTTTTGATCAAATCAGCTCCTTTTTCAGCAATCATAATGGTTGGGGCATTAGTATTTCCACTACTGACGATTGGCATGATAGAAGCATCAATCACTCTTAAACCCTCAATGCCATACACACGTAGTTCAGGGTCGACAACGGCTGTGGAATCTGATGATGGACCCATTTTGCAGCTCCCTACAGAATGCAAAGAGCTAATTGAATTTGAAAGTAATTTGCACTTCTTATATACTAAAGAATTAGTATTTAGCTTTGAGCACTTAGGGGAAGATATATTTGAGAACTTCAAACCCAAATTTGAGAACACCTCATTATTAAATAAATTAACTAAATTCATGGCTCCTTCTGATAAAACCTCGACATCATATGGATGATCAAGATGTTTAGGATAAATGAATGGATCAACGGAAGGATCTTTGGACTTGAGCGTGATATGCCCACGGCTTTTTGGTCTAAGTAAAAATGCCATTAGAATAAATTGGTTGCCATTTATTAATCCCTTAATTTTATTATTAAGAGAACAAATGGTAGATTTATCATCCGAATTAGTTATGTCAGCTTTAATTGGGTTTATTGCGTTTGCTATCACTTGAATATCTGGAGATTCGTTGTTTTCCAAAGCATACTTTGTTTTAATAAACCCACTAAATTTTTGGGTTCCTACTGAAGAAAGGGGTCCTGTGAATCCCAAATAACTAGCTAAATCGTTAAAAAGGTCTTCTGGAGAATTCTTTTCATTCTCATCATTGAAATTAACTATTCCTATTACTGATGAAGCATGTTCGTGAAGATTTTTACCAACATCTAATTGTTGAACAACTTTGATACCTAATGGCTCAAGCTGATCCACTAAACCAATTCCTGAAAGCATTAGTATTTTTGGAGATGCAACGGAGCCTGCACTTAGTATGGTTTCTTTTGTGGCCAACGATTTAAAAAGTGTACTATGATCTTCATTTAAAACGAATTCCACACCCAAGGCCCTCTTCAAATTTGGTTCAATAATCACTTTGGTAACTGTTGCACGAGTAACTACGTGAAGATTTTTTCTAATAAGTCTTGCGGGTTTCAAAAATGCTGAATTAGTGCTGTGACGTCTCCCATTTTCTGTAGTTGTTTGAGCTATTGCAAATCCTTCTTGGTCCTCGCCATTGATGTCTAAGATTTTGTGTCCAGATCTAGCAACAGCGTCGATCATGGTTTGGACAAAGGTTTCTGTAAATGAATCTGTTTCTACACTAAGATATCCCCCTACACCATGATAATTTAAATTAATATTGTTTTTACTATTTTCAGATTTCTTAAAATACCTAAGTACTTCGTCGTATCCCCAACCTATATTTCCCATTTCTTCCCACCTGTCGTAATCTTTACGATTACCTCTTATATATAGCATACTGTTTATGCTGCTGCTCCCTCCAAGTACTTTACCCTTTGACCAATTACACCCAGATCCACCACACATATATTCTTCAGGTTCAACTACATAATTCCAGTCCAAATCAGAGTCTTCGCCAAGGATAAAAGGTCCTAGCAAGGGAACTTGAGATATTTCAGGTTCTTCTCCTCCAGCCTCCAGTAAGAGAACCTTCCATTCTGGCACCTCAGACAGCCTATTAGCCAGCACACACCCTGCACTACCTCCCCCCACGATGATGAAGTCGTACTCGGTATCCGGAGGTTTGTTCTTTATGTTAAGGTTCACTTTGTTTTTGCTGATAGCATTTCTGACGATTGACAGGAAAAGCATTACTACACTCAGAGTGCAATTGTTATCGTTTGATACACCTCCTGTAATTGTCTCTTGGGACAACATGGTAGTCTGTTTGCAGGAATACTAGAATGCAATTAAGTACTGAAACAAAATAGGATTTATAATATTAGTTTATTACTATATTAAATTGATTATCAACACTCACATTACTTTACACATGCCAAAACCGAGAAAATACATAATTAACACAGATAAAGGTTTAAAAA
Source organism: Timema cristinae (assembly GCA_039000515.1). NCBI lineage: Eukaryota > Metazoa > Arthropoda > Insecta > Phasmatodea > Timematidae > Timema > Timema cristinae. Next base: position 80,599,382 of record JBCFYV010000012.1, read on the forward strand.
AATTAGTTTTAATAAAAAGTCGTAAATATAAAAGTACAAGTTGATAATTAAGGAAATATAATACTAATACAGTTGTATGAAGAATGAATTAACAATTCCGTGGACTTTTTAAAATAAACATAAAATTAAGTATGTAAAAATCTAGCGTATTATTTAAAAACTCTTAAGTTTTATTGTGCTTTTAGTATTGAAATATAGTTCAGGTTACTTTAGAATTAGCTCGTACAATTAATATAAATAGCAGCATCAAAATAAAATTCGATCCACTATAGAAGGCAGATTAGTCTATTTAATGATTAAGGATACATTTACAAAAATATCTTTACTCAAAATATTTAAAGAAGCTCCCAATTAAGTATATATTAGAATGGAGGCTTTGTCTCATAAAAGTTAAAATTTTAACAAAAGAATAGTAAAATCACCCGCCTCGGTGGCGTAGTTGGCTAACGCGCTAGTCGTGTTGAGCTCGACTGCTGAGGACGGGGAGATCGAGGTTAGAATCTCGGTCGGGTGAACTGGGGGTGGTTTTCCTAAATGGTTTTCCACTCTTCCTTCAACAAATGTGGGTTCACTTCCTCTAATTCAACCTTCCTAATTCCTAATCCATTAGCGTAGTTAGTACTTAAAGCATGTAACCCGAACGGGTAGTAAGAGGTGGTGCTAAATAATAATAAAAAATAAAAATAAAATCACTTTATAAAAACTGAACAATTCATGCTTCAACAAATCTTTGTTTGGTGATTGTCATTCAAAGCTAATCAGATATATGAATTCCAAATCATAAAAAATATAACAAACTTGCACCTTGTATATGGTAATCCATAACCAACCATGATCAATTAAGACAGTAGTTTTTAACCAATGTTCCCCAGAACTTGTGTTATAAGTTCTGAGTGAAGTTGACTACTTTGATTCTAAAAAATGAAGACTGCTACGCGAGTTTACATCTAAACCAATATAATATCATATTCTTTAAATTGAAAAATAGCACCTGGACATCAATGTTACACAAATTGTTCTTATCATCGAAAGTATTCCGTGACTTCTATAAGAACTACAAAATTAAGAGATAATATAATAGATAAACAAATTTATTTTCAATGGATGAGATCTTAAATGTGGCTCATATTAATGAAAGTAAAATTTATAGTCTAAGTCTAAGACGACATAATATATTTTTTATATTACTAACATATATTTCTTGCCATGATTTATTGAGTTGTTGAAGAATAATTTTTATTTAAAAAGTTATTTTCATATTGATAGAAGTTTTTTTTTTCCGGTGTATCCTGTATCCATAGAGGTTTTGTTTATTTTTGTAAGCATTTAAAAACAAATGGAACTGTGCCACGCACAAACTTTCTCATTCTTTTACATAAATTTGAGGTCATTTGCTTATAATATGTAAACTGAGGTCTGAGGGAAGTCCTCCTTTAAAATTGTAAGGTAGCAAACATTGTTCTCCAAAGTTATAAGGTATAAGATAGGGTCATAGGGTGGTATGCCAAGGTTGGACCGTTACCTTTCAGGGTATGTGAAGTTTGATTTCTATGGCCCCATATAGTTAAATCATATTTACAAAGATTATAGGGAAAGAAAAAAGAAAAATGATAATAATTAAAAAATTTAAAGCAAAACAGAACCTAGCAACAAATTGGGTGTACTAACAGATGTAATACATATACAAATACCTTTATATTTAAGATCGGTAGTATTATTAGTGAAACAAATAATAGAAATAGAAATATAGTGGGTACAAATAATAGCACATTTCACTAAAGAGCATACATAAAATAATATACACATATACAAAAACAAATAATTTAATCTAAGCAACTCTCACTCTTCTTTTACCATGATTACATTTAATATATAATATATATATATATATGTGTGTGTGTGTGTGTGTGTGTATAGATTCACAAGCTGGAAAATATTGATTTTATAAAATATTATTTCAAAGAAAAGTATTTTCTATCTGTAACTCTATAAATGACTAATTAGTATTTTCACAACGATAAGTAATTTAATAACTAAAAAATATACCAAATTTAAGATCTCCGATTATGTGAGTTATCATATAAGTCATTTGTCCCTAAAAATAATATGCACCATTTTGATTGTAATGCTAAACAGTGCATAGATATTATATTTAATCAAAATCGTTATAACTTATTTCAAGAAAATCGATTTATGCCCTTTTCAGCCGTAGGTAAAATACTCCTTATTTTAGGGGTTGCTAAATAATCCCCAAAATTCCTTTGTAGAACTTTATGAAGACCATATATACCAAGTTTTATCACACAGAGTAAAATGGTCTCGCTTCGAGGCTGAATAACAAATTAACAGACGGCATTGAGGAAACAGCTATTTTGAGTTCAGTGGGGTCATGAAACGTCGACATCCATAAACATCCTGAATTATATATTTTTTGTATTCACTATACTTACTTTCTTTAAGTGGTCACGACGAAGTAAAAATTGAACTCTAGAGCAAGCGACATAAATTTTGTTCTAAGATGGATATGCTTTCTTAATTCAAACCCGATTTACTTGATTGACTAGCCTTGAACTTTGTCGATGGTTATGCAGAATCACATTTTAATGGAAAGTGAATTAATTTTAAATTTAATGCCTAGATACTTGTTATTAGAAGGATACTTGGGTATGAAACCGATTTATCCTTTTCACTCAACTAGTATGTGTAACGTCATGTACGATTTTTTGAATCAAAGAATTGACCTGTTCTTGAGTGCCATTACAAAGCTTACGAGTGCTCAATTTTCGCAGTCACATGGCTAGAACCTCAAATATCAAATGCACTTGATTAGAAGACATCATTTATGGACTCGGAGGATTTAGAAAACTCATTCAGTCGGGTGGTTGAGCTAACCATCTCCCTCCACTACTTGATCCGCTTACAAATAAACTTTGTCTTCAGCGTCGAAATGAGCCAACAGTTATATGTTGATAAGATCAAACGATAAATTCAGTGGAACAGTATAACTCTTTCCAAACCCATTTAATACAAGTTTCATTCAGATGTAAATTGCCATGGTAAATTTTCGAAAATTCTTATTTAAAGGTATTTTATGTTTTGTCTAAGTATTTTAACATTTAAATTTCTCTGTTAACTTCTTCCACATCACCATTAACGATATTTAAAGCAGTTAAAACAATTGTTGGCTAATTATTTACATTTTAAATTCAAATCACCAACTACCTGCGATCTTTCCTCTCACCACTGAGATAAGAACAGGGCTATCTTTAAGCTCAATCTCCTTAACCCCTCTCCCCTTTTATTTGATCACATTACTTTTGATGATATAATTGTGAACTTGTCCACGAATCCACGGGTGCAAGGAAAGGTGACATTTATTAGGATTTTATCAAATGGTGCTTAAAGCACTTATGAAGAAAGGTAACCGTTGAGTTTACCAGCACACAGTAACGAGAAAATTATCTATTGTTCAAAATTGAAGAAAAAAACAACTATTGATTTGGAGACATAAAAAAAAGTGCTCATGCATATAAAAACATATTTTATAGGTCAGTATCTTAGATCTTTTTTTTAGTACCCCTAAACCATAAATTGATTTCACTTAAAAAAAATTAAACATTAGTCACTGTAAGTTTTGAGAATATTTATTTTTCTTATCGAAACTTGCTAGGTAAAAATTAGTCACTATGAAAATTGCTGAGTATTTAAAGTTTTAAAAGAATAGTTTAAATATGTTTATAGTTATCCAAATCCACGCGTTTATAATGGGCAAATTATAGTTAGTTTATTTTATTTAGATTTTTCCCAGCTCGGGGTTACATTACATGGCATATTTTGTATATATAAAAAAGTTTTTAATTAAGTTTTACATTAAAGAATATTAAAAAATAACAATTTTATTAATATTCTTAGATGGAAGAATCTAGCATTGAAAATAATGTTGAATGTATATATAGAAGTTAAAAGCTTCCGAACCTTAAAAATGTTCAAAAACTCAAATATTATGTTTATTTTATTTTCCACTGTTAGGTATATGTTGTTAAAATTAATTATAGGTGTGTGTATTAAATTTAATGTGTGCAAAATCTTGTCGTTGAACAATTTATTGGTTTGTAACTATTTTATCAGTAAATTTTAATAAAATATGTTTGAGCTACGAAATGTAGATAAAAGCTTACTAAAAAAGTAAAATAATTGAATATATAATTATATATCATACTGACAGTGACTCGTTTATACGGTTTCAATTTTACTTATATATTAAATTTGTCAAGTGTTGACATTTAATATAATCTTACAAATAAGTTAATCCATTTCAAATCAGGAAGTGATTTCCAACTCAAGGTTAATTATTTCTTAGCAAACAACATATATAGTTACTGTAAGTAGATTATTTGTAGTGGTTTGTAATCTAAATAATAAGCTATATGCACATTATTGTCTAAAAATACCTCGATTTTTTGTTTAATTTAATAAAAACTACCAGATATACCCGTCGTTGCCCATGACCACCCCAACAACGATTCTATTTTCTTCAAACAGACAGAAAAAAATCTCTTCATTTTATTACTCCCGACTCAGTTTTTAATTAATTTTAAAAAAAAACATGATTTTAAAATTCTAGTTTCGAGATGCACATGTTCATGCATAGGGGCTATCAAGTCAGCCCTCTGTGTGTGGTATATATCACGCAATTCCATGACAAAAAAAACTCTTCATTTTATTATTATGGAAGATTCATTTTAATCAATAACATTTTAAGTACTTAATTTTATCACTCAACAAAGCTACATACCACATTATTGTTCTGTTAATTTAACTTATTTATGTTTAGATAATTTTTTTTTACCAAATAGACCTAGCACAAAGTTTCAAAATCAAGAAGTTATTAAATTAAATTTTTTGCAAAAGAATCAGTTATATTACTTTTATTTGTTTGGCATCAAAACGCCAGTAACATTAACTTTATCAATCAGATAATCGGAAAATAGATTTTACTACTACTTTAAAAATCATATAATTTTTAATGCGTTTATAAGAAATTATATTTTTTTAGATATTTTCCAAATTCAAATTTCAAGGCTTTTGCTCGTATTTTTTGTCGCAGTTCTTTAAATATAATCAAGCTTATGGTTTGTTGTTTAGTGCTGCCTGTAACGTGTTAAACGTGACAGCGACTAATAAAATTATAATATAAATTTTTTTTTATTGATTTAAATAATTCAAATTTAATTTACTAGCGTTAGACTGCAACAACTAGAGAAAGCAGCACACTTCATCGTACTCGACAACAGGACACTCACATACTCTACGGTCAGGCTACCAGGATCAGTTTTAATTTAACAGAAATAATTTCGTTTATTACGTCTTTAAAGGAACATAAGGACTAATGGTAAGAATAATCGGTGGTTGTAACTATTTTGGTGCATAGAAAACTGTCGTTTACAATATTCACGTCCACAATCTGTAAAGTCCTAAAATAAAAATCAGTTTTCATTTATTAATACAGTCCTCTAAGTTTTATAATATAAATGTATAAGTTCAAATTTAATGAAGCATACAAATAAGCTAGGAATATAATAACATTTTCAACTGGTATTAATACAAACATTCTGGCTTTTGTACGAGTTTGACATTATTTGTTGTTTTTGTTTTGGTATATAAAGTAAATTTTAAATTTAATAAACGTTTAAATAATTACTATACTTGTTATACTACAAAATATATTCATCCACATCAACCAGCCACTGGAGTTTAGGGATCTTTTAATTAAACCTATCATTACAAAGAATTGAATAAAATATTGATAAATATGTTTGTATAAATAAATCCTACAAAGGAACCAAATAAATGTCAAACAAAATAAAACTAAAGTTTAAAATTTTTAAAAACAATTGCTTTAAAGTGACAATGACAATATCTTTTCTTGGACATTGATGTAGGCCTATATCTGGAATGATAAGGCACGTTAGGAACATTTTAGTTGTAATAAACACATTTTAAAAATATATATAATTTCCTGATAGGAGTGTTAGAATCCCTCAATCCATCAGTATGGAAGATGTTTTCATCTACCAGGTGAATCAAATAATTTATTTGTATTACACTATTATTAGGAACTCGAAAATACAGTCGAACTTAGTTATAGCGTCATAGAAAGGTCAAACAAATGTTGACGTTACGTCAGAGTGATGTTATAATAGAGGTACCAATATAACACTTTTAATAGCTTGTAAGGAAGAACATTTCACAAATTTAAAATTTAATTTAATTTATAAATGAATATTTTTTTTTAAATTTATTGTATTTACATAACCTACATTTAGGCCTGTTCCCCATAATCATATGTAGCTTGATTATATATAAAAATGTGGTCTAAGTATAATGACTACCTAATTAATACACATTGACTACCAAAACTAACGCTTTAATTTATGAAACACGAAAAAAATACTTTGGCTTTGAGCTAAGACACGCACACGAGTTAGTTACAGACGGCTAATTGACAATGAAGGAAGCCTGCCTGCCTAGTCCTCTGTTCATTTTGACCTTGAAGCACCCACGATTCCTGCAACCCTCTCCCTGATTTTGTTTTGTCTTTCAGTCTATTACTAGACCAGCGCACGGTATGACCATTGCACTCCCAGCTTCTATAAAATATACCTCTGTATGAATTTGCAATTTTTTTACGTTTTTTTACATATTGTTACATTTAAATATAATTTAAAGTAAAATACTTAAGACATTTTTGACACTACAACCGACTGATAGTGACGCTAAAACAAAGATTTTAATAAAGTTAATAGATGACAGTCTGACCGCACTGCTGAAAAAAATAACGCTACGCCCAAGTTGACTTAATAGCCGAGGCCGTTATAACAAAGTTCGACTGTATTCAAGGGAGTTGTGTTTACTCTCACGTGACACTATCCAAAGGGGATAAATGAACAGTAAGTTATTTTCTGTAAAACCATTCAAAATGTAGCCTTAAAATACCTAGTTAATTCAAGCGGTATTAATAAAAGTGTAAAAGTCACCCACCCTCCTGTGATGCCCTTGCGAAATGGATTAGGGAATTAGGGTCGGGTCTATTATAATACGACCAGTACTTTTGGGTTTTACTAAGTATCTTATTAAAGTGAGGGTGAGCAGGGCAGGTGTAGGGTTCATGTATCGTATACTTCCATGGGAATCCTACAGGACTT
>JBCFYV010000012.1:80620819-80640154 GCA_039000515.1 Timema cristinae
ACTATACAACTTAATAAACAATATCCATATTACAATATCAAAATATCAGATTTGAACAAAAATTCCATCAAATTATGTCGGTTCTATTGCAAGGTACGGGCTCTAATAAAAAAACTGTAAATGAGGATGTCACTTAAAACTACATATATATTATGCAATATTATATTATTTAATGCTTTATATAGTATTACTGCTGTTTGAGTTTTAACTATATTTGGTGAGTGCCACTCTTAGGGATTACTCTTAGGAGAAATAATTATATATTACCTTTTCCTTTGCTGACTCTGATGGTGGCACTATGGCCTCTTGAGAACCCTGGTGTACCTGGGAACGTTTTCTGGATGATGTTGTATTAACTTTTTTAATGACACTACCCACAACAATGGTATGATCGAAATCAATACAAGAGATGGAGAAAATACATTGAATACAACATTGAACAATATAGCTTAAATAAAATGATTCACTGAATGAATAATTTCTACTGTGTTAGACTACAATCTAAAAAAAAGCACTTATTGAAACTTTGTGTGAGCTATTATCAGTATTATTATTGTTTTTATTTTTATTATATTATTAATTAATATTAAAAATAATATGTCATTGTTTTTACTTCCCAATATTACGTATGGACGTCCATTTCTAATCACAAATATAAACTCAAATATCAATTCAAAATAAAATATAAAACTTATAATACCACAGTCAATAAACATATATTATAATAAGTTTTAAGTTTTGAGTAAAACAAACAAAATCAGTTTCTTAAACATAAAACATTAACTGATAGTTTGGAATAGATATAGTATATGAATTTATTTAGTTTGTCTTTTCTGAAAATTTTAAATAAATACTGGAGGATCAATGAAAGGGGAAAAAAATATTTATATTTAAATATTTGACTATATTCTACCAAGAAAACACATCCGGGTTGAAAGCAGCAAAAAAAGCAAGAAATTGATTTCCTCTTCTGAATTGTACATACTCCACAGTTTCTGAATATTAATAGTATCTAGTTTTTCACCAGACACTTAGTTGTCTATTGATGCACTTTCAAAACAAATTTTTGTAAAAAGCAACACAGATTTGGTTCCATATTTTAAAAACATCAAAAATGAAGACCCTAATTTTATTCAAACAATTTTCCAAGTATCTTCTTCTAGAACAAAATTAAACTAGTGATAAATATAACATATTATTTAATTTTGTGTAAGAGCTGAAAAGATTTAAGAATGAATATGAAAAATGTTAAATAGAGTGTTAAAAACTTCACTTGGGCATTTGTCAAAATCAAAACTCACGCTAGCTTAGAAGCAAATAAAGCTACCCCCTCCCTCTCCCCTCCAACATTTCATTTATTTTTTCATTCCAAATGAGACCCGCTACTCCCTTGTTACCAGTCAAGCTGATGCCCTGAGAAGAGTACTAATGGCCGACCATGAAAATACACAAGAAGAAGTCAGCAAATTTATTCGAAGGATAAAGCTAGTCATTTGAGGCAAATTAATTATTACTGAATTCGCAGAGGATATTTTTTCTACAGAGAGTGAAATACTTTTATGTAAAATATGTGAAGTTAAAGTGGCTGGCTTCAGATAAAAGATTTAACCACTCGACAGTATATTAGTCGCAACAAAAATGTCCGTAGTATCCAGAATATTGATAAAAAGAGAACTTCTCAATTATTACGTGCACGAAATGCATTCATGAATTAAGAAAAATCCTCAACATTTTATATAGATTTGTGTTACATTCTGGTATTTGCAAACATTCCTCTGTGGAAAATGAGCATTGTTAAACTAAAGGATTTCCTGGGAATGTATACGGGTCATTTTATTCCAGACGAGTCCACACCGAGGAAAAACTGGAAATGGACAGACCGGGAAGATATTTTTGCTTACGTGTATAGTGTAAATCCAAGCCCTTGTAATAAATACATTATATTATGGAATCTCAATAAAATTTATTAGGTCATTTTTTGCTAATTTAAAGTAATTATTTAGAGTTTTTTAGCGTCATTTTCTAGGTCAATTTTTGTCAATTTTAAGGTCATCAAGATCTGGGCCCTGGATATTATTATTTTATTATTATTATTATTATTATTATTATTATTATTATTATTTTACACTGGGCTGGATGATCTTCCTTCGGTATTATTGTGAATTAAAATAAAATGTGTTATTTCGCGGACAAACATTGAAGCACATTTTAGCTCTCCTAAAATAATGAATTGTAAAATATTTTTACAAATTGTAAAAAAAAAATGTAAAAGTATAGTAGGGTCTCAAATAACATTAAAAGACAGACATAAATGTGGAATCAATTTTTTTGATCTGGCTACATAATACCTAAATGTTAATTATACATACAGATATATACTGTGCCGTTACCCAGGATAAAGCACCGTGACATAGCCATGAAAATATCATTGCACGTGGTTTTTTTAAATATCTGTTATAAATTTTTTACGTATAAGTTTTATAAATCACAACAATTTTTCTAACTAAAATAGTGGTAGGCACCGCCTTAAATGTACTTTGATGATAAAGAAACAGAGAATCTCAAAAATTATTTTGGTTACAAGTTTATTCAACCTCATTAATACAATTTATAAATTCTAATATACAACACCAGTAGCAAAACTCAAAATTCACTCACGCTTAAGATACATCTCTCAGCTTTTATATGATTTTCCTTTCTCATTTTTAAACTTTTTGTAACTGACTAAACCGCACTCTCCCAAACAATTAAATTGTTCCTTCAGTAACACAAAACTGAATTGGTTAACACGAATGGGTTGCCCCTGTTGCCCCAACCTCCCCACTTGCCAATAGAGACATTGACAAGCATTGGGAAGTTTTGGCTGATTTGATATGCGAGTTACAGGTTGTTTTCACAGACCCTTATCCTCGTTGCATGAACTTAATATTAAATGACTTGGTACCTATGATTTAATTGTACAAAGTACACGGTTTGAGTTGGTTTGTAGCCCGACACAAGATATCCACCTTGGCAGAAGCGCCAAGCTAGGTCACCTGTGAAAGGGCTGTATTTCTTTGCGAGTTACAGGCAGCATTCGCTAGCCCTTATCCTCATGGAATGAGGGTGAAAAATATGAATTTGTGAAAATATATATCTAATGAAAGATGGGTTGATTGATTGTGAGTTTGTGATGATTATCTGAAAAGGAAACGCATGTTTGATTAGTCAAAATATACACTTGATGAAGGATGAAAATTGAATGTGAAGGTGTGGATGATGTTGCTCCTTCCTCTTATCCCTCTCTACTCCAGCCTTGGGCGTTTGTATGGTCTTTGGTCGTGAGGATTGTAGTTACCAAGTGCACGTATCAATGGATTTTTGTGTGCTACACTTTGTGTGTAGAACTTTTCCCTTCTTTCTTTGAATAACACATCGAGCGGTTTGCACTTGGCTACATCATGGAGGTGGTCTATTCTTGTTCTAATGTCTGTTCCGGTTATGAGCCTTAGTATCTTGTTCTGCACTGTTTGTAGCTTCTTGATGTGTGTTTTGGCTGCGTATCCCCAACCTACGCAGCCGTAGAGGATGATGGGCTGGATAATACATTTGTAAATGGTTATCTTGGATTGCTGACTCAGTTGGCGCCCTTTGAAGAGAGGATAAAGCTGTATGAAAAGCGCGGTTGCAGTTTTCTTTGTTCTGTCAATATGTTTCGCCCAGGTGAGCTTCCTATCTATAGTTATTCCAAGATATTTTGCCTCGTTTTCGAATGGTATGTCCTCTTGAAAAATAGTGAAGTTCTCTGGTGGTAATTGTCTCCTTTTAGCCACCACCATAGCCGTGGACTTCGCAGTGTTGACTTTCACTCGCCATTTTGTGAGCCAGGTCTCTAGTGTTGTTAGGTATCGTTGGAGTGCTAGTGTCGCGTAGTATATATTCCGGTCTCTTGTATAAATTAGTGTATCGTCCGCGAATAATCTCACTGTCATTTTAGGGTGTGTTGGTATATCAGAAACATAAAGATTGAAAAGGTAGGGAGCCAAGACCGACCCTTGCGGTACCCCTGATTTTACTTTCACCCTCTCGGAAAGTGAGCCCCCAATAGCGACCTGAAACTCTCTGTCTTCTAAGTAGCTTTTAATGAGCATTATGTCTCTTGGTGGGAAGTCGTATTGTATCAGTTTGTATAGCAGTCCATAGTGCCACACCTTGTCGAAGGCCTTCTCGACGTCCGAGAATATGGCGAGCATGTATTCGCGTTTATTGAAGCTATCGGTGGCATCCTCTATGAAATTTAGTACAGGATGGATCGTGGAGTGAAGTTTCTTGAATCCAAACTGTAGATCGGGGATTATTTCGTTCATCTCTGTGTGTTGTTGCAGTCTATTTAGTATCAGGGATTCATAAAGTTTACTGGTTGTATTGAGCAGGCTGATTGGTCGTCTGTTCTGAGGGAAGATGCTATTTTTGCCTAGTTTTGGGATGCTGATGACTTTGGCCCTTTTCCAAAATTTTGGGAAGTAGTGTAATTTAAGGGTCGTGTTGAATATTTGGGTAAGCAGTGCTGTTGCATTGTGAGGTAGATTTTTTAACTCTTCATTCTTGATGCCATCTATACCCGGGTGCCTTATTTGACCGAAGATCTTCGATAGCTTGTTGGAGTTCCTCTACTGTGATAGGGGCTGGTATGTCGTCTATTTGTCTGTCAAAGTAGGCGTTTACTCCCCTGATAATGTCTCTGTTTAAGTCTTCATCCTGCACTGGATTGGGTCTGAATTGTTGTTCTAGTGTTGCCGCTATCGCGTTAGCCTTGTCGATGTTAGTATAGGCCATTCCTTGCTGCCCATGTATGGCTGGAGTTCCCGCTCTTCTCGCAGTTCCTTTTAAGATTTTTGTCAAAGTCCACGGTTTCTGTTGGTTGGTCGTAGTGTCTATGACAAAGTCGTTCCATCTGGTTCTTCTAATGTTGTTGACAGTTCTTCTAACCTGCGCCTTTAGCCTGTTGTACCTAGTTCTTTCTTGTGGAGTTCGTAGCCTCTGCCAATCCCTACGTGCTTCTCTTTTTTGCGCTATCAGGAGGTTGAGGTTGGGCTGGTCAATCCTTACGTTTTGCTGTTTTCGGGAGGTCACTGTGTTTTGTTTGTAAGCTACTTGTATTGTATTTGTTAATATGTCAATGGCGGCGTCAACGTCCTCTTCTGTTTCTATTTCTAGGTTTCCTGGTACGGATTCCTGTAGTTCTTCTTTGAACTTCTTCCAGTCTGTTGTCTTAGTACTCGGCCTGTGCCAGTTGGCCTGATGTTCAGTGTCGATGTCCCATTCGCAGAGTACCGGTTATGGTCGGAATCGAGTTCTTGTAATACTGTTAAGGTTTCCGATGTTATTTTTAAGTTAGTTAGTAATAAGTCCAGGACGTCTGGTCTATGAAGGTAATTGCCAGGATAAAATGTCGGTGATTCTTGAGCTATTATGTTGTAGTCTGCCTCTGTTGCGTGCTCTTCTAGTATTCGCCCATTTCTATTTGTCAGCCTGCTATTCCATAGTGTATTTTTGCTGTTAAGATCCCCCCCTATTAGGAAGTTGTTATCTGCAGTGATGATGTCCAGGTCGGTTTTGAGTAACATCTTGGTTGGAGGGTTGTAGGTGGCCACGAAGTTTATGTGTCCGTTTTTGGTGTTGACAGTCACTGATGTGGCCTCCAGGTTTTCCGAGTCTTCGACGTTGTTTCTATAGTGTGGTAGTAGCTCTTTATAAAAACTGCTGTACCCCCCCCCCCCTCTCTGTTGCACTCTGTCTGTCCTGTATATATCATATCCTGTTATGTTAAGCCGTTTGTCTGGTTTCAGGTGAGTCTCGCATACAAGTGCCAGGTCTATTCCATATGTTTGCATCAGGTCTTCAAATTCTTGTGTCTGTTGTAGGATTCCATTAGCATTCCATATAAGGATTCTGATTTGATTTTGTTCTATTACTTGTGTCTTATACGTCATTGGCTCCAAGGTAAAAGTCAGTTGCTGCCTCAAGTATTATCACAAGTTTTGTCATTTTATCCTCTGCCTGTTTGATTCTTGATAGAAAAGTTTTAAGATGTTTGAGTAAACCGCATATGTTCATTTCTTTAAATATTGTCAGTATCTCTTTGAAGTCAATAGGGGTCGTTTGTTCTTCTTCTTTCTTTTGTTGTGGGTCGTTCCGTGTGCTAAGTAGGGTGTCTCTGTATGATCGTGATGATCCGCTGAGTTTGGTTGGTGGCGTAGTTTTGCTTGGTAGTGGCGGGAAGTCAGTTTTTGTTGGTGTCAGTTTTTGTGTGGAGGTAGGTATCTTTTCATTTTTTTTCTGTCTTTGGTCTATCTTTATTTCTATCATTTTCAGGTATTCGGGGCACTTTGAATAGTTTGCGGTATGGCTACCACCACAGTTCACACACTTAGCTGGAGTTGTGTTGTCTTTTTTTTTGCAGTCAGAAGTCAAATGGGGCGTCAGGCATTTGACGCATCTGGGATTGTTGGCGCAGTTGTTCTTAGAGTGCCCGAATTTTTGGCACCTATGGCACTGTAGGATGTAGTTTTGTGTTTGTACATAGTGTTCTATCTTGACACGGGTGTTATTGATGCAAGTTTCCTGAAAGAGTTTATAGTTCTCGTCGGTTCTTGGGAGAGTGCATATGAAAATTGGTAATAGTTTGACGATATCTTGAGCTGCATTTTCCGTCTGTGTTTTGGAAGTAAATTGTCTGATGTCAGTTGCTGTATAGCCCATTGTATGAAGTTCCTCCTTTATATCGTCAGTGGGCATGTTGGGTGGGAGCCCTTTTATGACTAGTTTTAAGGGCTTGTCTCTCGGGAGTGTAAAGGTATGATATTCTTGCCCTGTTTGTTTGAGATAGGCTTGTAGGGTCTTGAAATCATCGAGGGTTGAAGTGTGGATTTTGAGCCCGTCTCTTATATAAAGTATTTTGAAGGTCCCTGTCATGGTTGATTTCATAGTCTTTGATATTCTAGAATAATTTGCTGTCCCTGCTACGACTATGGGTGGTAATTTTGGTTTGGTTTTTTGAGAGTTTGAGGTGACCTGTCTAGCGTTTTCGCTTGGTATTTCTATGGTTTCCATAGGCTCCTCCTCACGAACTGTCAGTATCTCGTATTGGTTGGCAACTTTGACTGATTTTGGAGGTTTGTCCTCCTTTGGTTTGAATAGAAGTTTCCTCTTTAGAATAGATGCGTCAGTGAATTCAGATTCCTCCGTCTCATTATCTGATAGTTCAACGTTAATGTCCTCATCCTCAAGATTCCTAGCCCAGTCCTGGGTTTGGTGTCGTTTAAGTTGTGCGCGTCCAAGCTCTGCAAGCTTGTCCATTTTTTTTTAGTTTGTTGTTGGCCCTGAATGGGCCGACAACACTTTGAGTAATTTTTGTTATATTTATGGTTTTTATTTGTTTCTTCGTCTCTATAAGTTGTTTGTCAGGTTAAGTCAAGTTTGTTGAATATTTACCTTTCAAACGTTGAATTTGGCCGCCTATTCCGGTTAGGTCGGAACCTCAGCCGTCAATCGACCTTCTAACTCCGCTATCACTTTTGTTGATCACGGATCCTCGTACAGTGAAGTCAACCTTCTAACTGTCGTCGTCCGTCCGTCTCGTGCCGTCTCGTCTCGTCGGGTTAACACGAGTTTCGTTCAGCATTATATATTTCCCACACGTTTCATGGTAATACTCAATTTTAAAAGTACAAAAAAGTATTATAAATATTCAGCAAAATTGTGGTGAGCATAAAGTGAATATGAAAAGCATTAAGGAAACATCATTCTCCACCATAAAAAAGGAAGGATTTTATTTTACTGTAAATAACACACTAAACTTATATAAGCTTGGCATATAGATTCAATTTAAAAAGTTTTATTCTATATAACGCCAAGATCACCTTGAATTGTTTTTAGTAAATACTCTATATGATTTAAGCTTGATATTTATATGTGTTAATCATAAACATGTTTTAAATATAGTTTAGTTTATAAAATGATACATAGACAAAGTGATAAAAACCATGTCCAAAATTCGTTTTTCTATTCTATATTTAAATAATTGAAGCACCCAAGTGAAGATATAATTTGTACCAAAGTTTATTTATATATTTTACTTAAATATGTGTCAAAAAGTGATAACCATAAACCTTAATCAAACCCAGTACCTAGTCTGAAAAAACCTGGGTTGTTGTTCCCATGGCCAGGGAAAGCATTTTTTTTTCTAACAAATATTCTAACAGATAGTTTGGTTTAAAATAAAGTACTCTGAAATAAAGAAAATAAAATTAGCCTAAACGCATTTTTGAATAAGAAATAAATTTATTCAGATATTATAGATAGTTAAGGGAGTGTTCATTTTTACGCAATCACACAATGCACATAGGATAGACAATATATAAAAGATAATTTAAACCCGCTTTTAAGTTTGGTCGTCTAAAGGTTAGTATATAAAAATATTTTATATTAAATATTTAATCTCAACTAATCTTTAACATACTACGTTTGTAAGCCTCAACCTTAAACTTAATTTATAAGTAGTTCCCTACATTGGTGTTCTCGTAGTTTAAGACGTCAGGTTCTCAATATACCAAGTTGCCTGTCATTATGAGGTTGATTTATGAATCTTGGTTGGGTAAGCTGGAGATAATTTTCCAAATAAAGTTTATCATTGTTAGTCTCCTATTTCTACTCCATTCTCATTCAGGTGCATTTTATCTAGACTACCTCATCATCCTTGCCTATTTCACTAAATGAGAAATAAACCTCGTGACTCACATCGAAGCGCAAGGGAATGAAAGCTACTCTCATCTAGTCCAGTTTGACATTTGTGGAAAATCAGGGCTTGAATCCTAGCCGGGTGTGTTGAAGATGATTTTTTGTAATAAATATTTTACTATTATAAATTAACGCTAGTGCTGTTAGTGCTTATATTTCTTTTTTTCATAGTACTACGTCTTATGATCTTTTGAGGTTATGTAGCTTACTAATTATTACGCTAAAGAGTTAGTGATAAGCAAGGTTTAATTTAGAGAAAGTGTGAAGAGAGAGAGAGAGAGAGAGCGGAAAACCATTTTGGAAAACCACCTTCTGTTAATATGAGTGGAATCAAACACTGATCTTCCTGTCATCAGCAGTCCAGTCTATTGCAGGAATAGTGCCGTAAACCATGCGACCACCAAAGCAAGTCACGTTCTTTAAATTTTTTTTTCTCATGCCTACCTTACTAGCATAATTAAAATGAGGATAACCTGGATAGGTAGTAAGACGTGATGGAAGTCAATAACTACAATTTTATTGCGTCTTTCTATTGGAGTGGTCCTACATTATCATCATCCCCACTCTTCCTCTGGAAAATAAATACTTCCGACCATTTGTATCAATATCTTACTAGTAAATTTATTTTCTTAATATTTACTACTGTTTCATAATTATCTCCCAGCTATTATTATTATTATTATTATTATTATTATTATTATTATTATTATTATTATTATTATTATTAGCACCGCGTCTTACTACCCGTTCGGGTTATACGCACTTACACTAATGTGTAATGGTGGGGTGATTGTGAGATGAAATGGAGGACCTACAGTTTAACGTGGAATCCGAACCACGGTGGAGGCCTGGCATTCACAGCTATTGAATCTAAATTAATTTTGTTTGTCACATTGAAACCATATGGTGTTTTTTTTATATTATAATTAGTAATTATCATTAACTGATATAATGAGCATTATCATCAAGTAATTGGAAATCCACTGACAAAGATAGAATAAAAAAAATTAGACTTTTCTCTCTACTTTTACATAGGGTTTACACAAAGGTATATACTATAATATATACATTCTACAGGCTAAAAAAAAAAAAAAAAAAAAAAAACTCCATGCATCAGCCCGCAATCGATCTATACCGACCAAGTAGCCAAGATCTGCTGGTGATGATAGCGCCAACATTTGCGGTTTGAGGGTGTCATCCGGTCAGCACAACGAACCACTAATTTTCTAGACAGTAGCCACTATTTTGTCATTTAAGTATCTCCTCATTTGTCCTCACGATACTGAGTGCGACCCCGTTCCGGTCCACTGCTTTACAGAAAAATTTGAATACATTTGAAGAAAGTTGAGACGTGAGTAGACTATATCTATACAGTATAAATAAAAAGTATTTTACCAAACTTTGTGGGGTTATGAGAAATGTTGAAATAAATATATTTATTTAATATGACATTAGGTTGGAAGAGCTTCCTTACAATGTTTTATAATATCAACGTTTAAGTTGTAGGTTGTGTCGAGAGACATTCGTGCACTTAGACTCGACCAGAGTGGTAGTGAACACTTCAAAACATGTTGTGTCTGTTGGGCTTTAGTTTGTGTCACATGATATTAATATTGATTTTTTTTAAATTATTTACATCTCTAAGCAATAAAACCTTCCTTGATGATAATACTAGTGTGAGGTTATGTAAGGAAACCCGTACGACCTATAGTTACTTAACTTAAATGTTTTGTTTTTACATCCATCTCTAACTCTAAAAAGTTTGGTCAAATAGTTTGTACTCCCCGTGTAAATGAAATCCCAATTGAAATTAATTACTTCAAAGAGCATTATACACGTTTACTATCATCTCTGTTTCGACACCTTCATCTACTAATCTACTTAACACTTATAGAGAATACAGAAAATAAAACAAATCTGTGGGCTTCAAACTTAATTTCTTCATTTAATATAAAGATATGTTGGGTGTGTAAAACTTAATGTTTTCATAACTAAATACAACGACAAACTTGTTAACCTAGATTACAATAGTTTTTTTCATTAAAATCAGATATAATTTAATAATACACTATTCTATTAACACAGTGAAGAATAATGTATTATTTTATTTATATTATTTAACGTACACTATAAGGTTACGTAGCCTATTGGAAGCGACCGTGCTCAAAGTGACCACTGTTGGAAGCAACCACAAAAACTTTAATTGTGTTTAGAGCGATAAAACGTGTTCTTAAAATTCATCCAATACAAGCGAATGAGCTAGGAATTTGCCAAAAATTCCTTGTAACCAAAGTAATTAAAAAATATCTAAAGGAACCTAATCAAGTTAACCTAATCCGACCTAACTTAATATAACCTAATATAACTTTGCCTAACTAACCTAATATAATATAACCTAACCTGACCAACTTAAATATAAGGAATTAGGTGAACCTGTAAGAAAACGGTACAAGATCTACATAGATCTTGATAAAAGAATGGTAACATATTCCGGAACTTCAAAAAAGACGAGGGACTTGAAAATATATCTAATATATTAAGCCACGTGAATAGTTTATATTATAATTCTGTATATACGTATTATGATCATTGTTAATTTTAATTACTGTGTATAAGAATAAAAATAATTATTGACAGAGAATAAATATCTGAAACTAAATAAAGTAAAGCAATAGGCTAGCTACGTAAAAGTAAAATGACTCTAAACATAATGTGGTCATTTCCAACACGCATGCTAAAATCTGGTCGCAAACAACACGATTTGCTTGGCCGCTATGAGCATGGTCGCTTCCAATATGACACCACTTATAATACCCGTATCATACGACACTAGCTCGTACTTGAAATCCAGTGTGCTAGCTAGCACGTCATCATCTAGCATCATATGAATCAGAAAAAGTATACTGGTTCTGCTTCTTGGGACTGGCTACCATACTAGTTGTGAGGATAGAACAGGCGCTATTTTCGTATTAGTTCCGACACTAGTCTGTGTAATTCGACCAATCAATGCGCACTGAGACTGTGTATAGAGACATAGTAGAAATGGCGCCAACATGGTCATCGGATGTGATTTTGTTGTTGACAGAAAATTATTCTAAACATCCTTGTTTATATAATACCAAATTGCACAAAATGACAATACAATTACTATAAATATATAATTAAATTCATGTCATCTAAAAATGACAAACTTTGTTCCGGACCCAATTATAATCTAAATAAACTTGATAGCATGCAACCTTGTGTGGTTGTTTTTTTAGAATACAAAGTGTGCGTAAGCCTTAGAAAGAACATTTGTGTATCAAGGATACTGTACTTGCACACCCATGGGCTTATGGGCCTCTGACCACATGGTAAATGATGAATACAAATTAAACGTTAGTGTCACCCCTAATATGTCTTACCTAAGCTCCAAATGTATCATTTTTAGCATACCACGACCATTATTTTGTCTTTCCAGCCAGTCCCGTGTCCATATTATTTTTCCTACGCTCCCCCTCAAAACTGTCAATATCATTATTAATAATTAATCCAGCTGATGCACCCAAAATTAATCTCTGATGTCTCATAAATATTTGCACTATAAACCTAGTACCAAACTAGCAGCGTGTGAATACTCTAGTCCCGTTTCTATTGTACTAGCTAGTATACATATATCTAGGCGCTAGCTAGCTCACTTGATTTATAGTACAAGCAAGTGTCGTGTGATAGTAGTTTTAGGTTAAGAGTTTAGCACTCATTTAATTAGAATCACAGCGATGTCTAACATTTATAGAATGTTTTAAATATATCAAATATGTCTTTAAAATTTCAGCTATAGCCCACACACTGACAATTCAGCAATCTTCACACGATATATAAATACATTTTTCCACCAGAATAATAATTCAACCATATAGTTAAGGATCTGAAAATTTAGTCGTGGGTGAAAAGTTTGCGTAGAAACTATTTTCCCGTAGGTATTAAAAACAAAATTAGCATTTACCTTTCGTTCAAAAGTGACAGTTTTAGATCAAATTATTTGACTAATGAACACATAAAATTAGAACTTGTGACTTCTTTAATAACTTTCTTACCATGGCAGGGGCATTAGTGATTCCACGGTAAGCATAGCTTGTTAAAACTGTATCTGTGATATTCACGTTTTCACAGATCAATACAGAATTTCTACAGTTATAATCAGGTTCCCATTAACAAATAATGCAGCATATTGTTCAACCATATATCACATTTTTAATTGTAGAAACTAATTTGAATTTAATATATAATAAAATTATTTGTTGATGACCAAAATATTATTTTGTTCTTATATATTGACGCAATAAATATATTTAAAAAAATATTATTTGTATTTTTTAAGCAAAATGGAGAGTTATTAACGACAACTATTCAAATAACAATATGATACAAAGCTTTTAAAATCAATCAAAGGATTAATGAAAATAAACATTTTATTTTAATGGTGGTTAGTGCCATTCAAATATTCATTTTTCACCAAATCGGCAGCTTTTTCCCCTATCATTATCGTGGGAGCATTTGTGTTCCCAGTAACCACGACAGGCATAATAGAAGCATCTGCGACCCTTAGTCCTTCTACCCCATATACTTTAAGTTCTGGGTCTACCACAGCCATTGGATCTGTAGATGGTCCCATCTTGCACGTCCCCGAAGGGTGGTACGTAGTATAGGACATCTCCCTGACAGCGCATTCCCAGTAGTCTCGGGTGTTGAACTCGGTACCTCTGCATGCAGCAAGCTTTAGGTCCAAAACTTGAGCTTCCTCCCGTCTCATTCTCTCTGTGTTTAGAATGGTTGAAAATATTTCTACCGAGTCCACTATTGCAGTTAAGTCATCTGAGTGTTGCAAATAGTTCGCAAATATTAATGGATTTTCCATAGGATCTAGACTCTTCAACATGATCCTTCCTATACTTCTCGGTCTGTTCAGTGTGTGGAACGGTATGATTACGTCAGACTCAACAATGTAATTTTAGGAGCTCTTCTGCGATCTCCGGGACCAATCCTATGTTTTTTGTAAAAATATCAATGGCTTTGGTATCGTTTGCTTGGACAGAGAGAAAATGCATTTGCATGTCTGGAGGTTCCTCTGATATTTTTGAAGTCTTAAAAAATGCAGACGTGGCAAGTGACCCTATGCCAGATAATGGTCCCGTTCGGTATCTTAGGTATTCATATGATGCGTCGTGGTAAAATGTAGGTGACAATGATACAGGTTTAGACCTGTTTAATGAAAACACTTGACCAATGAAAGCGACGTGATCTTGTAAGTTATACCCAACAGGGAGGTCGTTTATTATTGGAGAAACTCCTACAGCTCCCAGGTGAAGCTTGGGACCAATACCTGACAGCATGAGTATCTGAGGAGAGTTGATTGCACCGGCAGACAAGATGACTTCTTTTGTCACCTTGACTTCATTTATATCCTCACCCTTCTTGAATTGTACTCCATATACTTTATTTGTACTAGGATCAATTAGGATTTTAGTAACTTGTGAAAACTTGGTCACGTGAAGGTTCTTTCTATCCTTTGCTGGACCTAAAAACGCCTTGGCTGTATTCCATCGCCTACCATCTTTTGTATTTGTGTTATACTCGCTAATTCCTTCACTTTCATCTGAGTTGTGATCAAGCACTTCCTTATAGCCAGATTCTCTAGACGCCTCTATTAAAGCTCTCAAAACAGGATGCTTGTGACTGAATCTGTTTATAGGCAAGTAACCATCAGTGCCATGGTATTTTGATGAATTTTCTTGACTCAGCACGCCTTCATCTTCCAGTTTCTCTGATTTTTTGAAGTATGGTAGAACTTCCTCATAGCTCCATCCAGTGTTCCCTTTGGCGGCCCAATTATCGTAGTCCCATTTATGACCACGGATGTATAGCATCGCGTTTATGGTGCTTGACCCTCCAAGAACTTTACCTCTTGGCCAGGTACATTGCCGGTTAATAAATCCTAGACAAGCCCCGCTTTGAGGTTCAGTTTTGTACTGCCAATCGATTTCTGATTTTTGTAGGTAAGGGTAAAGTAAAGGTATCTCTGACTCAATAGTCGGATCTCCCCCAGCTTCTATCAGTAAAACGTTCCAGTCCGGTATTTCTGAAAGTCTACTTGCCACAACTGCTCCGGCTGATCCACCACCAATAACAATAAAGTCATAGTCCTCCCTGTAGGTGCTGACATCTGGAGGGTATATGTCGGTGTTGCCCAGTTCTCCCTGTGCCTGAAGAAGTGTTGTAATCAGATTGGTGAAGAGGACTGCACCAGCACTGGACAATCCAGCTACCGGCGTTGATTGACATGTAGGGTTGGTCCAGTGGGATCCTTCTCCGAGTGAACAGCTTCCTTCCATGATTTTCAGGTGATCTGAAAATAAATTCTTTGATATTTATTTTGTTTAAATTAAAAAATTAAAAATATACTCCTACAATTGGTGATTGTTTTTAATGGGAATGAATGCCAATTGTATAATTTTAACATAAATACTATAATGTAGTATTATATAAGTAAGACTCTAATCAATTGTTAAAAAATTACATGACTTAAAAAGGTAATCTGAATATATTATGTATGCATACATTTTTTAATTATTGCAAAAGTAAATTTAAAAATATTCAATAAGGTTCATATGTTGACACAAACTAATTCTATTTAAAGAAATGAATTTATTTCAGTGTTCAAAGTGTCATTAGTGTTAATCTAAAGTAGCACCATGGCTCCTTTGGTGCTGATTGACAGTTCACAGCTGACTTCTGACAGTCAACATTTAGATATATACCTAAATTTTGACTGTCAGAAGTGAAAGCTTCTAAACACATGTTTTTTTTTATTACAGATTATATGGTTCGACGTAGGGATACATAATTTGGTCTGGTAACTTTTCAAACCCGTCAGCTGTCAGCTGTGAGCTGTCACTCAGCACCAAAGAAGCCATGGGGCTACTGTATAGTAAATAAATCTATGGCATGTGTATTGAAGATAATATTAAATCTTTAACGTATAGTTAGGCAGTTAGGCAGCTAGTCATATATGCTTATAGCCTAGAAATTGAGAGGTATCCTTCGTTTATCCTGTAGGGTAACAAGCTTACCTGGTATGAGTATACTATGGTAGGGCTTATAAGATCGAGTCATTATGCAAACTGTCAAGGTAAACTGCTACCTTTCAGGATAAAACGAAGTATAACTCCCATTTCCCCATTTAGGAAAATACCATTTACTAAAGATGAAAAGATAAAAAGGGATAAAAAGCGCAAGTATGACTCGGTGCAAGGCAGTAGGGGTCCACGCAAGGATAGGGAAGAGTGAAGAAAGTTAGTGAGGATGGATTAAGTCTGGAGTTATTGTTTTTGAGCCATGTTCACAGTTTTTTGCCTACCTCTTAATAGAGTGGACGTGATTAGGTATGTATGTACATATATATTTAAACTATGACAATTCAAATATTTAAAATATTCATAAACTTGAAACAAAACAAACTGAGTGCAAAAGCATATGAAATCCATATACAAATTAATTTCTGCCTTAGATAGAGATAAATTGTAATATAAGTGGAAAATTTTACATATTGTTAAAAAACATAATGGAAAAAAAGAACACATTTTTCACATATGAGAAAATATGAAGTAATATACATTGGTACAGTAACATATTATTTTATGAACATATTCTTGATTGTAGCTCAGAAAATATTATTTTTGTAATATAGTATTTCAAATAAAAGCGTTTGGATCACTAACAATCCTACAAATATGTTGTTTAAGAGTTGTGGAGAAAATATGAAAATTTGAGATATCCGCCTATGAAAAGTAACCTCAAGTCCTTTTCATAGGATAGTAAGGAAACTTTTTTTTGCAATATTAAACAGTGGCTAAATAAGAATAAGAACCGATTTTGAGTAAATTTATTTTTATCTCTTTTTGTCCTTTATAAAACTGAAGGGTCATGAGAATTCAAAAATAATGGGAGTAATATTTTCTAGATCCCTTTGTGAATTTAAAACTTTATTATCTTTAATATTTTATTTTACCTAATGGATAGTGTAGTAGCAGCATCATATTCTTTTATATATAATTATTATTATTGTATTGTTATGTAAAACTTTATTAAATTACATTTCAGCTTCAAACATTGATAGTAGTTCTAAATTGATCTGAAATAAATGGTATGTTGCACCACACAAACTTTCTCTCCCCTTCTTCTAAAAGTGGAGACATTTACTTAAATCCAGAATTTTTTTAAAACGAAATATTAGAAATAGTCGTAGAAATATGATGGAATAACAAAGTGTAGTAGACTTTGAGAAAATCAATTATACCTCTTTTTTCTCCCCAATAAACTACCCTTAATTTTAAAGATTAGATATCTAATTCATAAAACTCCATATATATGATTGGCCAAATATGGGCCAAGTGGGCGAGAACATATCACAGGAACATTTTTAACAAGCTTACGTAAGCGTAATCTATATCCTGAACAGGTAGTAAGATGCTTTGCTAAAAAAAAAAGCATTATTTGTTCATATTAAATAAATTTATCCAGTCGTTTATAACCGACTATTTTAAATATCATACAAAATATTACAAATTATGTCTTCATTCAACTTGCTAATCAATGAATTTTGCTGACCTGATAATTTATGCCGAATTGTCAAAATTGCTTGAAATATTTGCGAAAGCGGGTGGGTACTGAACTAATTTTAAGTTAACTTAATCTATCATAATAAGTCGATGAATATTAATTTAAAGCTAACTTTGTGTGACGTAATATTATTTTAAACAACCTCTTTCCATCCCCTTTTCCTTCCCCACCCATTGTTATAAGAAAAAATATAAACATATTTTGTGAACCAGAAACATCAACATTCTTTAAAATAAAGTTTTTCCAGAAAACTTACGCTAAATATAATTTATAAAAACATGTTGTTTAAATATTAAAAACTAAATGCATATAAAATATGAAACAAATACGACGGATATAACTTATACTTGAGCATATAGTAAAGTATTCTTGTAAATAATGCGATGGTTCACAGGTAGTTAGTAAATTGAAGCAGATACATCCAAACAACTTTTATTGAATTGATAGTTTACAATATCTTATGTCTACTGGACGAAGCATAACGGATTTGAAATAAAAGATTGAGGTATGAATACGTTGTTAAATTTGTACTATCCTGGCGTAATTGCTCCACAAGGGACTCTTGACATGTTTAATTTAATAGCAGGAAGGAAAAAATATTGGTAAACGATACAATAATTGGCACCGGGAAGATGTATTTGGGTTGGACCTTTATTATAGGCTCTGTTAATTTTAGCAGATTTTTTTAGGATCTCTAAAATTTTAAATATTGACACAAAGACCCCGATCACTTCTTTTCCATCGAACAATAAAACCCCTCCCCCAAACTCAAGAAGTCGCGATTTGCCACTGTGTCACGCAATATATGTCCGAAAAATCTCAGCATATTTTTTTAAAATAATAGCTATAGCTCAGTTGATTATTGATATGTAAATTTAATTATCAATGACGATATTTTATAATAACCAATAAAATAATATAAGGTATCCACGGAAGGAGAGATGGTATCTGACAGCTAGGAAAAGTTACTATACATCCATCCATCCATTCGCCAAACCACATGACCTGCAATACATATGTTGAGTTGTTTAACACTTTTGGCAATCAGAACTTTCTCACAAAGTTGGTTTCTAATTAACTATCTATACCTTAGCGTGTATATATACTAAGCTAAGGGTCCTAGGTTCGATTCCTAAGATTATCGAAAATTTATTATTGGTGAAATATGGGTTTACCCTTTCAAATTGATAAATTAATTTTGTGCCTGTCCTAGTATGTAAGTTATATTATAAGGCATGTAAAGCTACAACAGGCCTAGCAGACTGATGGTGGAAAATACATGTCTTGAATAAAAAACTGACCCAGGCATAGGTTGGGAACAATAATGGATGTAAAAAATGTGTTTTTAATCATTGAAACATGAATTTATAGAAATAACCGTGTGGAGGTTTGTTATTTGTGAAAGTGGCGTCTGTGGTTCATTTAAAATTGCTTTACAAACAAGAGCTTCTAAAATTTAGTGTGCTCCTCTGAAATCAAGATGGTGAACCAGCTCAAACTAGGACAGTTGTTGAAGCTTTACAAACAGTCATGTCGGTTGTGTTCATTCACTATTTACAAAATAAAAACGTTTTATTTCTCTAAGTTATAAAAATATTTACTTAATTTATTGGCCAGTCATAACAAGATAAAACTGTGAACATAATATTTTACAATGTATTATTTCATTAATATAAATGTCTTGTTTCCACAACTTCAAAACAAAATTATAATATTTTTATTTATATATTTCATGCATTCAATAAGTTACGTAAATGACAATTATACAGAAATTCTTGGGAAAATATTATTAGATTTGTTTGTTAACATATTTTATTGATCATATAGTATTGATGAGAAAAATATTTTTTACGGATGTGTTAACTTTAGCTATTTTCAGTAAATGTTTGACATAATGGA
>JBCFYV010000012.1:80640254-80657170 GCA_039000515.1 Timema cristinae
TTTTCATTCCTTTTTTTTCCTCACCTTTTGATTGTATCTTCTTTTTTGTACTGGATCAATGAGGATTTTAGTAACTTGTAAAAAACTTGGTCACGTGAAGGTTCTTTCTATCCTTTGTGGACCTAGAAAACGCCTTGGCTGTATTCCATCGCCTACCATCTTTTGTATTTGTGTTATACTCGCTAATTCCTTCACTTTCATCTGAGTTGTGATCAAGCACTTCCTTATAGCCAGATTCTCTAGACGCCTCTATTAAAGCTCTCAAAACGGATGCTTGTGATCTGAATCTGTTATAGGCAAGTAACCATCAGTGCCATGGTATTTTGATGAATTTTCTTGACTCACACGCCTTCATCTTCCAGTTTCTCTGATTTTTTGAAGTATGGTAGAACTTCCTCATAGCTCCATCCAGTGTTCCCTTTGGCGGCCCAATTATCGTAGTCCCATTTTATGACCACGGATGTATAACATCGCGTTTATGGTGCTTGACCCTCCAAGAACTTTACCTCTTGGCCAGGTACATTGCCGGTTAATAAATCCTAGACAAGCCCCGCTTTGAGGTTCAGTTTTGTACTGCCAATCGATTTCTGATTTTTTGTAGGTAAGGGTAAAGTAAAGGTATCTCTGACTCAATAGTCGGATCTCCCCCAGCTTCTATCAGTAAAACGTTCCAGTCGGTATTTCGAAAGTCTACTTGCCACAACTGCTCCGGCTGATCCACACCAATAACAATAAAGTCATAGTCCTCCTGTAGCTGCTGACATCTGGAGGGTATATGTCGGTGTTGCCCAGTTCTCCCTGTGCCTGATAGAGTGTTGTAATCA
This sequence comes from Timema cristinae, assembly GCA_039000515.1. Classification (NCBI taxonomy): domain Eukaryota; kingdom Metazoa; phylum Arthropoda; class Insecta; order Phasmatodea; family Timematidae; genus Timema; species Timema cristinae. Next base: position 80,641,079 of record JBCFYV010000012.1, read on the forward strand.
GATTGGTGAAGAGGACTGCACCAGCACTGGACAATCCAGCTACCGGCGTTGATTGACATGTTAGGGTTGATCCAGTGGATCCTTCTCCGAGTGAACAGCTTCCTTCCATGATTTTCAGGTGATCTGAAAATAAATTCTTTGATATTTATTTTGTTTCAAACTTAAAAAATTAAAATATACTCCTACAATTGGTGATTGTTTTTAATGGGAATGAATGCCAATTGTATAATTTTAACATAAAAAACTATAATGTATATTATATAAGTAAGACTCTAATCAATTGTTAAAAAATTACATGACTTAAAAAGGTAATCTGAATATATTATGTATGCATACATTTTTTAATTATTGCAAAAGTAAATTTAAAAATATTCAATAAGGTTCATATGTTGACACAAACTAATTCTATTTAAAGAAAAGAAATTATTTCAGTGTTCAAAGAGTCATTAGTGTTAATCTAAAGTAGCACCATGGCTCCTTTGGTGCTGATTGACAGTTCACAGCTGACTTCTGACAGTCAACATTTAGATATATACCTAAATTTTGACTGTCAGAAGTGAAAGCTTCTAAACACATGTTTTTTTTATTACAGATTATATGGTTCGGCGTAGGGATACATAATTTGGTCTGGTAACTTTTCAAACCCGTCAGCTGTCAGCTGTGAGCTGTCACTCAGCACCAAAGAAGCCATGGGGCTACTGTATAGTAAATAAATCTATGGCATGTGTATTGAAGATAATATTAAATCTTTAACGTATAGTTAGGCAGTTAGGCAGCTAGGTCATATATGCTTATAGCCTAGAAATTGAGAGGTACCCTTCGTTTATCCTGTAGGGTAACAAGCTTACCTGGTATGAGTATACTATGGTAGGGCTTATAAGATCGAGTCATTATGCAAACTGTCAAGGTAAACTGCTACCTTTCAGGATAAAACGAAGTATAACTCCCATTTCCCCATTTAGGAAAATACCATTTACTAAAGATGAAAAGATAAAAAGGGATAAAAAGCGCAAGTATGACTCGGTGCAAGGCAGTAGGGGTCCACGCAAGGATAGGGAAGAGTGAAGAAAGTTAGTCAGGATGGATTAAGTCTGGAGTTATTGTTTTTGAGCCATGTTCACAGTTTTTTGCCTACCTCTTAATAGAGGGACGTGATTAGGTATGTATGTACATATGTATGTAAACTATGACAATTCAAATATTTAAAATTTCATAAACTTGAAACAAAACAAACTGAGTGCAAAAGCATATGAAATCCATATACAAATTAATTTCTGCCTTAGATAGAGATAAATTGTAATATAAGTGGAAAATTTTACATATTGTTAAAAAACATAATGGAAAAAAAGAACACATTTTTCACATATGAGAAAATATGAAGTAATATACATTGGTACAGTAACATATTATTTTATGAACATATTCTTGATTGTAGCTCAGAAAATATTATTTTTGTAATATAGTATTTCAAATAAAAAGCGTTTGGATCACTAACAATCCTACAAATATGTTGTTTAAGAGTTGTGGAGAAAATATGAAAATTTGAGATATCCGCCTATGAAAAGTAACCTCAAGTCCTTTTCATAGGATAGTAAGGAAACTTTTTTTTGCAATATTAAACAGTGGCTAAATAAGAATAAGAGCCGATTTTGAGTAAATTTATTTTTATCTCTTTTTGTCCTTTATAAAACTGAAGGGTCATGAGAATTCAAAAATAATGGGAGTAATATTTTCTAGATCCCTTTGTGAATTTAAAACTTTATTATCTTTAATATTTTATTTTACCTAATGGATAGTGTAGTAGCAGCATCAGATTCATTATATATAATAATTATTATTTTTATTGTTATGTAAAACTTTAATTAAATTACATTTCAGCTTCAAACATTGATAGTAGTTCTAAATTGATCTGAAATAAATGGTATGGTGCACCACACAAACTTGCTCTCCCCTTCTTCTAAAAGTGGAGACATTTACTTAAATCCAGAATTTTTTTAAAACGAAATATTAGAAATAGTCGTAGAAATATGATGGAATAACAAAGTGTAGTAGACTTTGAGAAAATCAATTATACCTCTTTTTTCTCCCAATAAACTACCCTTAATTTTAAAGATTAGATATCTAATTCATAAAACTCCATATATATGATTGGCCAAATATGGGCCAAGTGGGCGAGAACATATCACAGGAACATTTTTAACAAGCTTACGTAAGCGTTAATCTATATCCTGAACAGGTAGTAAGATGCTTTGCTAAAAAAAAAAGCATTATTTGTTCATATTAAATAAATTTATCCAGTCGTTTATAACCGACTATTTTAAATATCATACAAAATAATTACAAATTATGTCTTCATTCAACTTGCTAATCAATGAATTTTGCTGACCTGATAATTTATGCCGAATTGTCAAAATTGCTTGAAATATTTGCAAGCGGGTGGGTACTGAACTAATTTTAAGTTAACTTAATCTATCATAATAAGTCGATGAATATTAATTTAAAGCTACGCTTTGTGTGACGTAATATTATTTTAAACAACCTCTTTCCATCCCCTTTTCCTTCCCCACCCATTGTTATAAGAAAAAATATAAACATATTTTGTGAACCAGAAACATCAACATTCTTTAAAATAAAGTTTTTCCAGAAAACTTACGCTAAATATAATTTATAAAAACATGTTGTTTAAATATTAAAAACTAAATGCATATAAAATATGAAACAAATACGACGGATATAACTTATACTTGAGCATATAGTAAAGTATTCTTGTAAATAATGCGATGGTTCACAGGTAGTTAGTAAATTGAAGCAGATACAATCCAAACAACTTTTATTGTAATTGATAGTTTACAATATCTTATGTCTACTGGACGAAGCATAACGGATTTGAAATAAAAGATTGAGGTATGAATACGTTGTTAAATTTGTACTATCCTGGCGTAATTGCTCCACAAGGGACTCTTGACATGTTTAATTTAATAGCAGGAAGGAAAAAATATTGGTAAACGATACAATAATTGGCACCGGGAAGATGTATTTGGGTTGGACCTTTATTATAGGCTCTGTTAATTTTAGCAGATTTTTTTAGGATCTCTAAAATTTTAAATATTGACACAAAGACCCCGATCACTTCTTTTCCATCGAACAATAAAACCCCTCCCCCAAACTCAAGAAGTCGCGATTTGCCACTGTGTCACGCAATATATGTCCGAAAAATCTCAGCATATTTTTTTAAAAATAATAGCTATAGCTCAGTTGATTATTGATATGTAAATTTAATTATCAATGACGATATTTTATAATAACCAATAAAATAATATAAGGTATCCACGGAAGGAGAGATGGTATCTGACAGCTAGGAAAAGTTACTATACATCCATCCATCCATTCGCCAAACCACATGACCTGCAATACTATATGTTGAGTTGTTTAACACTTTTGGCAATCAGAACTTTCTCACAAAGTTGGTTTCTAATTTACTATCTAATACCTTAGCGTGTATATATACTAAGCTAAGGGTCCTAGGTTCGATTCCTAAGATTATCGAAAATTTATTATTGGTGAAATATGGGTTTACCCTTTCACATTGATAAATTAATTTTGTGCCTGTCCTAGTATGTAAGTTATATTATAAGGCATGTAAAGCTACGACAGGCCTAGCAGACTGATGGTGGAAAATACATGTCTTGAATAAAAAACTGACCCAGGTCATAGGTTGGGAACAATAATGGATGTAAAAAATGTGTTTTTAATCATTGAAACATGAATTTATAGAAATAACCGTGTGGAGGTTTGTTATTTGTGAAAGTGGCGTCTGTGGTTCATTTAAAATTGCTTTACAAACAAGAGCTTCTAAAATTTAGTGTGCTCTTCTGAAATCAAGATGGTGAACCAGCTCAAACTAGGACAGTTGTTGAAGCTTTACAAACAGTCATGTCGGTTGTGTTCATTCACTATTTAAAAAATAAAAACGTTTTATTTCTCTAAGTTATAAAAATATTTACTTAATTTATTGGCCAGTCATAACAAGATAAAACTGTGAACATAATATTTTACAATGTATTATTTCATTAATATAATATGTCTTGTTTCCACAACTTCAAAACAAAATTATAATATTTTTATTTATATATTTCATGCATTCAATAAGTTACGTAAATGACAATTATACAGGAATTCTTGGGAAAATATTATTAGATTTGTTTGTTAACATATTTTATTGATCATATAGTATTGATGAGAAAAATATTTTTTACGGATGTGTTAACTTTAGCTATTTTCAGTAAATGTTTGACATAATGGACCTTCTGCTGACTGCCAGATACAGTCTTTCTTGCCGTGGGTGCCCTAAACACAGACTATTTTCAATTAAAATAGATATGCAATGTCTTATGAACATAGTTGTAAATCATTCTTATATCCAAGATCAGCATCAGAACCTGATGGTCGTGTTATAAACAACAGTTGGTCCCCTAACAGAAGTCCCATAAATATAGAGTAGATTTCTATATTTGAGATAGTATTGAAAACATTGCAAAATAGCAAAGGACTCAAATCATTTTACAAATCAATGGATGTGTTTCTATATTGTTTAAATAAGAGAGGTTTATATTGGCCACAATGATGAATGTTATAGTATACACTATTATTGAGTGACTCCAACTGAACAGACTTAACACTAAGGTAGGTGACCTTGTCATCTAGGGGTAATGTCCAAACTTCTGTGTTGGGGTTCCGGGGTTCAATCCTCGGTCCCGGCACAGATTTATATGATTGTCAAACCCTTCCATCACCTCTGACATGACGTTTATTTATCACAACTTCTAAATGTGTGAAGTGCCAGACCTCCACCGTGGTTCGGATCCCATGTTAAACTGTAGGCCCTCCATTTCATCTCACAATCATCCTACCATTACACATTAGCGTAAGTGCTATAGCCCGAACGGATAGTAAGACGCGGTGCTAATAATAATAATAATAATAATAATAATAATAATAATAATAATAATAATAATATTAATAATGTTTTGGGGAAAGGGGAGAGAAGACTAAATAAGGTATCCACTCAGTACGGTCTCCATTCTCCCGTTTCTTAAACAAAAAGGCTTAAAAAATAGTATAAATGGTATCCTGTTGAATATTTTAAAAAAATCCGGACGTGTACTCCCTCGGAATGGTCCACAATCCAGAATGTATCAAACAAACATACCTAATTAAAATCTTGAAATATACCCATGTAAATAATATCTGCAAAAAATAGAACTGTGTCCACTCAGAATGTTTACCATTTCAAAATTTCTCAAATCCGCTTCAGTGACAGATTGGTCTAAGGCGTAAAACTCGTGTTAGACTGGCCTGCTGAAAGACGGGGAGATCTGGGTTTGAAGCCCAGTTGGGTGTGCCGAGGGTGTTTTTTCCTAATTGGTTCCCCACTCTCTTTCCACGCAAATTCGGGTATATTACCTTTACTCATCCCTTTCGTATCAGAGTAATTATCATATATATCTATGCGGCTTCGGGGGTAACTGGTTGATTTCATGACGACGGCAACGTTGTGTTCAGACACGTGTGGGCTTTACCAAAGTGGCGGGTGTAGACCATCCCATGGAATCTCCGGGGACAAGGACAAGCAAATGGGAAGGGTGGAGAGGTAGAAGGAAGGAATCCCGGGGGGTGGTATGATGGAGTCCGGAAAAGTGAGTCGCGGTGGAAGGTAGGATAGTGTCCTGGCAACGTGAGTCGCGTTGGGTGGTAGGATAGAGTACCGGCAACGTGAGTCGTGGTGGGAAGTAAAGGAGGACGGCAGAAGGAGATGGGGTCAGACAAAATTGCTCTTTACAAAACACGAAGTTTATTAGCTCTTTCGAAAGGCGCACAGGGGTTGGGTAGCCACTCTCCGACTGGCCTCTGACCGAGGAATCACCATGTAAAATACCCTCTACTGATGCCTGACCTTGTCCAATTGGAGAAAAGGGAGCTTCCCATTGGCGAGGCTAAGCGTGAGCGATAGTGGCCGCCCAGCGAGCCAATAGAAAGAAGAGTTTTCATGGGCGCTGAGAACAGTGGGGAACTTTTCACGTACGGCTTAGGGTTCGGCCAGACTGCCAAGCGTGCGAGCGAGCGCGCAAGCGACTGGGTGGCCAAACTGGCGAGCGTGCGAGCGAGCGAGCGAGCGCGTAATTAGCGGACCCTAGTTAGATTATTATTAGCACCGCGTCTTACTACCCGTTCGGGTTATACGCACTTACGCTAATGAGTAATGGTAGGGTTATTGTGAGATGAAATGAAGGACCTACAGTTTAACGTGGAATCCGAACCACGGTGGCGGCCTGGCATTCCCCACATTCACAAGATGTCTTGTCAGAGGTGAAGGAAGGGTTTGGAAATAAGATAAATCTGTGCCGGGACCGAGGATTGAACCCCGGCTGCCAGCACAGAAGTCTGACACCTTACCCCTAGACCACTAGGTCACCCCCCCCTCCCCCTAGTTAGAGAAGATGTATCTGTCAAACACACTTAGTACATCTCTGCTCTTCGAAAATTCTTACAGAAAATATTGTGTATTTATAAAAAAGAAAAAAGTAGAAGTGCATCCAATTAATAAATTGAGAAATGCGTATGGTACTGTACTGAAGTGTTTTAAAATCAGATTTGCCGCACCAGTGGCGGAATGGTGCGTTGCACTCGATAGCTTTTGACTAGGAGGCAAAGGTTCGAATCTTGGCTCAGTGAACTGAAGGTGATTTTTAAAACTTATTTATTGTTGTGGTTTTTCATACTCTCTCCAAACTAATGGTGATTCTTATTTGTAAAGGCCTACTTTGATTATAATATTGAAGTATTTTAACATATCGGGTTTACATATATACATTATATTATTTATGGTCTTACCAATTAAATTAGGCCATTATTATTATTATTATTATTATTATTATTATTATTATTATTATTATTATTATTATTATTATTATTATTATTATTAGCACCGCATCTTACTTCCCGTTCGGGTTATATGCACTTACGCTAATGTGTAATGGTAGGGTGATTGTGAGATGAAATGAAGGACCTACAGTTTAACGTGGAATCCGAACCACGGTGGAGGCCTGGCTTTCCCCACATTCACAAGATGTCTTGCCAGAGGGGAAGGAAGGGTTTGGTAATCAGATAAATCTGTGCCGGGACCGAGGATTGAACCCGGCCGCCAGCACAGAAGTCTGACACCTTACCCCTAGACCGCCAAGTCACCGGGCCATTAATAGCAAGTGTGTTAAACCTATCACTGATAGAAAAAAGTCAAATATCATGTCAAAATGAGAAGTTTCCCCAGCACTCAATGAACCAACATACAATAATATTGCCTAGCGCCTGTAAACTAGACTGTACCGAGTCGAGCGCGCGCGCTTGAAAAATAGAACCAGTTCTATCTTTCAAGCGCGCGCGCTCGCTCGCTCACTCGCTCCAGTGTGGCCACCCCCATTACAACCAATGTGTTCTATTTTATATTTTAGTCGCTCGCGCGCTCGCTCGCTCGCTCGCGCGCTCAGTCTGGCCGTACCCTTAGAGAACATGGACTGTGGAGAGGTCCAGGCAGTAGAGGGGGTGGGTGGCGTGGCCTGTGCCAGTGTGGAGGAAAGATACAAGGGCCGACTGAACAGTGAGGCACAACAATATTTGTATAACCTGAACAGGTAGTAGACGCGGTGATGGTAATAACATAAAATTTCATTTATCAAGCAAACAAACAACCCACCAAAAATACTGAGTTTTATCCAATGGAACTATATCAATAATTTGATAATATTGAGTATTAAGTAGGCCTATGCTTGGATTGAGATGGAAGTTTTAATGCATAACGTATTGAAAAAAACCTTTTGGCCCAAAATAAATAAAATAGTTATTTAGTAGGTACATATGAATACTTTCCACACATATTAATATCAGCTAAGTTGGTAGCGTATCTCAATACTTAGTTAAGGGTCCCGGGTTTTTTTTTTTCGGTCGTGGCCGAAAAATTGATCACTGGTTAAATGTGGGTCTCCTTTTTCACAGTGATAAATTAACGGCCGTGGGCTATATGTCGTGTCTGTTCTAGATTTAACATTGATTATAAGTTGTGTGCTGATATGATCAGTAGTTTCAGAAAGTTCGAGTTAAATACCTCAACCTAATTAAATGAATTAAATTAACATATCAACACTGTGTTTGAATATTTTATATGAGCATAGTAACATTTTATAATACATTTTTTAAATAAAAATAGAATGTTTCATGATATACTTTGATGCCCGTTACAAATATTCAAGAACCGTTAAGATTAAGATGCGAGTAAAATAAAATTAATCACATCAACTGGAGCAATATTTTATTTATTTTGTCAACAATTATTACTCTAAATTTACAAATATACTGGTCTTAGCTCAAGTTCACTTTCATTTAAACTTAAGTCTTATAAGCTAGCGGATTTTTTTTGTTTAATCTTAAAAGGTATCTACTCAAATCTTAAAATGTACCCACTGGTATTAAATACACAAGTGGTGGACTTACATATGATAAACCTTAAGCCTTACATGTAATAGCATACAATATTATTACTATTGTTTTAATATATGTATAACTGTTGTAACATAATATAGTAAAACATGATCTAAAGAGTTCAAATTTATTCTAAAAACGTCATTTACACTTTATTGTAAATAATGTAAAATATCTGATATTTATAGGAAAATCAATTACAATTTTACAAAATATCCATATTGATTATACATATTTTTTCACCCATATTAACGGTAAAAATAATTACTATACTTAAAATAAAACAAATATACCCACCCTACAATTGATATATTACAAAATATTTGGAAATATTGCATTTATATTTAACATTCAAAACCTGAAAGTTTGAAACTAACATTGTTTTTTCAATAAAAAGTGAAGTTCACGTGTATACTAACAGTAATAATCATTATATATTACTCGTAGTATATCATGAGTTCAACAATACATAAATGGAACGGTATAACGCACAGACTTTATCATTCCTCTACATTAAATTGGACACTTTGCAACTTGTATTCGACATCATGGTCTTTCTTAATATGGGCAATAAATTTTGAGGATATTTGCCAGATATAATAGGTATTCGATGGCTTATTAAATCTTTCACCATCAGACACGATTTTTTTTATTGGAAATGCACATGTGTAATGCTGAAACATTCTTAAACATCGCTATCGACAGGCGTTATGTTAATAAATAAGGCACACACTATTTAAATATTCAACTATCATTTTTGCAGAGAAAAAAAATTTAATCGTCTGTTTTGAGGTGTACTTTACTTACCCTGAAAAATATCAAGATTACCAAGCTTGTTTCTACCATTTATCAGCTTATATCTTAGAGCCATATTGAAACCCTTCAAAACAGCCCTGTTAGCTTTCACCGTAAATGGAGTGTACTTCTGGTGCTTAGCAAATAAAATATGATTTTTAAATTTTTAAGAAAACAAGGTTAGACTTTTCGGAGAAACCCTAACAGAGAAGACGTGTAGCTTATGGTTAATAATTCAATCATTTCAGATATGTTTTTCTAATCAAATCGGAAGCTTTTTCACCTATCATTATCGTGGGAGCATTTGTGTTCCCAGTAACCACGACAGGCATAATAGAAGCATCTGCGACCCTTAATCCTTCTACCCCATATACTTTGAGTTCTGGGTCTATGACGGCCATTGGATCTGTAGATGACCCCATCTTGCACGTCCCGAAGGGTGGTATGTAGTATAGGCCATCTCCCTGACAGCGCATTCCCAGTAGTCTCGAGTTTTGAACTCATAGCCTTTGCATGCAGCAAGCTTTAGATCAATAATTTGAGCTTCTTCTTGTCTCATTCTTTTTGTGTCTAAGATGATAGACAACTTTTCAATTGAATCTACTATAGCCTTAATATCATCTGGGTGATGTAAGTAATTTGCATATATTAATGGAGGTTCCATAGGATCCAAATTCCTCAACATGATTCTTCCTCTACTTCTTGGTCGATTCAGTGTGTGATACGTTAAGATAAGGTCAGACTCAGCTATGTGTTTTCGAAACTCCTCTGTAATTTCTGGAACAAAATTATATACATTTTCTAAAATATCAATGGTGTTAGTATCGTTAGCATATAGGGATAAGAAATGAAGCTGCATATCCGGAGGTGCTTTCTTTCCTTTTCTTGTATTGAGAAATACACCAGCAGGTATAGCTCCAATTCCTGATAGAGGACCTGTACGGTATCTTAGGTATTCATAGGTTGCATCATAAAGAAACGTGGCGGACATTGGCACCGCTTTAGATTTGTTAACTGAAAACACATAGCCAATGAAAGCGACGTGATCTTGCAAGTTATACCAACAGGGAGGTCGTTTATTATTGGAGAAACTCCTACAGCTCCCAGGTGAAGCTTGGGACCAATACCTGACAGCATGAGTATCTGAGGAGAGTTTATCGCACCAGCAGACAGGATGACTTCTTTTGTCACCTTAACTTCATTTATATCCTCACCCTTCTTGAATTGGACTCCATATACTTTATTTGTACTAGGATCAATTAGGATTTTAGTAACATGAGAAAACTTGGTCACGTGAAGGTTCTTTCTATCCTTTGCTGGACCTAGAAAGGCCTTGGCTGTATTCCATCTTTGTCCATTTTTAGAATTAGTGTGATACAACTGGGACCTTTCATCATCATCAGCGTTATGATCGATACTGTGCTTGTATCCGGCTTCCTTGCATGCATCAATTATAGCATTTGCAACAGGGTGCTGATGCCTAAAATGATTTATTGGTAAGTAGCCATCAGTACCATGGTAGTTTGATGTGTTTTCGTGACGCAGCAAGTCTTCATCTTCCAGTTTCTCTGATTTTTTGAAGTATGGCAGAACTTCCTCATAGCTCCATCCAGTATTCCCTTTGGCGGACCAGTTATCGTAGTCCCATTTATGACCACGGAGGTATAGCATCGCGTTTATGGTGCTTGACCCTCCAAGAACTTTACCTCTTGGCCAGGTACATTGCCTGTTAATAAATCCTAGACAAGCTCCGCTTTGAGGTTCAGTTTTGTACTGCCAGTCAATTTCTGATTTTTGTAGGTAAGGGTAAAGTAAAGGTATCTCTGACTCAATAGTCGGATCTCCCCCAGCTTCTATCAGTAAAACGTTCCAGTCTGGTATTTCAGAAAGTCTACTTGCCACAACTGCCCAGCTGATCCACCACCAACAACAATAAAGTCATAGTCCTCCCTGTAGCTGCTGATATCTGGAGGGTATATCTCAGTGTTGCATAGTTCCTCTTGGGCCTGAAGAAGTGTTGTAATCAGGTTGGTGAAGAGGACTGCACCAGCAGTGGACAATCCAGCTACTGGCGTTGATTGACATGTAGGACTGGTCCAGTGGGATCCACCTCCAATTGAACAGCTTGCATCCATGCTGGGAATGAATCTTAGCCGTTCTGAAATTAATATTACTTTAATTCATTTTATTTGGATTACAATATATTTAAGTAATAATTAAACGTTTAGAATGTTTTAAGTGATTTTAATTTTAGTTTAAATAAAGTTTAAGAAATCCCATTTACAAATGCATTTTTGCGATCACCATTTTCAAAATAAATTATATTCTTAATCATGTAATTTGTATTTTTCAATTGCTAAAAACAAGAGTATCATTCTAACCCATCGATTATTTCTCAAGCTTGTCTAAGAAACCTATTTCGTAACCAACTCTCGTGGAAGCAAAGTTTTAGACATTCCGGTGGTGATAAACCAGGTAATAATTTGCTAATGCATCACACGATACCCAAGGTGCGCTTATTGAATTTAATAACCCTTAAAGTTCAACACACTATCTCAGTCTGTAGCATGTCTGCCTAGTGAGCTAAGGGTACTTGCTTCGATTCCCGGAATGCTCGAAAATTTATTATTTCTGAAAGTCGGGTTTCTTCCTTCGCAGTAATAAATTAACGGTTGGAGGCTGAGTATTGTATCTGTATAATCTAATAAATATAAGGATTTGAAATTAATATATTGATATTACTCTTTATTTCTTCTAATAGATCTAAATTGTATTTTTAAAATCTGCATTCGTAAATTGATTATTTAATTCTTTGTTCGTGTAAATGTATTGAAAAAAGCGTTATATAAAAATTATATCTTATTTTGTCTTACATTAATTTTAAGCATGGTAAGTTATATATATATATATATATATATATATATATATATATATATATACACACATTCATCCTCATTTGATGTGCTTAAACTACTATCATTATACCAAAGTTATGAAATCTTACACCATTTCTTCATTTTTCCTTAAGCGGGTATGCTTAGTAGTTTCAGATTTATTTGTTTATTGGTTTTTAACTACCCACATCGGTGGTCCCAAAGTCTTAAGCCTCGATCTCTCAATGGATATACAAGTTAAATACAAGGTGCTCATTATTCACTACTACATTTCCCTGAGTACTGCTTTGAGGTTTTAAATTTATTTTTTCTAGTTTTGAACTTACTCACACAAATAATAACGTGGCTTAAGACATCAGGCTCAGAGTATGTTAAAAAACACTGAGGTTGCCCCAATTACTTAGGTCAATGTCATGTCCCAGATTTCATCGATTCTTGGTTTTTAAGCCATCCAAATTCGTTAGTCACGTATTCTAGGTCATCAGGCTTTTCACCCACCGAGCTACTCAACTGTTATTGGACAAGTTAGTGATTTAAGTAACAAACTAGTCAGTAGCTTGTTGTTACTTTTGCTTCACACACGGTGCTACGCAAAAGTTTCTGAATTTCAACGAGTTTCGTTATCGTACTATCTAACTGCAAGAACCTCCTTTAGGCTCCTAAAATATATGATATTTATTATTATAAAGTCTAGTGATTAAAGTGCCGAGAGGATTTGGTTCCCTATTATTATTACAGAAATAAGAAACGTAACCAAAGAAGATTTTGAATTCATCCATATGTTACGGTTCTTATTTACTACTCTTATTTCTAAACTATAATATTACAAAGAATTATTACTTATTAATACACTTTAATTACATGTACCCTGATGCCATATCTAAGGTACTGAACGATGTTGCACCTCCTAGTGAGTCCAGGAGATTCTCGATCCGTGGAAGAGGGTAAGCATGCTTTTGTGTTACTGTGTTTAGCTTCCTGTAGACCACGCAAAATCTTGTTGTTCCATCCTTTTTTTGCACAAGGACAATAGGAGAACTCCATGGACATAACGTTTGATGTATAATATCATCTGAGATCATGGCCTCCACTATCCGGCTCTCTTCTCCCCGCTGGTGTATTGGGAGACGTCTTGGTGGCTGCCTGACAGGAATAGCACTACCTGATTCGATGTGATGATGTTTACGATTAGTTCTCCCCAGGCCATTTGATCCCTTGAAGCAGATATCACTAAACTCGTTTAGCAAGCTACAAAGTCTTTGGCTTTCTTCCTAGTCCAGTTTGCATTTTGTCGTTCTTCACTCGTGTTTATTTTTCCAATTGTTGCAACTTGCGTCTCTTGAGGTACTTAAAAGAACTGGCCTGTCGTCGTGCCTGCCCGCATTGTAACAGTTGAAGGACCTGGGTTAATAAGTCTAATTGGTAATTCCTTGTTCTGTATACATGCCAATACATGGGCAGCTATAAACCCATGTTTCTCCTAAGGTTGAATGAAGGCTCTAACAATCCAGTCACTTTATCGTGAGCTGCGTTAACCGTTCCACGAGTGAACACCTCACTAAATGATGGTACTATCATTGTTTTGTCCACAGCTACATTCCACACGCTAGTTCCATTCACATTATTTTTTTTGGAACTGTTATCAACCCTACCACTGAGTCACCTAGCAATAGCTCTGAGCTAGAGAATAAAACATCCCCCTGATTTTTTATGAGAAAATCTACTTCAAGAATGCACTGTTGGGTAATATTACACACAACTAGTAATCTGTGTAGCACTTGAGTAACATTAATCTTCACAGCCATTTCAACCTCTCCCTCCGTATTTATTGGATCTCCACTCTGGTTCACGATACAGGCTAATGTGGGTGCTACCGACATTTTAGACCGTCCTTTAACACTTTCCCACACGTCTCTGTGTATTAAGGACACGGCGGTACCGGTGTCAATTAAAATATGAACATGTCCGTTCACGTATACTGCCCCGTCCGAATCTACACTCCATACCCCAAATGTCGATAAACTCGTGGTCCACGCTGACATGTGGGGACGCAGAACCAATCTCGTGCCCCTCACTCACGTGTGAACTTACCTCACAGCTACCATCCCCATGTGAATGCTTCTTAGCCAGCACGCGTTCCGTGATCGTGGGTAGATCCTCCTCGGGTGGCATGCGTTTACCGGTTTATTGTGAAGCCTCCCCATTCGGCGCGCGTTTATCAGTTCCGCGTGAAGCCTCCTTGGCCATCCCGTGTGAAGTCCCGGCCAGCATGAACTCGTTCACACTGGCCGCTGACCATTTCCCTGAGGGCACTGTGCCCGTCGGTGGCCGTTTTCGCCACACACCAAGCATCTCATTGGTCTACCAGATGATTATTGTAATGGGCGTCGGAAACTCGCTCCCGTGATACAGAAAGTGTTGTTGATAATTGCTGCATCACTGTCGTCATGGCCTGAAGTGTCTTTTGTAGTTCCTGAAGCAGCTTTCCCATATCTTGCAGAGTAAGACCTGCCACCATGCCTGAATAATTTGTGGGCGTCTCATTGCCACTTGTGTGGGTTGGTAGCGTCCTCAAACGTTCCACTTCGAGGGTAGATTCTGTTTCTACAACAGTCATAGCTTCGTCAAGCGTTTTAGATCTAGCCTGTCGCACAAATAAACGCAATTACGCGTCATTTAATGCCTCTATAAATTGGTCCTTGGCGATAACATCTCTCACAGCCGCATCTAAATTTGGGAATGCTTTAGTTGAAAGTCGGCGTAAATCCAGCCCAAGTGACGGGAGTGGTTCTGCAGGTGCGTGACGTCGGTTGCGAAACGTAGCCTTCAAAAGTTAATCTCCTTGGCCTGGGGCCAGAGCTTGTTTTAATCCATTTTTAACTTTAGAGTTTTTTTTTGTCCAAAGCCAGAAATGATTGTAATGCTTTACCGGCCAAACTTGCTGCAAGATACACGCACTTCGTTGCGTCATCTGACCACCAATTGTTCACTGTGGCCACTAACTCAAAATGTGTGATCCCCTTAGACCCCTCACTTTGACCGTCGAATGTTCGGGACATTAATACAGCGCTAGCCATTGTAGTTTAATATAGTATAATATAATAACGTACCTTCCCAACACTGCAACCTATGTTACGATTCTTATTTACTACTATTATTTCTAAATCACAACATTAAAAAGAATTATTATTTATTAATAGGTCTATTAAATACACACGTCTTGAGTTGGTCGCATACGTCCATTACAATGTGAAAAGACGTACGCTAGTGTTAACACTCTCAGACCCGTTGCTCTACTGTCTCTTTTGTCACACCCGTCCGGTCTAGCCCTACACTCGGCCCGTTGGAATGTCCCCCACCCCCTTGCTGTGAGGGGTGGCCCAAGCCTGGTGACTGTTCAAGGCTGGCTCGAGCATGGTCTCGCTCGCTACACATATAATGTACTGAATATAAACGCCAGACTATTAATAGTAAAAAAAAAATGGCTTTAGTCGCGGGAAAAGTACTGCAACAAAACCGATGCAACATTAATAGCGCTGTAGAGAATGTCTAAAGAAAGCTACCTTGAGTATTCCATTAAATGTTCAATATTTGCTAATTCTAAATTATTTTATCAGTAGCTGAGCTAGCCCGTTGACTTTAATATTGAGTTTCCAATGACTAATCACGAATGTGTCGTAAACCGGTTAGCAAACAGTAGCCCCAAGAGCGGACTACTATTGAGGTCTCATTAACGGTGACGCTCAAGGTAATGGTTAGTAATTTAGGTTTTACTCGCGTCACTTTTAAGTCTTATTTGAGTAGCTCTGAGGACGAGAGGCCTAAGACATCATGTTCGCAATTTCTTATTTTCAATTGTACACCTGAGACA
>JBCFYV010000012.1:80657270-80692949 GCA_039000515.1 Timema cristinae
CTATAAATGCAAGGCAATAAATAGATACCTAAAAACCTTTTAGCTATCGATCAAATAAAGAAAGTACTCTATGATCTAGGCCTAATTAACATTACATACGTACTTCATGTTTTCTTAAGGCTATTTTTGGAAAGATATGTTTAGCTTGATATGTTGTGTAAATATTAGGACTAGTCAAAATAAGCAACAATCTGACTAAGAATAAAATTAAATATCTCATTTTCTGTTTATTTGCGATACATTTAGTAGAATTACATAAATTCATCTAAGAGTGTCAGATCTACTCTACCCAAAATGCCATTGTTTGGAAAAAATATCTCTAGATAATTTTCGTGCTTCAGCTTGGTCAGAACCACTTGATCGATAACACTCGATACCAGGAAGTAACCAAGTCAATCGCGAAAACTCTCTTATTGACACCAGAAATGGTTACGTTTGACCTACAAACTACAATGTTTCCTCCAATACATTTGTGAAAAGTATCGATGGTTGAAACTGTAGACAAAATAAATAAATATATATATATATACATTAAATATATTAGAATTAGAAGTACGCAAAATATGTGATAACCATAATCATGACGAAACATGAATTAATTCTACTCCGCATAATTCAATTTAGTTAATAATGGTTCCTGTGCACAGGACTCGAGCTTAGGACCTTGATTTCAGTGTGCTATTGATCTACCTTTGAGCTAGACAATATTCGCCCCATGGTCGGTATTATTCTTCACTCATAGGCACAATCGGTGATAGACGTGGGGGACCATCACCTATTTTATCTATTTTATAAAAACTCCTCGTAGACTCGGTACTGCCTATTGTACAAAATAATTGTTTTATGGTCATGCGGCTCTATTTGTGTGGAATAAACTTTGTATATAATATTTACCAACGTACTTTGTTAAATGAAATGAACAGCATTTTACGATTTATTTCAATCGTCCTCATGTTATTCATAACTTTTACTGCCTAGTTAACTTATTTTAATAACTAGTGACAAATAGATTATATTATACTATAGAATAAATTATTTTATCATGTCCTAAATGATGGGCTACATTCCTTATACTACACTTTTTTAATATAAATATGTAGAATACTCGTATCTGTATATAGACTTACTTTTGAAGAGTTTATTATAATTTACATATCGCATTCTAATTAATATAATGCGATTGCATTCATTATAACATTTATTTCATCCAACAATAGAAATTGGTAATTATTTATAAAATATAATTGTTATTCTAAAAAGTTATTACTGTCACAAAATGAATCACCTATAAAGGAATTGGACTGTAATCAGATAACAAACGACCCTTAACCTTAAAACTAGAATTAAAATCACGATTCCGTAATACCATATAATAGGCCTATCTAAATACAGAGAAAAGTTTCAACGAAATCCATTAATCAGTTTAGGTGGTAGCCCCGAGCAAGGACAGGCATACATAGGTAGGGGTAAAATACAATTGTGTTTTAGTTTTAGGGTACATCAAACGTCAAGATTCATAATTATATCAATTAATAAATTTTCAACAGTACGATACTTTATTTCTATTAAAATGTGAAAGTGAAAGTCATGTTTATTGATTGACTAAGTATTTCATAATGTCAAGTTTGTTTGGAATCAAATAATTTTAAAAACTATATCTTGATACTTCTTATCGCAGTTAAAATGTGTTTTATAAGAATATCTATCATGTTTCATCTATGATCATATTGAATTAAAATCACTCCCAATAAATTTTTGAACTGTATTCATTGTTGGTTTAGCATAGAACGTTGTGACATAGCAAACATTTTCCTTGGTTATTTTAATATCTTTCTTGTATTTTTAAGTGTAAATATAATTCAAATAGTAGCACATGAAGCATGGAAAGTTACACAATAATGCTATATTTCCATAACGTTTATTTTATAGAAACAAACACGGCATCTGAACATTCTACGAATCTAAGAGGACATGGAAAATATAATATAAATAAACAATGGATGGTAATATATTATACAATTGCCAGTGGGGTTCATTCATTCTTTCAATTTTCGTCAAGATGGACAATATTTACAATCTTTCGCGAACGGAGATTATTAATTATTGTCTTTATTGTGTTAAAGCTGTTGCCCCCTAGTAGTAGGGCCTATTCAGGAGAACTAGTGTGTTAGAGAGAAGATATAGACCCAAAATGAGAATCTCGTTTATATTTAAACATAACGAGCTTCGAATTTCGTGAGCTGTATATTTAAAAAGAAAATATAATAGCTAACATCGATTTTATTCTATTTTAAGACTATTTTCGATTTTCTATGATTATTTACTTACTTTACTTTATTTTTATCCATTTTAATATCATCAGTTCAAATCTACAGTTTTTGGAGTGGTATTTATTTATTTATTTTGTAAACGTTCAACTTTTCAACTTCATTATGGAATGTTTTTGAACCATCTCCAGCGGAAGTGATCGCCCAATTCAAATTTTGATCGATGCTATTTTTTTTATATTTTTTTTATTTTGCGTCATTTTAAAGATGTCATAGATCCACATTTGTGAATTTTACAAGAGTAAATATTATCAAAATTGTATTATAGTTTAACGTTAATCTTTCAACAATTAACTCTGGAGCCCAAATAGAACTGGGATTGTTTGAGGGGAAAGATCTAAAATATTAACTGAATGAAAATTATAATTTTCCAATATATTTTTTAAAGCAGAAGACAAGCTCAGTGGGTGAGATGTTTCTATTTTTATCTAAGATATAACCCTTCCCATTTAAAGGTATCCCAAATCATCTATTACTCTAAATTATTCTACTAAAATCTGAACTGCCAGCATCAAAGCTATTTTTCTACATAATTGTATTAACAAGTTTATATTTTTAGTTATTTAACTTTTGTCAACTTTACTTGTTATGGTTTCAGCCATTGTTAAACACATAATATTTTGTTCTTAAAATCTCAATAATATAATTTGTTTCGATCTTCATTGTTAAATTAAAATAATTAGGAGCATTATATATTTTAGTTTAGTTGAATTTTTTTTTTATTTATTTGCATTAAGTTTCTGTTGAAATTAGTAAGTTAACATTTTTCCCAGATTTAAAATGTAATATAAAATATTTTACATATATATAATGTTTATATTTCAAATACATTTATGTTTCCTTGCAGTTGTAGTTAACGGAGCTCCATATGCAGGTGACGTTGTTTAACCTATGATTACATATATTATCCAACAAATTATATAAATTATTATTTTATTTCATGTTTATTCTCATATATTTACCGCATTAATATAGTAGTGTTTATGTGTAATGTATGTTTTTCACTAAGTATTTTTACTAACAGTATATGTCATAATGTGTCAAGTTGCTATGGCAACTAGGTAAGCACAGTGAGGTTGTTCTTAATGTAGCGAGCGAGACCATGCTCGAGCCAGCCCTGAACAGTTACCAGGCTTGGGCCACCCCTCACAATAAGGGGGTGGGGGAAATTTCAAAGGGATGAGTGTAGGACTAGACCGGACGGGTGTGGCAAAAGAGACAGAGCAACGGGGTTGAGTGTGTCAACACTTGAGTGCGTGTTTTCACATTGTAATGGATGTGTGCGACCAACTCAAGACATGTGTATTTAATAGACGTATCAATAAGTAATAATTATTTGTAAAATTGTAGTTTTAGAAATAATAAACGTAACGTTAACATACTAATACCGAGTAGTCCGGAGATTGTAACAGTTTTGTGGATCTGAGCAATAAGTTTGTTTATAGTCCACACCCCGCTTTTCATAAGTCGAGCTAACATTATTTTATATTTATTTAGAAAATCTAAGAGTTTATAGGATGGTTAGATTTAATACTGTATAGATTATATTTTATCACAGTGGCGTACCAAAATAGGGCCTGGTCGAGTAATTATTATGAAAATTTAGGCCTTTCGTCAACTTGGTAGGGCATTAACACAGGAGGCTATTTTTTTGAAGTAAGGTCAGAACCCAGGTGACTATTGCTAAGGTTAAAGTTGCACCTACAACAATGGAGGGACAGTCAATTAAAGAAAGCGTTGAGGATGATATATCTACCATGATGCCACGGAAGGAGAAGGTTAGGGACCAGGAGTTGTTTTCGGATTTGAGCAATGGTTTATCCTAAACCTATTTTGAGGGGCCGATACAGGATGAGATCAACTTCCCTCCCCCCATGGAAGTGATACCCATCACCTCTCCCTTAGATCTTCTGGCAGGTATCAAGCAAATGCTGATGCAGATACAGGCAGGTTAGTTAGGCTGAGCTGAGGGAGAGCCAGGAAAAGAGTCAGTTCATCATCCAGAGAAAGCTTTCAGAGATTCAAGATTAGACGAGAGGGGAGATTTTGAGACATATTTGATCGCTGACATCAGGTATGAGGGAGGAGTTTTCAGCGATGATGGAGAAGACCTAGGGGGTAGGATAAAAAATACTGAGTAATGGCTTACACAGGAACTAGTCAGTCTTACGGAGGACGCCATGGATTTGCAAGCTGAGTTTAGCTTGACTCTGGAATCGAACCATAGGTCCACGGCACAACAGCTTGAACAGCAGACCACACTGAAGGAGGAAGGTTTACAGAACCTCAGCCTCGAAATGCTCTTAGTGTTTTTAGAAATGTTTGATCAAATTAAAAACATCTTTCAAACAGTTTTAAAATATTTCAGGCTAGAATCAACGAACATTTTATTTTTAGTGGTATCCAGAAAATGTATATACATATAAAACCATTTTTACTGCAACAAAACACTTATGTTATTTTCAAATGCCAAATTATTATAAACAAAATATGTTATCTTTATTTTGTATAGCTCTTTCTCCAAATAAAGTTTTCAAGAACACTTAATTTTTAAAGAAATGGGGCATTTGTGTTTTTAAAGACAAGATAGCTGCATTAATTCTAAAGCGATTAGAGACACCCACATACATTATATACAAGCTGTTTACATTAGTATTAATACGGTATTAAAGACTAAATAAACTGACACATATTATTAAATAGATAATTTTCAAGGGTTCCATACTATGAGAAGTACATAAGTCCTAAATGCCATTTCACAATCAATAAAGTATAAAAGTAGTGTTTGAAATACAATTATTAAAGCCATTATAATACTTGTTAAACTCATACAACCCTAAAGTCCGTGAGTATTTTGTGAAAACCCAATCTATCATCTGTTTCAATTTCCAAAGTATGTATTGATGTTATCTAGACTACATTATTGCTTTCTGCTTCAGGTTAATTTGCCTTATTTACCAGTCCTTGGTGTTTCTACTAAACCCTGCACATTTTACTTTATAATTTATTAAAATTCCTCGCTGATACCGCCTATTTTACCTGTTTAGGTTTTAACGTTGTCCCCACTACGTATTACAATGTGCTAACCAAGGATCATAGGTGTAACTGGCTAGTAAACATGTGAGCTGAGTTATAAATACATTATTTCCCCTTTAGTTTAATTAACTCTGATTATATATAAAATTGTTGTTATGTGTAAGTTTATATACTTTTTGTAAGTTGCTACATCATAAATGCCACATTTTATGATAGAATAATAATAATAATAATAATATTTACCACCGCGTCTTACTACCCGTTTGGGTTATACGCTTTAAGTACTAATTACGTTAATGGATTTAGGAATTGGGAAGGTTGAATTAGAGGAAGTGAACCCGCGTTTGTGTGGAGGGAGAGTGGAAAACCATTTAGGAACCCCCCCCCTCCCAGTTCACCCGACCGAGATTCGAACCTCGATCTCCCCGTCCTCAGCAGTCTAACTCAACACGACAAGCGCGTTAGCCAACTACGCCACCGAGGCGGGTTTTATTTATTTATGATAGAAGGGTTATGTATTTGGCAGAAGATAGAGTTCATTTCAGCGACATATTATCCTCAAAACTTAGTCAACTATACAGTAATTTATATAAAACTTTTCCAGTAGCCTTTCAAACAACACTACTTCATGAAATTGAGAGTAAAATGATAAAAGATGAAAGTCGATTACAGCAATAAAAATCCATAGATTAAATACTTATTCTCAATTAGTAATACGGTTCCTTGTACATTTACATAAGTTCTTAAATCTAAAATAATTATTGGCTATACAGAATGCATAAATTCGAATAAGAGTTTATTTATGCTTTTGTATCTCGAAATGACTCTCATTTATTTAAAAACATTAAAATTGTTTATGTAAAAGTAACTAAACTTAGTTTAGTTTTGGTTTATATGGTATTGTAGACTATGTCCTTGTGTTTATGTTTTAGAGTTTGTTATAGTCTGGTCATAGTGTGTTTTAGTTATGGAAGAAGAATTTATGTTTTGTAGGTAGGTGAAACCAAGCGAAAAGGGAAATATGTTTAGATGACGACAGCTGATAGCATGGCACTGTGGTCATGTGTGGATTAATGGGTAAGGAGAAGAAAATATGGGCTTAATATTAAGCCCAGCAGCTAAGTTGTTTGTGTCACCTAACTTCTATGCGCACGCATGAAAATGGGCATTTGTCGAATTATGTTGGTTGCTGCTTATGTTCCGGTAGAGGGTGAAGACAAGAATGTGAGATTGGAGTGGAGGTCATTTAAAAAATAATTCATCAACTAACAAAGGCACAAAAGAAAAAAATCTTTTGTTACCATTTTGAGATTGTATAAATTTCATTGGCACAATAAATGCTAAATACATTGCATGGATTAGAAGTTAGATATTAACCATAATTTATTATTCAGCTAAAAAAAATAAATTATTTGACACATAAATGGTTGTTCCCACTTTGTCTAAAGTTTGTATTTAAATGTTTATATTGTAGACCTATAAAATTACACTGAGTATGAATAAGAACATGTAAGTAACTAAACTTAAAAAATTACATCCACCACGCATACCAATAAAAAATACAAATATTAAACTTAATTCACTTAAAGATGGGATTGTATAGACTAGTGAAGTATTTGTTAAATATTTAATAAAAATTACATCCTGAAATGGTTCTTATCTATTGATACACGGATTATTCACGCTCAAAGATGGTTTTAGCTGTATTAGTTTTCATATGCTGAAAATTGAAAAAAATTACACCCAGACACGGGAATCGAACCCGGGATTTTCAGCTTAGTGTGCCAATGTTCTTCCACAGAGCTATCCAGTATTCATCCCGTATTCATGGTCATTCTTCACTCATAGTTTAAGGCAGAGTCTTTAATGGACATGCGGAAGTCGTCAGCTTATATTATTATTATTAGCACCAAGTCTTACTACCCATTCGGGTTATACACACTTACGCTAATGTGTAATGGTAGGGTGATTGTGAGATGAAATGAAGGACCTACATTTTAACGTGGAATCCGAACCACGGTGGCGGCCTGGCATTCCCCACATTCACAAGATGTCTTGTCAGAGGTGTAGGAAGGGTTTGGAAATCAGATAAATCTGTGCCGTGACCGAGGATTGAACCCCGGCCGCCAGCACAGAAGTCTGACACCTTACCCCTAGACCACCAGGTCACCGATGTCAGCTTATAAACATGTGATTACATAAGATCACAGCCATCAGACAACGCAACCATCCACGACTCGGTAATTGGCATATGTTATTGCAGCCATTTGACAATTATATTATAACTAGCTTTTACCCGTCGCGGCTTCGCCCGCAATAATTGATAAAATCTTTTAATTTGTAACTAAACTGTTTTGGTCATAAATCAAACATTATTTTTTTCAAATATCTATGCGTTTTTCTCAGTTTTAGCTGTAAATAATTTTGCCGTATTTTAATTTTCACTTTTAAATAATTCATAATAAAAGAAATATATATTATTCAAGTTATCAATAATAAATTTTTTATTTTTTATATTTACCTTCATAATTAGTAATATAAATAAATAAATGAAAAAATATTTTTTTTCGAAATATATAGCTAAAAAATCACATATTTATTATTTATTAGAATGAAACTACGTCACACTAATTACTATTTACTTTAATTACAAAATATTAAATCACAAATTCTTAAATAACATAATTTCAATCACATTATAATCATATATTTATTATTATTTAAAATAAAAGGTTGGGAATAGTCCTATATGTTATTCTAGGACATATTCTACCAACGTACAAAGTTTCATTCGAATCCGTTCAGTAGTTTTGGTGTGATTGAGTAACAAACATCCAAACACACAAACTTTCGCATTTATAATATTAGTAAGATTGTACGGGAATGCATATATATATATATATATTATATATATATATATTAATGAATCAGATAGCCGAAGCTATCATCCATGCATTTGAGTGAGGACAGTACCATCCAGACCGGGTTCGATTCCCGTGTCCATGTGTCATTTTTTAAATTTTCAGTATATGATATCTAGATGGTACTGTCCTCACTAAAATGCATGGATGATAGCTTCGGCTATCTGATTCATTAATGTATTAGTTTTGGTAAAATATTTACTCTTTTAAATAATGATAAGTGTAGAGCTAAGGCTAAATAAATCATCATCTCTTATGATAATAATATAAAATACATTAGAAAAGTGAGACCTGCATTAGTTGGTGTACGAGCTAAGGACATCAACATTATTGGGTTTGGTTTGCCGATGACAGGAAGGTGGGGTTCAGTTTATTGAGTGTAGCTTTCTTTAAATGATTCTATACTCTCTCCAAGAAAGTGTAGATACATTTCTTTCATAGTCCTACCTTTCTCATTATTAATTTTTATTCAGCTTGTTAATGTAAGTGTGCGGCTATCTCGGACGTAGTAAGACGCGGTGTACCGAATAGTTTTAAAAAGTGTAAATACATATACTTTAGAATAATTAGAGATAATATTGTCATAATAAACCACTTAAGAACACACTAACCTTACGATGCTGTTATTTCCGGAGTTTATTATGTTTCTTGAAATTTTTCACGGTAAAAATTATACACTACTCGTTTTATAATCGTCGATTGCACCAGTATTGAAACAGTCAGATATCTCAACTGTGAATGTATTAAATAAACACACTGTGCCGTTAGCTTATGACCCTTTTGAACTCTTATTTAATAAGAACGATCTTCTGACAGCATAATATCCATAAAAAATATAACCATTGTATAGTCAGTGTCATAAAAACTGTGAAAAATATATATTAATTTATTTTAAACTTTTGTCTTATTCGGATGTCATGAAACGTAATTTGGACTAGCTAAGATAGGGGAAAACAATTGGCAACTAAAAAATGGTAAATGGTTTAAAAAGTGATTCTAGTTTAGTCAGAAAAACTTTCCAAAATTTTGTATCATTGACTATACATTGCAGTAAACAAGTTATATAAATCATACATTGATAGAATATAAGTTTGATTTACTATTTATAGTTGATGATAATATGAAACGGATAATTACTTTCCACCCACTTTGGTGACTGCTTGGTGTAAGGCGCTATTCTCGCAATAAACTAGACTACAAGATACGGGGAGATTGGAGTTCAATTCCAGTCGGGATTACTGAGGGTGGTTTTCCTTTAAACGGGGTCCTTCTAAATTCAACCATCTTAATCCTTAACACATTAGTGTGGTTAGTACATAGGCTTATAACCTGACCGGATGGTAAGACATGGTGTTAAACCAAAATTACTTTTTCTATAAAATTTGTTGAAAAAATTGCACCGTTCTAAAAATATTATGGAATAGCTTACGAATACTTTATTTTGATTTTCTTTATTATTGTCAAGTTAGTTGAGTATTATTTTGGAAGAAATGCATCGATACATCGACGGGGAAAAAAAACATAGTCTATAAAACATCAATATCTATAAAAAAATTCAATATCTTGTTTTTAAATATTAATTTCATATAAATAAAACTGGAGTTCGTTTTTTTAGACATAAATTAATAAATTGTAGCTTATATACAAAGAATCAAAAAATTTAAACAAATTGCAAAAATAATATATTCATAAAATAAATACATAAAGTCTGTTCAGCGTAGGAATTATTTTCTGAAAGGTCTTTTTCTCTACCGGAAATCTATTATATACTAGGATTTTGGTAGAAAAAAATACTTTTCAGAGAGTAATTCCTACCGTGAATGGAGTATACAAATCATTTTTTAAAATAACCAATTCCTACTTGATAGATTTTGTCTTTTCAATAATTACAATGCTCGTACACTGTTTTTTAAACAATAGTTTAAAACTATTTTTGCTTCTAAATTTTTTTTAACTCATTCATAACTTATTTCTATAATTCATTCCCTGCTTGCTTAACTGGAATAAGTTTATTTAATTTATCAATGACGATATTGTATTTTGGAATCGCTAGACTACTTATCAAATAATGCTCACAAATAATGTATATAGCTCTAAGAATCTTTGAATTATATAAAATGGGAGATTCCAACGTGTTAGAACCGACTGTATTAGGTTCTTTTCTTCTGCGTTTCTCTCTTGCAACTAACTACACTATGTTTGAACCAAGCAACAATGGCTTTGACTTTTCCTATAGAACTTGACACTTTCTGTAAATTCCTCAAATACCTCTCAGTGACTATATTCAGTGTGTGTGCGAAATATAACATGTGTCCCCCTCCCCTAAATGCAATCCAAGCAAATTTTATATTGATGGCACTATCAGTAAAAACCATTGTTACTCAGTCCTTTTTTTTTAGCTCGTCAGCAAAGGTATTCCCTGGTATGCCATTCTTCCAATATAGAAACTCCAAGATAGCCAATAAATAGGCGATCCTCAGTGCCACAGTGAAAAATGAACGGTTAAGTCATTAAAGCTTCGTGTCTATAAGTCTATCCAATTTTCTGTAATTAAAGTCAATTTTTTATTTTATTTTAATTTTATATTTCATAGTGTAAGCAATTAAATCATACTAATAATTTATTATGCGTTTAATTGTTTTAAGACTCGTAATTTAGTAGTGTGGAGCAACTGATTTCAGGAGTTTTTTTTTTAACCTTTACGTTCTATTATAGAAATGGGCTCGCAGTATTTGCATATGATATTCAAAATGGCTTGTATTAGTTTCTGACTATTGGTGTCTCCATTCTTGAAACACTCCATTCTTTTGAATACATTAGAAATATAATTATTTGTGTGGCTCTTTTTGACCTCCTAGCGTCGATGCGTTTGATTCTTCGGACAGAGACGTAGGTATACCTGATTCTGATGACGATATTATAAAATTGCGTGTATCTTGTTAAACAAATCCTCCAGGTATAAATGACAAATCGGAGAGAAGGAGAACTTTATATGTGGATCTAGTCACGTGTTTAACATGCGGGTAACAACGCAAGCCGTGTCTCACCCCAGCCTGGTACTAGTGGCTCTGGGCCGGCCGGCAAAGCGAAGGGGAAGATCCCTCCCATCATATTGTGTGATGTGGAGGGCTACTCCAAGTTGGCGAGGGCCATCCGGTCCAAGGTTCGCGAGCCTGTGGAGGCGGTCAGGCAGCCGGGGGACCGAGTGCGCCTCCAGTGCGGGTCGGAGGAAGATTACCGCGCCCTCCAGAAGTTCTTGCCCAGCTTGGGGATCCAGCATTGGTCCTACGAGCTGGGACGGGAGCGACTGGTCAGGGTTGTGGTGAAGGGACTCCTGACACGGACAAACCCCGACGACATCCAGGAGGAGCTAGTGGAGATGGGTTTCCCCGTGAAATCCGTCACACAGATGCTCTCCCAATGGAAGCGGGATCAGAAGACCGGAGAAAGGCAGCGGTTGCCGAACTTCGTTGTCTCTCTGACGCCCGGGGAGCACACCGCAAGGCTGTATTCCATATCAGTTCTGTGCGGGCTCCGCGTCGGGGTGGAGAAGTACAAGTCTCCAGGCGGCCCGGTTCAGTGCAAGAACTGTTTCCGGTTTGGGCATGTGCGGAGGGATTGCCGCGCTAACCCGAGGTGTGGGTTCTGTGGTGGTGACCACGAGAGGGGCGGGTGCCCGGAGGAGAGACGATCTCCCCCGAAGTGCCTGCACTGCTCAGGAGCCCATTCCTCGGCGTGGCGGGGCTGTCCCGCGTACAAGTCCTTGCGGGCGGCAGGGAATGTGCGGGCCTCCAAGCCTCAAGAAGGGAGGACGGATGGGCCAAGTGAAGGCCAGAAGCCCTCGGGGCACGTTGCGGGACGGAGGGCGAAAGTGACTCCAGCTCCAACACCAAAGCCACTGGTACAATCATTCGCCAGTGTGCTGTCAAAGAGAGATACCCCTCCACCCCAGGCCGAGGCACCTGCCGAAGCCACCAAACCTGAACCGGTGGAATCCGGTTCTACCCCTTTGGTCGAGGGCCCGCCCGAGACCGCTCCTCTCCCTATCCCAACCCACACTGCCATCCTACACCCTTCCAACCCTTTCCTTCCACTCCCAACTCCCACCCTTGTCCCCCCTGTAACCCCCACACCCGAGGATGATGTTGCAAAGCTCAAAAATTGCATTGAGCTACTCAAGGGTATTCCGGGACTGGACCCATGGGACTTTTCATCGAGTCTCTTGAGGAAGGTCCAGGAGTCTCCGAGGAGTAACCGTGGCCACCTGGTCATGGAGCACATCATCCTCTACCTGGTCTCTCATGGCAGTGCACCCGAATAGAGGACCACCAGTGCTGAAGGAGCTCACGGTCGCACTCTGGAACGCCAACGGAGTCGCGGGGAAGAAGGCTGAGCTTGAAAGTTTCTTGGCAAAGCATCGTGTCGACGTAATGCTGCTGGGAGAAACCCACTTGCGCTCCGCAATGAGGTTCTCGTTAGCAGAGTTTATCTGCCATCGGAGTGACCGAGCGGGGGATGTGGGAAGGGGTGGGACGGCGGTTCTGGTCCGAAGGGCCTTGACCACCACGTCGTCTCACTTCCTCCCCTCCAACACATGGAAGCAACGGCTATCCAACTGGTGACCTCGACTGGCCCAGTGCGTCTCATTTCCATCTACTTCCCTCCCTACCACCGGTTCGACCAGGCCACGAGGGCTGACATGGAGGTGCTGCTTCGAGGTACCACGCCTGTTTTAATCGGTGGTGACTTCAACGCTAAGCACCCTTCATGGGGCTCTAGGATTATGTGCGCTCGCGGCGGATTGCTCCGCGACGTCATAGATCTACACGGCCTGGTGGCTGCCGGGCCTCCGACCCCTACCCACTTCCCTTTCAATCCCGGCTATCTCCCGGACGTCCTAGACTTCGTTGTCTCCAGAGGGATCAGAAGGCGGTTAGTGCTGAAGTCTCTAGCTGAGCTAGACTCGGATCACAACCCCGTTCTCGTGAACCTGGGACGCGCGGTGTCCTTCCTAGACCCCCCCGAAAAACCCGACCTAAAGCGCACTGACTGGGACAGGTTTACGAATGTGTTGAGAGGGAGGTTGGGACCCACCCCTACCTTTCGAACAGCAGCGGAAATCGATCGCGGTGCGGAGTTCATAACTTCCGCCATCAAGGGGTCGCTCGAAGCTTCGACGCCGAGGCACCGTCCTAAGAGGGCGCCACAGGCTTCTTTGCCCGATTCTATCCTCAGGCACGTCCGGGAGAAAAATCGGCTGAGGAAGGCTTGGCAAATCTCGAGGGACCCGGTAGACAAGGCCAACTGGAGCCGCAAAGTCCATGCGGTTCGGGAGATGGTCCGAGAATACCGGAACAGTGTCTGGGAGGACAAGATTGAGAGCCTGTGCGTGCAGGACAGGTCCTTGTGGCAAATGACGAGGAACTTGATGCGGGTCCCCGCACCAAGGCCGCCTATTGTGAGTCGCAACGGGGTGGCCAACTCCGACCAGGAGAAGGCCGATGCTCTCGCTGAGCACTTAGAGGCGCAATTTGTACCGACTGACAACCCGTCAGACCCGGTGCACGTTGCGCACGTGGCGCAGGTCATCAGCGCGGTCTCGTACAGACCCTTGGATGAACCCGAACCCACGGAGGTGACAGAAATGTCACGGGCGATAGCCGCTCTAAGACAAAACAAGGCCCCCGGATCCGACGGTATCAGTAACGCGGTCCTCAGAAAGCTGCCCTTGGAGGCGATTAACTTCCTTGTGGAGTTATTCAACGCCGTCCTGTTCCTGAGTCACTTCCCCGAGCTCTGGAAGCATGCCAACGTCCTCTGCTTTCATAAACCGGGTAAGGACCCGGCCCTAGCTTCGTCCTACCGACCGATCAGCTTGCTCGACTGTCTGGGCAAGTTGTTCGAGAGACTAATAATGACGAGACTGACCCGACATGTTCGCGAGGGGGGCATCTTGGTGGACGAGCAGTTCGGCTTTCGGGCGGGACACGCTACGTCTCATCAACTTGTCCGGCTCGTGGAACAGGTTACGAGGAACTTCAACATCAACAGGCTGACTGGTGCTGTCTTTCTTGACGTGGCAAAGGCCTTCGACCGTGTTTGGCACGAGGGTCTCCTTTTCAAACTCCTCTCCCTGAACCTGCCCTTCTACCTAGTTAAGGTTGTTCAATCTTATCTTTCCCATCGCACCTTTTCCACTACCTTTGGGAACGCCACCTCCCAAGTCAGAAGCATCCGGGCTGGAGTGCCGCAGGGTTCCATGGTGGGCCCGCTGCTCTTCAGTCTCTATGTGAACGACATTCCAAAATCCCCAGGCACCGAGTTGGCTCTGTATGCGGACGACACGGCTCTAGTAGCGGAGTCGTGGCGAGGGCAGCTGGTGGAGAGGCGACTCCAGACGCACCTGACGCAGTTGGAGGGGTGGCTGACAACCTGGAGAACAAGTATTAACGTGGAGAAGAGCACTGCAATGCTCTTCACATGGAAAAGAAAGTACTACAGGCCGGCTCCACTCCGGCTGTTCGGAGAACAGATCAGATGGGCGGACAGTGTTAAGTACCTGGGACTTACGCTGGACACAAAACTGACCTGGAGACTACACTGCAACGAAAGACTCAACAAGGCGAGGCAAAGGCTGGGAGTCCTAGGCCCACTGCTTAACAGGCGTAGCGCCCTGTCTACAAGGAACGGTCTGACGCTGTACAAGCAGTTGCTCAGGCCGATCCTCGACTATGCGTGTCCCGCTTGGGGTCACCTGGCGGACACGTATATGAGGAGGATGCAGGCGTTCCAGAGCGTATGTCTGAGGATCATTGTGGGCGCACCTTGGTATGTCCGGAATGAGACTCTTCATCGTGACCTGGATATGCCTACCATCAAGGACCACTTCCGGAAACTGGCGCAGTCTTTCTACGCTAGACTTCCCGGTGCCACCAATCCTCTTATCCAGGGGCTTGGGAACTACGTCATCGACCCTGGTGGGTGCCATCGACGTCCCAAAGCCCTGCTCGGATAAGCGAGATGTGTCAACAGTGGTTTGGGAGGCTCTCACCCAGCCCCCATAGAGTAGTGTCTCCGCACGTAACTCTAAAAAACCCTTAGTCGGTTTCTCAATTTCTTACCCCCCTTTTTTACCCCAATATTACTAATATTTTGTAATCTCTGTTTCTTTGTTTCAGAACTTCGCGAAACGCGACAACCCGTTCTAATTTTTGCAAACCACACGGTGTGACCAATTGGTCGGTACGTGTTGGAACTTGCTCTCGTGCTCCCCTTCTGGAAGCATCGGAGCATGCCTTTTGTCTGTGTCTGTGTCTGTGTTTAACATCTAAGGGGCGTTTTAAATTAGATGCACCACCACAAGTTTTTATAACTTTCCCGCAATGTCAGTAAGTTGCAGTTTATTTATTTTTTCACATAGCTTTGCCACAGATTAATTTTGGAGGTGTTTTGAAAGAAAATACGAGATAACCATTAGCCCAAAGCATTATAAGACTAAATAAAAGATAACATTTGTTAATAAACGAGGTCGACCACTAACCCCTTGGTCACACAACATATGTTTAGTGGGTTCAATATAAAGTTGTATTTGAAAAGAGATGAGGTCACGGCCCAAGATAAGTGGACAAAATGCCATTCATATAGTGACTTGAGTTCCCTTACATGTTATAAAACTCTTCTTTATACAGGGTGGGGCAGGAACAATAAGATGATTTATCCTGAGGAAAGTGATGGACAACGTTCTTAGGTTTGCCTGACATCCGGTGAAACTCACCTGAGTGATACTTTCTTGAAAAAAAAATAAAAAAGTGTATTATATAATTTTTTCTATTTAGCTAGAGAATATTTATTTTTCATTTAAAGTGTTAATTCTCACGTTAATAATCGTCTAATTGTTTCGGCCCCACCCTGTATAATAAGAGTTATATTTTGTAATCTTGTAAATATATAATGTACGATGTTATATTAATGATGTGTCGTGTTCAGTTGGAAAGAAATCTCAACATTGAGGATCATTCTCAATATTAAATAATTTGTTACTCAAATAAAAAATTACCAACACTAAAATAATTCAAAGAGAAATAAAAAGAAAAACACTATCAAATGCACTGACACCTAACTACTATTGGTATTACATCAAAAACTTAATAAGCTATAGGTAAAAATACCAAGGGGTGTGTGTGTGTGTGTGTGTGTTTGTGTAACGTTTGGTCGGCTGTTCTCTTATATATATATATATATATATCAATAGTTCACCTCAGGGGTCTTGGGATAAAGTGTTTGGTCAAGACCTGATACTCGTGGGTTCAAACCCAGCTGGAGTCGATGGATTATTCTTGAACGATTAAAATCCATAGCACATCTTCATTTGTAGGGGAGGTAAAGCTGTCAGTCTCATGTCGATTGTGGCATGTAAAAGAACCCTTAAAGTTATGTGAAAATAACTTTGTAGGCAAAATTGGTAGGCTGTTTTTATCTCGATCGTAGAAATTCTCTAATGCTGATATAATCAGTTAGTTCGGAAAGTGCACGTTTAATACCTCAATTAAATAAAATTAATTATAAATATATGTAAGTATATGTGCATATATAGCTATTTATAATAGGGGGAGGGGGATGCATAAATATGATTACTTATATATATATATATAACAGTACACTCTCAAACGAGAAAAAACATACACACTGGGCCTAGTGTTTTCCCCACTGTTGGTAACATCTCTAAAACTTTCTTCCTATCAATTTGTTTAGCAGGATCCTGGATTTAGATTTATTCTCAGGTAAGTCCTCAAATACTCACCTCTTTAGATAAATTTGTAATTTTTTTGAAAATTAAAAATCATCGGGAGTCCAGCCATACTATTTTGTAGCATCCAGCCTGACAATGGTTTACTTAGTTGATATTGGCTATAGGTTCTATCTTTATGGTATTTGTTTGTCTTTAAATTCGTATCTACAGGTATGTTTTATTATTCTATTTTAACTCGTATAGCTGGCTACGTACGTTAATATCTCAATCTCGTCGGTAATAAGGAGGTTGAAGCTTGAAAAACAGCTGATTGTATTTCATATTTTTTCTTAAATGTTTTTCAAATCTAACTTCCCAAAAATGTGGACACATTACCTTCATGATTAACCTCCCTTACCCCCTTTTATTAAATTTACACAGGGCCACTCCTGATTAAATGTTGTCCACATTTTAATTTTTTATAAAAAATAATATATTTAATAGGCCATGGTGATTTTATGAGTTTCAACAGGGATTGTAGAAAAAAGAAGAAACAATGTGAGTAGTTTGAATGATGAATATTTTTTTATTTATAATTAATTTGCAACCTTTTACTGTAAAATTGAGTAAGTACTAGTCAATCCAAGATCATATTAGTGAAGTTTCACAGGATGCCTAGCTTTAAGAAAATCTAAAGACTACTGATAAAAAGACAAACAAGTGATCCATTTGTTTCTTTTCTTTATTAAACCCTTACCCTCATACATATTTTATAGACATGGCATCATATTCACATTGTTGAAGGACCCCCCCCCCCTCAGTTATGTTTTATAAGGTATTGTTGACGTCCACACCCAGGTGTGGAGGATTGTAGTTGTTGGCTGATTGTGAAAATAACTAGGTAGGACATGCAAAATTGTATCTATCCTAAACCCAAATCAATAATTTCAGGCTAATGGAATCTCGTACAATGAGTTAAGCTTATTTCCGTGTTGAATGATAAGAGGGGATTTATGTATTAGTTTTATATTATTAAAATCCCAAGTTAATATTTAATGGTTGACACATGTATTGTTAGCCTACGAGTATGTTGTAAGATAGTTTTGATTTAGTTGAATATTATTGTGCTTTGTCTACTAAAATATTTACGGATGGTATGTTCGTTTGTAAGTGTAACACAATTGTTAGGTAGTTTTGATTTAGTTGAATATTATTGTGCTTTGTCTACTAAAATATTTACTGATGGTATGTTCGTTTGTAAGTGTAACACAATTGTTAGGTAGTTTTGATTTAGTTGAATATTATTGTGCTTTGTCTACTAAAATATTTACTGATTGTATGTTCGTTTGTAAGTGTAACACAATTGTTAGGTAGTTTTGATTTAGTTGAATATTATTGTGCTTTGTCTACTAAAATATTTACTGATTGTATGTTCGTTTGTAAGTGTAACACAATTGGTACAATGAGTAGAGTTGGTTTCTATAAAAATTTGAGTATAGTCATTGTCAGGATTAGATAAAGAGTGAGAGGATATTTCCATTGCCTGAAGTTTGATTATTTTTAATGATAATAAGAAATCGCACATGTTATGTTTTCATTCTTAACCTCACATTGTTTACAACAATATATATACTATTTAGTGTTTTTATTAAATAATATTAATAATTCAATTTGTAATATGGTAGATATATGAACTATGAATACATGTTTGACATACCTTAATCAATTGTTTAGTCACTATAAAAGAACATATAGGCCTACATAATTATACAGACGACATGGTAAAATATAATTTTAGTAAATAGTGTCACTTAAACAAAAATTTAACTTTAAAATTTGTAATTCAGGGATACAGTATTTATATGCTATATGTGCATTATATAAAAATATATATAAAATAGTTACTGGCACCTGTTGACCTTAATTATGTTATATTTATTATATTATATATTAATATTATACATATTTATATATCACAATATTATTAGAGCTTTCATTTACAAAAATTGTTTTAGCTGAGCCACTTTTTCTTGATCATATCTGCTGCTTTTTCCCCAATCATGATAGTTGGAGCGTTAGTGTTCGCGGTGACATGTATCGGCATTATGGAGGCATCAACCACTCTTAATCCTTCAATTCCATAAACCTTAAGTTCTGGGTCTACCACAGCATCTGGATCACTTGATGGCCCCATCTTGCAGGTGCCAATAGGATGATACAACGTCGTCGACAGCTGTTCCAAGGCACATCTCCAATACCTTCTAGTGTTAAATTCAAAGCTTTCACAGGCAGGAATATCCAACTTTACTAGTTCTGCCTCGTGATCCTTCATTGTCTTTGTCTCAGCTATTTGGGAAAATAATTCTATGGAATCCAACATAACCTCCAGATCATCTTCGTCTTCGAAGTAACTTGCATAAATCTTTGGTTGATCGTCTGGATTGGCACTAGCTAAGAGTAGCCTTCCCCTACTCTTGGGCCTCTCTAAAATGTGACAAGGAATCAGAACATCCGATTTCTTCACCGCATTCAACAAAGAATTCCTCACAGGAGCAGAGAAGCCAAGATTACGATTTAATATATTCACAGAATAGGTGTCATTTGCTAAAAACGATAAGAAATGCATCTGTATATCTGGGTACTCTCCTTCTACATGTGGCTCATTAGGTTTTTTCTTAGTGTTTACGAAACCCGAAGCTGCTGTTGCCCAAACACCTGATAAAGGTCCTGTCCTGTACATTAAATATTCATATGCAGCATCCAGATAAAACTGTGGCGTTACAGACTTTGCCGTAGACTTGTTGATAGAGTAAACCTGAGCTGGGAAGTTGTTGTGGTCTTGCAAGTTGTATCCTACCTTTAAGTCTTTTATAACTTTGATTCCTAACTCTTCAAGGTGCTCCTTAGGCCCAATACCCGATAACATCAGCAGTTGTGGTGAGTTTATCGCGCCAGCAGAAACAATTACTTCTTTGTTCACCTTGACTTCATGAACCTTCCCATCTTTTTTAAATTGAACACCAATAACCTTTTTGGTGTTAGGGTCGATTAAAATTTTACTGACAAGAGCTTTTTTTGCAACATGGAGGTTGCTTCTGCCTTTGGCTGGGCTAAGGAAAGCCCTACCTGTGTTACAACGCTTACCATCCCTGATGGTTGAGTGATATTCTCCATAGCCTTCTATCTCCCCAGCATTATTGTCAGTCAATTCTTTGTAACCTACCTCTTTGGCAGCTTGAACCACGGATTTAACAATAGTAGGGATATATCTAGCCTTTTCCACAGTCAAATATCCGCCAGTTCCGTGGTAATGAGATGTTTGTTCTTCCTGGGCCACTTTAATGTCCCTGAAATCTTCAGACTTCTTGAAATATGGCAGAACCTCTTCAAAACTCCATCCGTCATTCCCTAAGGCCGCCCAACTGTC
The DNA here is from genome assembly GCA_039000515.1 of Timema cristinae. Taxonomy (NCBI): domain Eukaryota; kingdom Metazoa; phylum Arthropoda; class Insecta; order Phasmatodea; family Timematidae; genus Timema; species Timema cristinae. The sequence continues at coordinate 80,677,710 of JBCFYV010000012.1, forward strand.
GTAATCTCCTTTGTTACCTCGGACGTAAATCATCCAATTAATAGAACTGGAGCCCCCCAAGGCCTTACCTCGTGGCCAATTACACTGACCATTCTCGAAACCTTCGCATTGACCCTTTTGGGGTTCAGTTTTGTATTGCCAATCTAGATCAGTTTTTTGAAGAGTAGGAAACAGGTAGGGTACGTCGGATGCTAGCGGAGGATCCCCACCCGCTTCTAGAAGCAACACATTCCAGTCTTTCTCTTCACTTAGTCTGCTTGTCACGACGGCGCCGGCTGATCCTCCTCCAATCACGATGAAGTCATACTCGTATCTAAATACGTCCACGTCATCAGGATAGATCTCTGGTCTCCCCAGGTTGTGCTGGGCATCCAGGAGGGTGGTGATGAGGTTTGTGAATAGGACTGCACCAATCCCGGAGACCCCTGTGCCCGCCGCAGCAATGCAAGAAGGGTTCCATGCTGCACCTGGCAAGGAACAACTACCGTCCATATTGAGGAATTTCCCTGAAAACAATAAAACCGTTCTTTCAATTTAGAAATATTATATTATTTAATGTATTATTGTCAAAATAACAGAACGAGCCAATGGAAGATGTCAAATTAGGGGTAAAATTAAATAAGCTGTTTACATAAAACTGAGATAAGTGGGAATATCTAGTCTCTTTTTATCCAATTATAAATTAAATCTATTATTTTTATGTTATATTTACAAAACTTTAGTATTTAGTAAAAATGTAGCTTTAAATTCAAATAATAAGATTAATATTTAAATATTTTCTAGTAAAATCGTTAGCTTAAGCACATATTTAAAACCAAATTTAAGTGTGTCCTCTTTTAAACAATCCTTAGGATTCTTATAATTACATTAATTTTGCTTGACATTCCAAAATTAACATAACCACACCGCATACAAAATGCATTTTGAGAAGCTAATATTTGTATCCTTTATTTTTAAGTTATTTTATCTGTATTCTCGATTAAAATTCTCTTGATAAATTTGCTTATCTATTACAATCATAAAAACTTTACAAATGTATAGCATCTAAATATAAACTACCTGTTATTTCTTTAAATGGTTTTAAAATAATTAAAGGCAGTCCAATTTAGGATGTTGGTTAAGTCAATATCAGGCTTTTAGGATAAATGATACTCATTTTCTAATTATTTTAATGTACCACGTTTTTCTACCCGTTCAGGTTATTAGCTTATGTACTTATTAAGCTAGTGGTTTTATGGATTAGGAAGACTAAATTTAGAGAAAGTGTACCCACATTTGCGTGGAGGGAGAATGGGAGAATATTTTGGAAAACCAGCCTCAGTACACCCAACCGAGATTCGAGCCTCAACCTCCCCTTTATCGGCAGTCTAGTTTACTGCGAGATATTTGAGTTAGACCATGCGCCCACCAGAGTGGGTCATTTTCTAGTCAATAGATTATAAAACCATATAATATTTAAAAATGTTAACCTCTAAAGCAGAGGTCTCAAACTATAATTAGTCCAAGGGTCGAATTCACAAACTCGGGCCTTGCCGTGTGTCATTGCCGAAAGAAACATGTTTGCTTCAATTTATTCTATTCTCTTTTCCCACCTGTAATAACTATAAGTATTTTAATAATTCTAGTGTGTTAGGGATGAGAAAGGTAGATTTTAGAGAAAGTATATCCGCATTTGTGTTGAGAGAAGGTGATATTCAATTTACGAAAATCCACCATCATATTTAAAATTATTTAATGTCAAATAAAATATTTAAAACCCTACATTACCCATATATTTATCTGGACAAATTAAATTCTTTAAGAAATATTATTTAAATAATATAGATAAAGACTCATACAAATAAGTATGTAATATTCTAGAAAAATAAAAAAAATATCTTAAACATTTATAATTGTCTTAAGATATTCAAAAATAACTACATCTTAAAATTAAATTGTAACCGTCCATTAGGTTATCATTCCCTCGGGCCAGCTTGTGTCCCGGATACACTGTAAGTGGATGGAGAACTAAATACACACTAGCAACAGTCACAGACAGTAAGAGGATTACTTGTCTATACTAATATTATAAAGAGAAAATAATTGATTTTAGTTTTTTTGTTTTTTTGTTTGTAATGGATAAACTCAAAAACTAACGGACCGATTTAAAAAATTCTTTCACCAATATAAAGATACATTTTCAGCAAGTAGCATAGGCTATATTTTATTTTTATTATTATTATTAGCACCGCGTCTTACTACCCGTTCGGGTTATACGCACTATTTTATTTTGAAAACTTAATTTATTCCTCATAAAAATGTCGATAGTATATTATATAATCGTTGGAAAAAAAAGTTTTCTAAGGGAACGTGAGGTTGGTGAAGGGTGCGGGGGGTAGGGGTGAGGAAAGAGGAATGAGATGAAAATAGGAGGGAGTATAAAAAGAGGGAGGGGGCTATACAGTGATGGTAGGACTGTATTTTCCAAAAAAATTAGTAAAAAAAAGTTTTGTTTTTATATTGACATGATGGATGATTTGAAGCTTTGTTTTACAGGATTATTTACAAATTTTTTATGGGGAAGGGGGCTGGTTTTGAAATGAAAGGAGGTTAGTGTTAGTTATTGTCAATCAATACTATCATTACTTATGTCTGAAACACTTCCTTCACCTCTGACAAGACGTGTATTAATCACAACTTGTGAATGTGAGGAATGCCAGGCCTCCACCGTGGTTCGGATTCCACGTTAAACTTTAGGTCCTCCATTTCATCTCTTAATCACCCTACCATTACACATTAGCGTAAGAGCGTATAACCCGAACGGGTAGTAAGACGCGGTGCTAATAATAATAATAATAATAACAATAACTATGTTTGTCTTTCAGCCTGCAGAAAAATACTGCTTGCAAACTCAGGATCAAAACACTCATCAAAACCATAAGATGGTCAATGAACTCTTGCTTTTTAACTGGAGGGAAAACTATTATTTGTGTGTGCGTATATGATTACAGGTCATATAGTAATATTATTATTATTATTATTATTATTATTATTATTATTATTATTATTATTATTATTATTAGCACCGCGTCTTACTACCCGTTCGGGTTATACGCATATAGTAATATTAAAATGTCAAAGTCAAGAGGGCATATCAGATATATCTAGTGAGTAGGATGTTGCCCACGGGCCTTGAGTTTGTGGAATCTTTTCTTTAGTTTTCCCCAAACCTGCTGAGTTATATTTAAGAACACCTACCATTATAAATTATAGTATAAATAATATATTTCACGGTCTACACAAACCCTGGTGGGTTATAGTAGCGAGCCTACATTTCTAGAGTATACACCAAAATCGGGGCGCTATGATCATTAGCACGAACTTCTAGAGTATACACAAACTGTTGGACTATGGTCATGGGCATACACTTCTAGTGTATACACCAACTGTGTTGGGCTAGGTCATGGGCATAAACTTCTAGTGTATACACCAACTGTGTTGGGCTAGGTCATGGGCATACACTTCTAGTGTATACACCAACTGTGTTGGGCTAGGTCATGGGCATACACTTCTACTGTAAGCATTCAAACTTCCAGGTCATAGTCATTATCATATATTAAGTCGAGTATACACCAAAACTGGTGGTTTATGGTAATGAGCACCTACTTTTAGAGTATTCACCAACCATTTTGGTTTATTGGAATGAGACTATACCTCTACAATCTGTATCAACCCAGCCATTGTACACATATTATCTTTAGGGATAAGCGCAGGTTATGTAAATACAGAATTTACACTCGCTTTTGGGTGGATTAAAAAATGTGTTTATCGTGGGCCCAACTAAATGTAGAAATTTAAACTGCGAAATTTGAATGACCTGGGGAAAGAACTGTCCTTTTTTCAAAATAAACAAATTACACCTATATATTTATTTATAAACATTCAACTGCATATATGTCAAATTTGGCTATCTTTGGGCACAGTTCTTGTCTCAGGACCCGATATTTGTCGGTTCAAGCCCGGCTGGGGTCGATGCCTTTTCTTGAGTGATAAAAATCTGTATCAACACTTCCTTTGGAGGGGAAGTAAGTAAAGCTCTCAGTCCCCTGACGATTGTGGCATATAAAGAATCTTGGAAGGTCTGTTAATATACCTTCTTCAGAAAAATTGGTAGGCCCTCTCGATCTTGCTCATATAAATTCTCGTGTTCTTGTATAACCATCCAGTTCAAAAAGTGCACGTTAAATACCCCAGATAAATAAATAAAAACTACATATTTCTAGTTCTTAAGGACAATCATCCTTTAAATATTGTTTAAAAATCTGTGTTTTAATTTCTCACCAGGTTAAGTTACACAAGTATTGATTTTTCAAATATGTTTTGGGTTCAAAACATCAAAATTGTAGTTTTTTTTAAAAATGAATTGGCCATTCAAGTAATGGAAATAGTATGAGGTCGCATGAATTTTTATGATATCAACAAATCAATAATGGTTTTCTTCTACCAAAGTGATATTACACTACCACTATTTGTGGAAAAATAAGGTCTCTTGGGAACAAACACAACTGGCCCTTGCACCAAATTTTTAAAGCGATCAATTATTGTTTTCTGATATTTTAAAGATAAAAAGGCAATATTTGCATAGACTTACAAATTTTGTTCTTTATAGATATACAAAAAATATGGCATATGATTAATTCTGGTACTAGACCTTAAAATTGTAACATAGATTTTATATATTTTTGTGATAAGATGGTATGTATTCAAACAAAGTTTATTACACCAACCTTTTAGAAAATACTCTACACGATAATATATTTTTATATGAAAACATAATCGGCTAATATCAGTTCTTTGATATTTTGAACATTATATGAATTAACTCTAAATTGTCCACTTATCAGTAAATGAATTATATTATTTAAAAATACAAAAAAATTGTTACCTTAATATATCTCGGTATTAAAAATGCAATGATAAACTCTCTTGCTAACAAAACATTTAAGCTTTGACAACCATTCTAGCAGCTAAATTTTCATGTGAAGCTACTAAACGACTACTATTTGAAACCTACCTAAGCGAGTTATTATAGTGTATTGATTGACCTTGTAGATAACAATATCTAACAACAAGAGGTCACCTTTGCTAGTTCCCACCATGCATATCCCGAGAAAGGGATTATTTATTTATGATGACTTCACACTTTGAACAGACAAAAACACGAGGAAATATTTTGCATAGTATGATTATATAGTTTCAAGGTCCAGGTTTACAAAAGCCACAGCTCATCGCTGAACTAATTGAATTTAAATAACTTTAGGATAATATAAATATCAATGTCATGATGATGATGATTATTATTATCATTATCATAAATTCAACCATAGTAGTCATATGTGTGAATGCTGCTATCTAAAGGTTCATTGAACTAGGTCTAATATATTCTTAAGGGTCTAGCACATGGGATGGGACTCCAGTTTTAATGAGCTCCTAGCTACTCATTTCTCGTGAACATTCATACTAATTTTAAAACTAAATTTCTACTACCACTCAACTAGTTTTTTGTTGTTGTATCTAGCTTTCTTTACCACCACATCTTAGAATCCAATCGGGATAAAGGCATAAATAGAGGCCAAAATCGAGACCCAACCCAGGGATCGATTGCACTGCCCTTGCTTCGTCACTAAATATAGCTAGTACAGCGCCATTGCTCGATGTGTAAGCACGCACTAAAAAAAAAGTTATAATTCTTTGAAAAACTAGACGACACGAACGACAGATAAAAAGAGTGTAGGAGCGAGCGTACCGAATGTTCGCCTAGACTTCACTGGCGAACATTCGCTTCCATTGATTCGTGCTCAAAAACCGCTGCCAGGGTGAAACCCCTCGAATCCCGAATATTTGACAGAACGTTTGCCATTTGCGTACCTTTCACAATTCTTGGACAGTCATCCAAAATCTTAACATTCATCACCATTCACGAATAGTGTGGGACCGACTTTAGTTCTCCCTGAAGCTTTATAGAAAACTCTGAATTATGTACATGGATTGACTCGTGGTCTCCTAAGTCTAAATTTAAAGTGACTCTTAAAATATTTGCAGTAATACTAATGTGATAAAACAACGTTTGGAGACTTTTGGGGAGAAAAACCAATCTTAATGCATTTTTGGGCAGTTAGGTCTACATCCAGGTATTCTAGGTCAACACCTCCATAATAAGTTAGGTACATAGAATATTTTGCGGATGCTAGTCACCAAAACAACTTGAGTCCATAAGTTTATATACCAACTATCATGAAAATGGGAATGATATAATTTAAAATGGTTAGAGGCTATGGACTGAAGTGCTTTTGATTGTAAATTGTTCACCTTGGACTTAACAAAGTAGCATTAAAAACTCAAAATATTAAAATATAGACCTAAGTGGTTTTTAATAACCATCTATTTATTTAGATACCTGACTGATATAATAATCACTAAGGTGGGTTGCTAGTGAGCGTGAGTTTAGTGCATTAATTTTGAAGCTTTTATAGTATAAACATTTTTTGGCAATAGAAACATAGAGTTTAGTTTTTCTGCACATGCTTATCTCAACAGTTATTGAATATCTTATCATGATCATAGCGGCATTTGGTGACAAACTTTTTAAATATAGAGAAAAAGTTGTCATTAAATTCCAGGACACCTTTTACAGATAATGAAGAGCTGTTGAGATAAGCATATGCATAAAACTAAATTCTATGTTTCTATAGAAGAAATATTGTATTTATTTTGGCCAAAAAAAGTCTATGCTATAAAAGCTTCAAAAATACTGCCCTAAACTCACACTCACTAGCACCCCACCTTAAGTCTTCATCGGTTGTCACCTTACATTAGACAGAATTGCCAGTGATAAAGAGGATGGATGTCAAATGTCATTAAGGTGTTTTGAGGGTATTTGTTTTTATTAAATTGGTAACCATTCTCCTTTTACATAATTGTGGGTATATTTAGATTATATAACTAATATATTTTTAACCATTAACCTATTAATGCAAATATTAGGTTTTGCCTGAACACGTAGTATTTAATAAAAATAAAATAAAATATAATAATGTAGTCACATTTCAAAAACAAGTACCTGTATCTTTAATGTTGACCAAATATTTAAACGGCTACCTCCAATCTAGTGCACTTGGGAATTTCTACTAGAGTTTGTCCCATCTCATGCAATCAAATATTCTGGAGCTATTATTAAATAAAGATTCTTCTTTTGTTCCATCTCGTGCGCGGAACAAGAAAAAAGAATATCTTACTACTTTGAATCGCTAGCGACTTTTGCACCTCCTAACCTCCTCATCAAGTTTTGATCATTTCCTTCTCATACATTGGGGTAGGAGGGAACAACTTGATTGCACCAACTTTCAAATTAATCTAACTGATAACACTAAAAAGAAAAGTTGCAAAATATTTTAATGGATTAAATGGAGATAAGACTAAATAGATATATGATTAAGTTTCGAAAGAATGAATGAGTGCTAGATGAGACTTTACTGCCGTAAAATAAGAGCATTAACAAAAATAAAAGTGTTTAAATTAACAATTTTCATTTTATTACAATTTAACAGATAACTTCTTATAAAGCATGTTCTAAGTAACAAATCTTAAGTCTATTATAATGTAAATTATATAAATAATATAAATAAATTATATAAATCGTTGCAGCGATGTATGTATTAAACACTTTTTTATTGGGAAAAACTCTACATAATAAGCCTCACTCTACTTTAAAGTTAAAAGTTTATTGGTCAAAGGCTCTCAACTTTATATAACTATTTAACTTTAGGTGTTTGATATGAATCAAAACGTATATTTCCCCCTTCAAACCACAATGGTAACTTTTCCCAACTATCTAATCGTTGCACCAAACCACTCAAGTAATAATCTGCCATTATCTTCAACCAAAGAGAAATATTTTATTTACCAATGTACAGCTATAAGCAAATCGTGGTTTCCATGGTGATGTAGACAATTAATGATTGTACCGATGATCTTCTGCCCACACAGGAGGAAAAGATAGGAAATTTGCTAAGAAAATTGGATTATAGTTTTAGGCAAATATTTTTGCCGGCATCGTGGTCCCCTAACCTTTAAAATGAGTGATCACTTGTCAAAACCGTTTGAACTATTTTTAAATACCGGAAATTAACTTATGAAATTAAATATAAGATATAGAGGGAAACGGAGAGAGAGGGAGAAAATGTGAGAGTGAGCGTGTGAGTGTATGAGTGTGTGATTGTATAAGTTTGTTATTTATTATAATATTGAAATTGTTAGAAATAGAAAATGAGTGTAATAGAGTGAGTTCGAAAAAGTTTCTGTGAGAAAGAGAGCGTGTGAAAAAGACAGAGTGCGAGAAAGAGAGAGTGTGAGAATAAGAGATTGTGGAAGAACGATAGAGATTCTATGATAGAAAGTACGTGAGAAAGAAAATGGTTAAGAGAATAAGTATGTGAAAGAGTGTGTAAGAAAAAGTGTGTGTACGTTTGAGAAAGTAGATGGGGTACACAAAACCTTTTTAAGCAATACGTCTTACTACCCATTTGGGCTATGCTCTTACTTACTACTTTAGGGGCTTTACGGATGTGGAAGGCTATATTTTGAGGAAGTGTACCCGCATTTACTTGGAGGCTGAGTGGAAAACCATTCAGTAAAACCACCATCAGTACACGCAACATATATTCGAAACTCAATCTCCACGTCAACAGTCTAGTCTGGTGCGAGAGTAGCGCCTTAAACCATGCTGTCACCGATGGAATACATAAAATATTACTTTTAAATATTATCTATATACACTCAAATATAAGTGGAAGCTAGGAAACACAACTGAACTTGTTTGTATTGTGATATTATTTGAAAAAAATAACACAAAAACTCATGCTTAAACAATTTAAATGGCTATCTAAACAAATTTTAAGATAATTTTATCAATTTTTGAAATTATAATATATACCCATACATATTTAAACATAATTTTATCTATTTGAATATACAATTAATGTGCTAAACAAAACGTATGACAATATTTTTGTGAATTGAAGTCATTAGTGTTGATTTAAATATGATTTAATAATAACATTCCAACAACAATAAATGTTTCCCCAGTCTACGAAATTAGTCCCTTCACCTATTGTAACGGCCATTTTGTGATCAGAGGTAAATATTTGATAATAAAGAAGAAGAAGAATTATCAACGCATAAAAAATATAATATGTCTAGCCTACTATCATTGGTTTGTTTAGTACATAATTATATACATTTATACCATAATTTTTATATTAATTTTGCACAGTACAACTTAAATAAGAAATGTTGATTTATTATTTTTAACCAAAGAGAAATATTCTATTGACGGGTCTAAGACTGGCCTCGTATATTTTATAACCGGAAACGATCTTATAATGTATATATAAGATAGTTTGTTTTTATTAGCCTATACCATATTTGACCTTGAGAGATGCACTATCTAGTTTGGTTGCCGTGAATGTAAACTTTTAGCAGCTCTGTGTTGACATAACTTTTCCCAAAGTATACTGTGGAGGTTGTCTAAACGTAGAACCCACAATTATATCACGTGATGATAGTAATTACGAATGTGTGAAACCAGTGGAAATCTTAAGTCTATCTTAAGCTTAATTAACCAAATTATGGTGATACTAGGAACAGTTCCCCTTTCAAGAAAAATATTTATAGCATCACTGGGAATAGAAACCAGGAACTCTAGATCAGTGACCATAGGTTCTGACCTCTTAAAAAAAATGCAAGGTCAATTACAGTAATTGATGTTATAGGTTATAGCTCACATCTCTTACAGTTTAACAGCATAGGTAAAGGCCTGTAATCATTTAATGACACTGATTTATTTCATCAACAAATTTCTCTTTTGTAGTTTACATCAACTCGATAATATTAGGCTTGGCTTTTCCGATGCTTCTGTTTGGATGGTTGGGCCATGCTTAATCTACACTGGTAGTCCTGTGTCTTTCCTCTTAGCAGATCACCGTGTATTCTACTACATCAATAGATAATCAGCGCTCCACAAAGTATTTATTAAAATTTTCAACTGTCTCATATCTAGAGGTGATTAAATTATGAGAAGCCAGATTACGTCAGTATGAATAGGTGGGATATGAAATGCGCACATATCCACACTTCATAGTCGTTCTTATACTGTACATGATAGTCATACCAAGATCCTATACTTTCCTGCAGATTCATTGATTGAAATAAAAGTTAAACAATTTAAGAATTGTATTTGAGATATATTTTAAGTACTTGCATTTTTATAGTTTAAAGACGGATTCGCACTGAAAGCACTGTGCGGCGGCTATGTCGTGCTGCAGAAAATCTCGAACAGGTCATTCTCATATGAGTTACCTTGTAAGACCGTTGTTTGATTCACTTTCACAGGACTGTGTGTCGACTGTGCGCCGACCGTGCTCTGACTTTGTCCACTTGAATTGCTTCAAAAGTTTTATCCCAAGGTAAACGGTCCAGACGATCCAGCAAGGTAGACTCATAGCCCTGTCAGTGTGAATTGGTCGACCATGTATCGTTTCTCCTAGTTCGGATTCTTCCAGAGAGTGTGAATCTTCACGAAGGTTCTTATCTACAACCTGACAATGCCTCGAGAATAATCCAACACAACTATCTTGTGCAGTAATTATAGCAGAAAGAAGCTTAATCATTTTGTTACAAATATATATAGTTTGTAACATAAAGATTACAATAATGATCTCATTAAAAGAGGTAATAGTGTAAAAACCAATGTCAAACGTAAACACGGTGACCAAATACAGTCAGAGCATGGTAACTACACGACACAGCCGGCGCACAATTGGTGCACTGCCATCTCGGTGTGAATCCAAATTAATAATTATATTTTTAGATACTTTGGGGACAGTGGTAAAACTTTTTCTCTTACAAGAGTGAAAATTATCTCGTACTTATTTTGCTTCTTGTCTAGTAGTAGTGCGTATACGTCCGGAATCACATTAGTAGAAATGTCGATAATTCCACATGGATGCTAAAAAAAAACCAGATTAATGAATTAACAAGAAGAGCTATTAAATGTTCCCCTTCCGATAAAATCATCATATTTGGCTGATAATTCCTGTTAAAAAGATAATAGGACTTGAAAATGATCTACTAGTAATTTTTAATGTAATAAAAATGTACCAGAACAGTGTTAAATGCATTTACAATTTATAAAAAGGTTCAAAATGATTGAATTATAAAATATAAAGAGATTGACTAACATTCAGATCTTTTAAGAATTAAAATGTTGGATGTTATATAAAAGAACATTTTAAAAACAATATTATAATGTTGAAATATAATAAGTAAATATTATTATTTTTGTGAATGCACTTAACACTGTTTTGGTCTATTTATATTAAATTAAGAATTACTAGTATATCATTTTTAAGTCTTTTATTAGCTTTGAATTGTAAGGCTCCTCAATTAAAAGTATATTTTTTTTTAGAATATCTTCTAAAATGTTATTTCTGTCACAGTTTACTCCAAAATAATGCTATACGATTTTATAAACTATCATCAATAAAGAGATAAATATTTGATAAATCTTTAGGTTGTATTATTTCTACAGTTAAATAATAAAGATAATACACCAAGAAAATTAAGTATATGTACATTACATACAAAGAAGACTTCATTGATGTTAATTGTGGAATATCTGTCACAAAAATCCAATCCTGGGTCCAATGCTTCAATACACGAGAGAGAGTATGGATATGAAGTGGCGTGCAATTGAGTATTCAGTGAATGATTGGGGACAAACAAGTTCACGAGATGGGACAAATAAAAATAATGTTTACCTAATAATATCTCACAAATTCTCGAGTGCACGAGATGGGTATGAACCATTTAACTTTGCTTAAAATCAAGAAGTAATTCGTATTTTTACCCGCACTGATAGATACGAAGATAGTGCTATTATACTCATAATTTACTATATAATGGTGATGGGGAGGTTAGAGTTTTAATCCCCATTTAGTGTTTGTTTCCGAAAGGTTCTCACCCACTTTCTCCTCTCAAATTTGGCTAAAATGTATCTAAATATTAATTTAATAACCCTTAACCTACTATCCAAAGTTTCCACATAATGCGAACGGATGGTAGAATATGGTACACCAAAAAAAGTATACAATTCAAAATCAACATAAACATGTTTTATTTGATATAATTAATATAATATTAGACATAATAAAATAGATATTGAATTGACACACTTGCTATTCCTATCTGTAAATTCAGTCTATCTTACCATTTATTCTTTTATCCAAGAACTTATTTGACTATAGCACAAGTTTTCGCTTAGCCTGTTTCTAAATATTTTATGGTGGTTTAGGAATATCATTTAGTTTGTTTAGCTAGCTGTAATATATCCCATTTATTTCTATTAATAAAGTAAAGAGAGAGATGGTTTCTTATGAAGCTATGAATCCTTGAATACTGAAGGATACTTATTTGAGATTCAAAAATTCAAAATGTAAAAAAGAATCTGACATAATCTTATTAATAATAAAAAAAGGTAATTTTATAGTTAGCTTTGCAGCCAGGCAACATATCAGTCATATACCACTTAAATGATTGTTTTTCTCAACCATAACAAACAATAACATCACTTATCTACTCTTTTTATTTCCTATTGTAGTTTTAGAGTTAAGTTGGGAATGTAGACAACTTGAGAAAAGGGCAGTTTTTGTATTTTTGATAGCAAGAGTTTTAGTTACCAAAATAAGTAAAATATTGCTTAGTTAGAAACATAGAGTTTAATTTTCTTCACATGGTGATATAAACATTTCTTAAGTATCTGTCGTGAGCATAGCAGCATTAGATGACAGAATTTTTAGATTAAGAGAAAAAGTTATCATTAAATTCCAGGATACCCTTGATAGATATTCAACAACGGTTTATATCACAATTCAAATAAAATTAAACTTTATGTTTGTAGTGAAACAATATTTAGTTTTTTTTTAATAAAAAAGATGTTTTGAACCACAAAAGTACCTTTTCTCGTACACCCCATATCCCCCACCTTAATGTGAACTAAAAGGGCGCACCCAGATATGTAATTTGAGGGAAATTTTGTTTTTTTAATTTCAGTTAAGAGAATATTCCCGATTCATAAATTCCTAAAAATACGACACTCCCAGTCCCTAAATACCTGAAGATGTGACGTTAAGCACTATCATTCAAAGGTGAGTAGTATTTTAAAATTGAATCGTTTTTCATTGCTTTTGATTAAATTTAGAAATCATTATTAAAATCAGGGAATTAAACGTGTCAAAAACACTAGTGGCTACTCGTATAAATTGACTTTAGTGGTATAGAATAAATCACTCAAACCAACACAGTTTTTTAATCATTCGCCTAAATGAGTCATTTTTGATAGCGTTTGCAATTTTAAAATATTTCCAAATGATAAAAGTTTCATAAAAGTGGCCCTTGTAAGAAAGATAGTTGAGTTTGGAGGGAATTTAAAAATAAATGTAATTTATTAAACATACCCCATTTTTATTTATCTCTAATACAATTCTTATAATAATCTATTCCAAAAGTTTTTTTTTAATATGTACTTTTACAACTTATATGTGACATAAACTTTGACTGATCAGGGCAAAGGTTCTGTTTTAACTTGACCGTTTGCAATTTAGTGTGTTTGTTTTTTTCCGTGATCATTGCTAAGTGTGTCTACCAATAATTTAAACAATATTTGGCATAGAGACTCTTTGAAATTAGGCTAAATGGGTTATGAATATGGTTCTTTTCTTTAAATTTACATACAATATTGACTAACTCTCATCTCCAGACTCGTTGACAATTATGAATATAATGTACTGTACTCTTGATTATATTATTCATTTGTTTTCTCTCTTTCTCAATAAGAGAAACGTATCAATTTCAAATACAAGTATAAGTTGTAGAAGCTATTTAAACTTGAAATCCAAAAAAGTATTTCAAAACTAAAGTAAAGATTTAAATACGGAGGGAGTGAGGCTTAAGTTAGTGTTCACACAGGCGCTATTTATAAATCCATATAAGTTTTAATTAATTACAAACATTTTGAAATGAAACTTATCTGTAATAACGCCTAAAATCTGATTAATTTTTTTACTGGTGTAATGTATTCGTCCTTCCTCCTCCATTTAACCTAGTCAGGTTGAAAACACATCTTGCAAAATCTCTAGAACATCCCTTCGCCAGATGAAGAGCAATTTTTGTAAGTGCTCCTTTTCTCATATTTTCGCATGCACTATATTTCAAGAATGTGTTGAGATAGCTGTGAATCTTCGTGTTCAGTTTAAATAATGTTCTATTCGAGCCTTTATAAAAACACATTTTAATAAATTAGAAAAAACATTTTGAAGCAAATATCTAAACATAGAGAGTCATAGAACCATTTCTCTGTTCTTTTACTATCTCTAATCTTTAATTTAGTTATTAATAATTCTGTATTCAATGTGTTTTCCAAATTTAAAGTCAAATCAATATTTCAAATTAATTAATCTCGTTAATTAAATATTATACAACCTGCTTAAGTGGCCAAATGGTATAAGGCATCAATCTTGCAATAGAAGTGACTGTTGATGATATGGAGATCGGGGTTCAAACCTCAGTCGGGCTTACTGAGGATTGAATTTGTTCTAAAATGTTTTACACTCTCCATCGACACAAATATGGGTACACTTTCCTCTAAACGCAACCTTCCTCACTCCTCACTAATTAGCATAATTATTACATATGGGTATAATCTGACCATGTAGTAAGACTCAGTGCTAAAATAATATATATTTAATCCTGTTCACTCGCATAGGTGGGATTGGGGCTAAGGCATTAAGCTCATTAGGGAGATTTTTCCGGTGACGGAGAGGTTGGCCTAGAATCCTGTTGCATGTATTGAGAGAGGCTTTCCACTATTTTTTTCAAAACAGATGGGGCATATTAATCTTCATCTACTTTCTACTTTACCCATTAGTGTAAATTGCAGATACTTTAAAAGAAACACAGAACACTTTAATACTACTTCTCTTTGCTCCTATCCCATATAGTATTTTTACATCGCCTGAAACAATTACATCCCAAAATATTATAAAGTATTTTCAAATATCATTCATGAAATATTTTTGTAAAAGCCTCATAGCCAAAAATACAATTTAGACTTCAGATACAGGATAATGGGTAAAGTTGAAAATATTT
>JBCFYV010000012.1:80693049-80818764 GCA_039000515.1 Timema cristinae
TTAATTAATTAATTTATGCTAATTAAGGATCGAGGTGTTGGAGTTTTAGAGCGTTGTGGGAGCATGAGACAAGAGGCACCAACCTCTCACTATGACTGTCAATGATATAATGAACATTGGCTCTATGACGTACTCACCTCCAACAGTGGCAATCAGCCTTTCACTTTTCAGGCAGTTGAATCCCCCCTACCCCACTCAGAGCCGGGTAGTTCCAGTTTCGACATCGCAAGGAGCTGGTGGCCGGAATCACCCCTTCCCCCCGGACTGGAATTTCCACAGAGCCGGGGATCCCCACCACCCTCCCAGGGTCGTTACCTTCTGTGGTGTGACTGACAGGCAATAAGCTCCGTGCAAAAAAGGCACACCAAGCGAACAAATAATTTACCGTTATAAGGCAGTTTCGCTACTACTTTGGTTGAACGTTGACGTGTTTAAGCTCCACTGCCCAAAGTCTATGACAGCTCGCACACACATCCATTTGGTGGTGCAGAGTTAAAGATTCTAATGTATCTTTTAAAACCAAATATCTAGCACAACCACTTCTTACTACCTGTCCTATTTTAATATACATGAATTACTGTATATAAACGCAAGTAAACTATGCTATAACAAGCTTATCTTAAAGATAGAAAAGTTGCTCTAACACTGACCTTACCTATGCCTGTAATCATATTAGGTGTTAAAACAAAGGCCTCCTCGCACAGCTGCGTGGAGGGAGGGTGGGGAAACCAGAGGTGAATAAAACTCGTTGGACAGCTTGTTGATCTGGAGGGTTGGAACAAGATGTATTTATTTACACTAATAGGAAATTTATGCGTAAAGTATAATGCAGATAAAATGTACCCGAATTTGTAGGAAAGTGGATCAGAAGAAACCAATTATTAAAAAGGATGTATTTATTTACACTAATAGGAAATTTATGCGTAAAGTAGAATGCTGATAAAATGTACACGAATTTGTAGGAAAGTGTCCATGCTCCACTGCCCAAAGTTTATGACAGCTCTCTCGCACGCATCCACTACCTGGCCGTTTCTAATATACAAGAATTACCCGTAATATAGCCACGAGTAAACTACGCTTATTTTATTTCAAATGCATTATTGATATTGTAAAAGAACAACGAGTTTGTGTTCCTTAAAGGACTCCTCGCTTGAATGTACCTTCATCTGCGTGGAGGGAGGGTGGGGGGAAACTCAGGGTGAATAAAACTCGTTGGACAGCTTGGTGATCTGGGGTTCAAATCTCACCCACGTGGACAGAGGGGGTGTTCCTGTATAGTCCAATTTTAATAGGAATAGCCTCATCTTAGACATAGAAAAGTTATATCTACTCTTACATATTTATACGGTGTAATAATCAAGCAGGTTTCGTTCGTTCATTTTGCACCACCGTTTGCTAAACCAAACTTATTCATTCGGCGCCATGGCAGTACATGCAACCAGTTGTGCACCATCATTTGCTATTCATTCTGCGCCAAAGCGTACTCCGCTGTTGCCTGAACAGAACATCTAGCAGACACGACCCATCCTCTGTGTTAGGTTGAAGGTGTCTGATGGGTAACGGTACTTACAGTATCGAATATGAAACGGGTATTTAAAAATAAACTTCTGGGAATGTATCTAAAAGTTATATAAGCACCGTGATATTTTTCCCTAGATATTTTACTTATAAACTTATGTAAAAGTTATTATTTATGTTATCAAAATATATATAGCCGCCATGATTTTTTTCCCCTAGGTATTTAACATAGGAACATGTGTAAAGGTTATACATTATTTAATATTTAATATTATATTAATATTATTTAATTGCCGTACAGGGTTTGTCGTGCTTGCTTATCGGCCCACTAGATGGCATCGAAAGCCAGTTTAGTTAATGTAAGGTTTCTAGGAGAGTTTACAAATAATAAATAAGTCAATGTAAGGTTTTCTTTAACAAATTGCTCTGTGAGCTTGTTCATTCTGTGCAGGGGGTGCCGCAAGATTTTAAGGGGGAATATATAAATAAAAATATTAGAACACATTAATGAAAATAAAGAAATGGAAGAAAATTTTGTCTTTCAGTGTTTTTGTGAATTGCACTTGTCACAGCCCCCCCCAGACAAAGCAATAAAGTCTTGAGAATGATTTGCGTGTTGTGTTGTCAACAATTAGGACAGACTGAGGACTATGTGCTCTGAATAATCACAAGTCTCACATTAATAAAACAATTCTACTATTATTTGACTAGAGTAATCTCACATTGTGTTTGGCTAGTGTGCTAATTTATTGGTTTCCAAAACAATTTATCTCTATGTGAATAAATAGCCAAAGCTATTAAGGTGTATTTTAGGAGGGTTAACACCACACGAGTGACATATTACGAAAATTTGAAATATGACACCTGGACACGGAAATCAAACCCGGGACCTCTGGCTTAGTACGCCAATGCTCTGACCACTGAGCTATCCAGGGTCATTCTTCACTCATATTTAAGGCAGTGGAACAGAGCATCGAGCAGACACCTCCGTCCACTTCGCTGGGTCGATGCCGACTACCGAAATAACGGGATTTACAAAGGGACTTATGGACAGATCTGTGTTGCGCATGCGCAGAGACACATTAGAGTATTAGGTCATTACAGACGGCAGGCTCTTTGAAGAGGGTATAAATAGAACCCGCTCATTACATTTGGTCATTTCAATTTGTGATTGACGCCACCGAACATCAAAAAAATGAGTTTCGAGTCGCTAGAAAATTTTCTAAATTTAGGTAAGTTTTTTTCTGTATATTTTAACTGGTGTTTTTTTTTGTTGACTAATACAGCTGGGGCGTACAATGGTGTTCTTTTTTTTTGTTAGTTGAAGAGCCCCCGATGATTGGAGGGGATCTACAACCGGAGGATCCCAATAGCCTGGACCAGCTGCTACTGTTCAATGAAAACGGGATTTGCAACGCTGATGGTGACGGGTCAATGGGTAATTAACAGACTAAAAACATATATATTGGAGTCTTGTTGGTGTTTGTTTTTTTTCCTGTAAATGCTAATTAATTTGTATTTATTTAATTTCAGACTACTGGGATCCGTACGGTTTAGACGAAGGTCTTCGAGGGTGCATACCGTCAGTTGTAGAGACATCGACTCCCTCGGAGGCGCCCTTACGAATCGGTGCCACTCACGACACCACTGACGTCGCCCCCGGGCCCTCTCCCTGTATCTTCGCGTCTGCGCCCCTACCACCGGTGCCCCTCGTCGCCATGGGAAATGCGCCTCCCGCTGTTTGGGCAGATTTGGACACCCTTGACCGACTGCTATGTAAGTACCTTCTACATGTAGCCTCTAGGCAGTGTAGCTTTCTCTCTCTCGCACAAATCCTGTTATATCGCCCCTCAGAGTCGAAAACCATTGCTAGCAGTGAGCTTGTACTACATCGTTTAGTGTATAAAAGAATGCGTGTGTTTACAGTTTAGAGCAAGGAAAACTATATTGTTACTTAAACGTTTATTAAAAATCCTACCTGTATGATTTATACTGAGCCAGTGGGGGGAGTCCTTGGTTCAATTCCCTCTTGGGATAAGCGAAAATACTGGTTTAGTCAACTATTTTGTTCAATAAAGGGTCCCGGATTCAAAGACAGAAAATTATAATTGTCGTTTTACAATGTGATCGAGTATCATTTTAGTGTCTCCTGGTCACGGGTTCATTTCCTGTACAAAGTCAGAAAATTGTAATCAACACTTTAGACAGTCACGTTTCACTCTGCATAAACATAAGTCCGTACACTTTAATTTATGATGTGTAATAGTAACCAATTTAAAAACTATATGTATGCAGTGCCACGGGTTCGAATCCAAACAGGGGATGAAAATGAGAGTTTATTCTTCTTGTACTAAATTTGTGTCTGGCTGACACTTTAGGGCGTACTTTTTTTAATTCCAGTCTAAATGTTTACGTGTTCTTATGTATGTTTACACGTTGCAGGCTTAATATAGTAAAATGTATTTTTTAGTTAAGGGCTGTACATTTCCTCTGTCAATTTATTACCGTCTTTTGTTTACCGCCAAACATAATCTTAAAAGTTGTGCTTATTTTATAAATAAAGTAATGCATGTTAAGGATACAGCTGCCTCTAGATACATATTTCAAATATAGAGGCAGCTAGTAGCTTATGATAACTAAACAAATGTTTTTGAAAAGGGTTGAACATATTTTTCCCCGATTTAAAGAAAGCTGTTATAAACTCAAATTTTACTACCCCTTTTAAGGTGTCTAACTTTCGTTGTGTTAAGTGCGGCGGGCTGTCTATCCACTCATTATGCAGGCGTTAGAAACAACATCTAGTATCATAGCTATCAATTCATTACGCGAGCATAATCTCCGGCGTTTTTTTTTCAATAAATTGACACATTCGTAGTTGAAACAATTAAAGCGAAAAGTATCTTAAGACGTAATCTCCACTGCTAAAATGATATAATAATAATATTACAAAAAGTATTAAAGAGATGAGTTTGAGCTTCAAATCTTAGCAAGGTAAACTAGAGACAATATTTTCACTCTCCCTCCGCCGCAAGTGCTGACGCACTTCTGTAAATGGCGGTTACGTCTAAAGCAATTGAAAAATTGAGCATGCTATAGTAATAATAATAATACAAATGTATTAAAGAGATGAGTTTGAGCTTCAAATCCATAATCTTAAAAGTTGTGCTTATTTTATAAATAAAGTAATGCATGTTAAGGATACAGCTGCCTCTAGATACATATTTCAAATATAGGAGGCAGCTAGTAGCTTATGATAACTAAACAAATGTTTTAGAAAAGGGTTGAACATATTTTTCCCCGATTTAAAGAAAGCTGTTATAAACTCAAATTTTACTACCCCTTTTAAGGTGTCTAACTTTCGTTGTGTTAAGTGCGGCGGGCTGTCTATCCACTCATTATGCAGGCGTTAGAAACAACATCTAGTATCATAGCTATCAATTCATTACGCGAGCATAATCTCCGGCGTTTTTTTTCAATAAATTGACACATTCGTAGTTGAAACAATTAAAGCGAAAAGTATCTTAAGACGTAATCTCCACTGCTAAAATGATATAATAATAATAATACAAAAAGTATTAAAGAGATGAGTTTGAGCTTCAAATCTTAGCAAGGTAAACTAGAGACAATATTTTCACTCTCCCTCCGCCGCAAGTGCTGACGCACTTCTGTAAATGGCGGTTACGTCTAAAGCAATTGAAAAATTGAGCATGCTATAGTAATAATAATAATAATACAAAAAGTATTAAAGAGATGAGTTTGAGCTTCAAATCCATAATCTTAAAAGTTGTGCTTATTTTATAAATAAAGTAATGCATGTTAAGGATACAGCTGCCTCTAGATACATATTTCAAATATAGGAGGCAGCTAGTAGCTTATGATAACTAAACAAATGTTTTTTAAAAGGGTTGAACATATTTTTCCCCGATTTAAAGAAAGCTGTTATAAACTCAAATTTTACTACCCCTTTTAAGGTGTTTAACTTTCGTTGTGTTAAGTGCGGCGAGCTGTCTATCCACTCATTATGCAGGCGTTAGAAACAACAGCTAGTATCATAGCTATCAATTCATTACGCGAGCATAATCTCCGGCGTTTTTTTTTCAATAAATTGACACATTCGTAGTTGAAACAATTAAAGCGAAAAGTATCTTAAGACGTAATCTCCACTGCTAAAATGATATAATAATAATAATACAAAAAGTATTAAAGAGATGAGTTTGAGCTTCAAATCTTAGCAAGGTAAACTAGAGACAATATTTTCACTCTCCCTCCGCCGCAAGTGCTGACGCACTTCTGTAAATGGCGGTTACGTCTAAAGCAATTGAAAAATTGAGCATGCTATAGTAATAATAATAATACAAAAAGTATTAAAGAGATGAGTTTGAGCTTCAAATCCATAATCTTAAAAGTTGTGCTTATTTTATAAATAAAGTAATGCATGTTAAGGATACAGCTGCCTCTAGATACATATTTCAAATATAGGAGGCTGCTAGTAGCTTATGATAACTAAACAAATGTTTTAGAAAAGGGTTGAACATATTTTTCCCCGATTTAAAGAAAGCTGTTATAAACTCAAATTTTACTACCCCTTTTAAGGTGTCTAACTTTCATTGTGTTAAGTGCGGCGAGCTGTCTATCCACTCATTATGCAGGCGTTAGAAACAACAGCTAGTATCATAGCTATCAATTCATTACGCGAGCATAATCTCCGGCGTTTTTTTTTCAATAAATTGACACATTCGTAGTTGAAAACAATTAAAGCGAAAAGTATCTTAAGACGTAATCTCCGCTGCTAAAATGATATAATAATAATAATAATAATAATAATAATAATAATAATAATAATAATAATAATGAGTTTGAGCTTCAAATCTTAGCAAGGTAAACTAGAGACAATTTTTTTCACTCTCCCTCCGCCGCAAATGCTGACGCACTTCTGTAAATGCCGGTTACGTCTAAAGCAATTGAAAAATTGAACATGCTATATTAATAATACAAAAAGTATTAAAGAGATGAGTGTTAGGTTCGAATCTTACCAAGGTAAACTAGAGAATTTTTTCACTCTCCCTCCTCGCAAATGCTGGCTCACTTCTGTAAATGTTGGTTTCGGCTAAAGCAATTGAAAAATTCAAACATATTATACATTTTAAAGAAAAAATATGCGCCTGTTGTAACAAGGCTTACTTTGACATGTGTTATAGTTGAAATGGAGGCCGGAAATGGCGGGATGACCACAGAGCCACCATCACCAGCGGTGGCACCCCTCCAGCCCTAGTAGTCGCATCGCCCCAGCTCCAGAGAGAAGGGGTTCGAGCCCCTGTGTCCCTGCAAGCCGGAACATCTTCACTCCGGCCTCTACGGCAGGGAGACGGAGTTCGAGCCCCGGCGGCGGCGAGGGAGATGGGGCCCATGGAGCTGGCGACAGCGGGACCGTCTTCTGCCCCTCAACGCGGAATTAGTGGCCCGGTGAATCAGGTAGGTGGGGCATTGCAAAATGGCGTCCCTCTTCGCATCATTGAAGAGAGGATTAAACAATTGAGGCGTTTCTTTTATACTGGTAGAGAAATTACCGTACATCTTGGTGCTCCAGCAAGCGATCGTGACGCATTAAGCTGGCTTGAAGAATAAATTACTAATTTGATCCATCGGTTGCAGGACCATGGCGTTAGCGTATATGACCACATAGGCTTACTTTTGAGTAGCACTGACTCAACGTTAAGCCCTGTGTATGTCTCATTTAGGCGAGCAGACCAGCTAGACGCTAGAGCAGTGCTTGATAACGTAAGTCGCGTGTTGCAGAGTAATAGTTTGTTTTTGAGTACAGCACCACTGTACGTTAAACTCTGCCATTTTAAGGAGCCTCGCGGGAGTGGACGTTATTGTGATAAACTCTCTCCCGCAAGCACATAGAGCCGTAATAACAAAGGGATCATTACGATTCAAAATGACGACACACTTTGTCTTGCCCGTGCATTGGTTATCGCCAAAGCTATATGTGACAATAAAAGAGAACCAGGATGCATGGACGTGAACACCTTTAAACAAATCAAAATGGGTCGACCTATTCAAAAACTCAAAGCAGAGGAACTATGCCGTGATGCCCGTGTGAATCTTTTGAAAGGTGGTGGGCTCACTGAGCTGAAACAATTTCAAGCATACCTTTCCGAATACAAAATCACAGTGTTCAGGGAACGTCGGGGGAGACAGGTCCTATATGAGGGGCCTACTCCCTCCGAACATTCCTTTATGGGGCACCTTGATTTGTATTTTCACGACGATAAGCAAAACCATTTTGACGTCATAACATCCTTGACAGCCGCATTTAAGTGTGGGTACTTTTGCCGCGAGTGCCGTGTACCGTTCAACACAAAGAACGAGCACAAATGTGAATCCGCGTGCAAAAAGTGCCACGCTAAAGCGGTTTGTAGCGGAGGCCGATCTGTGGTCTGTAAAGACTGCGGGCGTTGGTTCACAAATCAGACGTGCTTTGATAACCATAAACGTCCCGGGTTTTTCAGCGGTCACAGATCGGTCTGTGATGTCAAAAAGGTTTGCGAGGTATGCGAGCAATTTTTCAGTTTGGAAAAATCAAATTTTTCACATAGGTGTTATGAGACTTTTTGTAGAGTATGCGAGACCCATCGCCCTTTTGGCCATTTCTGTTATATGAAGCAGGCCCCATCCAAGCCGTCACTGGAAAAGAGTAATTTCATGTTTGTATTCTACGATTTTGAATGCAGACAAGAAACGCTTCTTCAAGGTGCGGCAGGCACGTACTTGCACGAACCTAACCTATGTGTCGTGCAAACGTGTTGTAAGGCCTGTGTTCATATAGATGCAAATGACTATCATTGCACCGACTGTGGGGGCGATAGGACTCGCATATTCAAGGGTGATACCACAATGGCCCAATTTTTTGAATTTATAGAACAAATTAAAGCTTCAAAATTTAAGGATATCACCCTCCTCGGCCATAACGCTAAATCCTATGATGGAAATTTTATTTTAAAATATATGATGGAGGTTAAAAAATGGACTCCAGAACTTATAATGAACGGTGGGAAAATCATGTCCATGCGTTACGGCCCGCTCCACTTTATTGACTCACTGAACTTTCTCCCGATGTCGCTGTCCAAATTGCCCAAAACTTTCGGCTTGGACGAGTCTTTGGCCAAGGGACATTTCCCTCATTTTTTCAATAAAAAAGAAAACGCGGGGTATAGGGGTCCCTTGCCGCCAAAGGAGGACTACGGCATCGGCGAGATGTCAGTTGAGGGAAAGGAGCACTTTGAGAAGTGGTATGACGCGTTGGTCAAAGATAACTATGTCTTTGATTTTAAACGCGAGTTGGAACTGTATTGTGTGAAAGATGTAGAGATCCTACGGAAGGCCTGCCTGAAGTTTAGAGAGATGCTCATGGAGAAAGCAAAGGTGGATCCTTTCAGAGAGGCGTGTACGATAGCTGGAGCGGCCATGTTGGTTTACCGCCGAAGTCATCTTAAGGAGAATACTATCGGTATTATCCCTAACGGTGGCTATCGGTGCGCAGACCAACAGTCGCACGTCGCTGTACAATGGCTCTGCTGGGAGGCCCATCAACGCGGTGTCTCTATTCTTCATGCGGGTAACGGCCGTGAGGAATATGTGTTAGGGCGACGTGTAGACGGTGTTGTTAAAGCTGGAGATACCACCACCGTCTTCCAGTTTTGGGGCTGTTATTGGCACGGGTGCCCTCTCTGTTACCCTGACAGGACCACCCCCGTCAAAAATAGTCCCCACGAGACCATGGAGACGCGTTATGAAGCGACCATGGCTTGTTTGGAAAAGTTTAAGAATGCCGGCTACACGGTCGTAGAGATGTGGGAGTGCATGTTTAATGCGATGAAACGCACAGACAAGGACTTGCAGCAATTTGTACTCCGGCACGAGGTGTATACCAAGGAACCTCTCAGTCCCAGGGATGCATTCTTTGGCGGGCGTACAAATTGTATCAAGCTCTTCCACGAAACAGACCTTTCTTGTGGGGAGAAGATCAAGTACTTGGATGTGTGTTCATTGTATCCATACGTTTGCAAGTACAAAAAATACCCAGTCGGCCACCCCAAAATTCACTTGGAACCAAATTGTCCGTCTATAGATCAAGTAGAAGGCATAGCCAAAGTTACAGTGACGCCTCCGCGAGATTTATTCCTGCCCGTATTGCCTACCAGGATGCACGACAAGCTAATGTTCATCTTGTGCAGGAAATGCGGGGAGGAGAAAAACCAAGGCGCGTGTCAGCACAACGACAAAAAAGATCGCTGGTTGACAGGCGTCTGGGTGATTGACGAGATCCGGAAAGCCGTTGAGAAAGGCTACACCGTTGAAGCAGTGCACGAAGTGTGGGAGTACAATGTATCTGTTTATGACCGTCAGACGCGTTCTGGCGGCCTGTTTCACGGATACATTGATACTTTTTTGAAAATTAAACAAGAAGCCAGCGGATGGCCAGAGTGGTGTACCTCACAGGAGGAAAAGTTAGCATACATTCAAAATTATGAGGAAAGGGAAGGGGTAAAACTAGATTTCGGCTCTGTTTGTAAAAACCCTGGTCTCCGCACTCTGGCTAAACTTTTTTTAAATTCACTATGGGGAAAGTTTGGGCAAAGACCCGATTTACCACACGTAGCCGTTGTCAACGACTATCAGGGCGTCCACAAGTACCTGACGGATCCGTACATCACCGTGGACAGCGTGATTGATGTAAATGATGAGGTTATGTTCCTCAATTACAAGGATGCGCGTGACGCGTTGCGCCCTAACCCTAACACGAGTGTGGCGGTGGCGTGCTACACGACTGCTATGGCTAGGTTGCACTTATACAGCATCCTTGAACAATTGGGGACCGCGTTTTATATCATGATACTGATAGCGTTCTATTCACTGAACGCCCCGGCGATTGGAGTCCACCGACCGGAGACTTTTTAGGTGACCTCACTGATGAACTTCAGGATTACGGTCCGGAAAGCTACATTAGCGCCTTTGTATCTGGTGGTCCCAAAAATTACGCTTACCGAGTTTGCGTTGGCGGTGATCCTGCCAAAACAAAAACGGTGTGCAAGGTTCGCGGGATCACCATAAACTATGGCAACCGGAACGATGTTAATTTTGAAGTTTTGAAAGCGATGGTCACCGAACAGGCTGCGGAAAGATACATACAGATACCGCACAAAATTGTAAGAAAAGGTCTTGCGACTGTATGTACCGTTTCGCAGACTAAAGTCTACCGGCCCGTGTACACCAAACGCCGGATAACAGATGATTTTAATACGTTGCCGTTTGGGTATCAGAGTCCTTGTAAACGCGCTCGCCACGAATAAAAGGTGATCATTTAGACGGGCTGAATAATCATCTTTTTTTCTTTCACTCTAGACAGTTCCACTGACATACCATTTTTCAAAGATTTGAGATTTTTTTTCATATTTTTTTCTGCATGAAAACAAGCATATTTTTTTATATTTTTTTATGCACCCGGGTTACTTTTTTATATATTTTTTATTTGCCAGTACAGTCCTCTGCCTACCTGATTTTTTCAAGTCAATTAGTTGCTTGTATATATTTTAATTCTAGCCAAATGTTTGTATATATATTTTATTTTAAATCTAATACATTGTTTGTATATATATTTTTTTTCTGATAAACTGATTGTATATATTTTTATTTTAAATCTAATACATTGTTTGTATATATTTTTTTTCAGTCAAATATGATAGACTGATTGTATATATTTTTATTTTAAATCTATTCACATATATATTTATTTTCTTTTAGTACCGAGGCCACTATTCCCCCCTATATTGTAAATATTCACAGTATACTTTTCACTGTGTGTAAATAAATATTGTAAACAAAACCAGTTATGTCTATACTAATAATTATATATTGTAAATATTCACAGTATACTTTTCACTGTGTGTAAATAAATATTGTAAACAAAATCAGTTATGTTTATACTAATAATTATATATTGTAAATATTCACAGTATACTTTACACTGTGTATATACTTTTTTTCATGACCAAATAAATATTGTAAAAATTATTATGTTTGTGTTTTAACGTCTATACCCCACACCTCTCTCCTATCCTATAAATACAAGCTCATATAGCTTATAAGCTCAGTCTCAGTGCATGGTCACTCTAAGTCCTGATGAATTAAAATCACAGATTGAGTATGCATGCACTTACATGATTGAAGCAGCTTCTTCTTTCAGCCACAAAGGAAGTGGTGTGTCCGAGGACCGTGTGAAATACTTAGAGCTAAATATATATTCCTTTGGGTGATTGCAGCTATATTCCATTACCAGAAGAGTTGATTAATAGGAACGCTCTAATTAATATAAGAAATGCTGACAGTAAATGCTTTTGGAAAACCACGCTCAGTTCACCCGACCGAGATTCGAACCTCGATCTTCCCAGTCCTCAGCAGCCGAGCTCAATACAACGAGCGCTTTAACCAACTACGCCACTGAGGTGGGTTTTTGTATATGTTAAATATATTATTTTTGTGAAGTGGAAAATTTGTTTAGCGTAAATGTTATATATATTATGTCCGCATATATAGTTTCATATTTAAAACATAACAACATAATTTCAAGATCTTCATAAGTGTATTACTTGTGATTTTTTTTGTTTAAGTGTTGCGGTGATAAATATTATAAAACTGTTATGTTTTAACGTCTACACCCTCTCTACTATCATAGAAGCTCCGTCTCAAGCATTATGGGTGTAAGACCGTCTAGTTAAGTACAAAGCCCGTTCCCCCCCTTAAACCAGCATTTTCAGTCATACAGGGAATCGAAGCCTGGACACGTGGCGCGGTGGCCAGACATGCTAACGCCTCACGGCCAGCTGATTCATTAGACGTCTTGACCATTGACAATAGCCAAGCGACATAGATTAACAGGCAAATACAAGTCTCCCTTCACAGAGAGAGAGAGAGAGAGCGATACATTCTTTCTGGACACTTGGCGCCGTGGGTAGACATCCTAACGCTTCACACGCAGTGACGAGAACAATGACAGGGGTTCGAATCCTGGTTCACTGGATGATTGCCACCAGCTCAAAGGATCATATTTGACATAGGTTTGGTAGCAACATAATTACTTTTTTTGAAAGGACATGGAAGTGAACCCCAACTTTTGCACGGAGAATGAGACAGGGAAAAACCTTACAGGAATCCGCTCTCCCAGAAAAAAAACATCATGACATATGGCTAATATAGGGTTTCGAACCCCTGACATGTGTAAGACCGTCTCTTTGTTTCAATTGGTGTACTAGTTCCCATTCCCCCCTCTTGAACCAACATTTTCAGTCATACAGGGAATCGAAGCCTGGACACTTGACTCTGGTGGGGACAGACAGACATGCTAACGCCTCGTGGCCAAGTGATTCCTTAGACGTCTTGACCATTGACCACGCGACATAGATTAACAGACAAATACATGTCTCCCTTCACAGAGAGAGAGAGTTATACATTCTTTCTGGACACTTGGCGCAGCGGGCAGTCTTCCTAACACCGTGATGAGAAAGCTGCTTCCTCCTTTATATGTAGCATTTTCTTCTTCACCCTTTTAATACATATCATATTCTTAAAAAAAAATTACACCTGCACGCGGGAATCGAACCCTGGAAACTTTGGCTTACATATGTATCTTAGTACATATACTGGTTTGTTCACATTAAGGGGGTAAGATATACTCGTAAATATATATTATGGATTAGATAAGCAATTCAACCCTGGATAGCAAACTAAGTCACAACAATGTTGGCGTCTCCTTCAGGTCTTTGATTGTCCAGCCGAGGATTTAAAAATAATAACGACAGTTTAGTGCTAGTTTTTTTTATTGACAATCAGCAATTTATTAATTTAAAACAACAACAACAACATGCAGCAATATTATTTAGGTCTTTTGACCAATACATATAAAAGACATCTACCAGCTAGAAAATGAGTAGGAGTCAATTTTATTGACAATCAACAATTGGTTAATTTAAAACATTCACAACAAGCAGCAATATTATTTAGGTGTTTTGACCAATACATATAAAAGACATCTACCAGCTAGAAAATGAGTAGGAGTCACCTCCAAAATAGTTCAAGACACGTTGAGAGACGCTAGAGTGTATATTGATAATGTCTCCACAGTTTTTACCTGGCAATCTTACTCTTCCAACAAACTCAAGCACAATAACATTAGGTTCGGGCTCTTCCGATAGCACAACGTTATAACTTTTGTTTTTCTCAAGTTCGTTTAAGCACTTGACACGATTGTATTCCTCTTTATCGATCATGTCTAACGCCCTGCATAATACCTTCTCGTCCCAACAGGTATCCTGGTGAGCAGCAGTTTGCTGACATTGAATTTTGTGCCGAATAAGATTGGATAGCTTTGCGTAGGATCCATCACAAACGCCGCATTTAAACGGCATAATGTCAATTGGAGATGCAGCAAAAGAAATAAACATTCGCTCTTAACGTTTTTTTCAAAATTTCACCACTAGCTCCGATGACAGCAGCAGAGTACGTCTAGTTTATTAATTCACTTTTAAACATCACACTTTGTCCTCCGAGATATATCATACAGCGGGCTTTAGATTTAAAGCGCTTACAATCCAAATAATATATTGACTTTGGAAGGAAAACGTTACCGAAACTGCCCAGACCGAGTATGTAGTCGGCGTGCGTTTCACCTATAATTTTAACATTTGAATAATTTTTATAAATTGTTAAATCCTCGAGATTTACAGGTTCTTCGGACTTTACCTCCGGTGGTGGTGGTGGGCACGCAGCTGACTCTGCTGGCCGGTAAACAGGCGACTCTGACTGTGGATGCGCCAGTGAATCTGACGCCTGGTAGGTAGACGCCTCGGACGGTGGGCACGCAGGTGACTCTACTGACTGGTAGACAGACGACTCTGACGACGGGTACGCCTGTGACGTCTGGTAGGTAGACGACTCTGGTGGTGGGTACTCTGGGGCTGGGTACGCCTGTGACTCTCGGGCTGTGTACGGCTGTCTCTCCGAGGGCGGCGGCGGCGTGAAGTACGGTGACGGGTGGTGTGGAGCTCGGAAGGGCGGCGGTGGAGGTCGGGGTAACACAGCTACCACGTCCCCCTTGCGGAAATTGTAAACGATGCACGTTACATCACACATATACGTTTCCACGATTCTCTCTTAGGGTAGTACTTCCGTCGCTCGTATAGTGTGACAGGTAGAGTCACAAAACTCTATGTAGCCTCGCTCCTCTACTTTGTAAATTACCTGTCTATCCCACACCGCCACACTGTGAACATTCTCTCCCGTCATATAGGCACGCCCCTCCATCGTATGGCCCACAAACATTAAATTAATATAGCCGGATCGAAGCATGGTGAGCGTACCTGAGAGCTAAACGTTCTATAGAGTGCTCCGCTGCCCGTTGTTAACTGCCGTGTCTCTTAAACGCGTTCAAAGTTCACAACGGTAGGTGAACCGGGTTTTACTCCGGCGCAGGTAAATACCAGTTTTTCTTTATTTAACTCACACACGTCTTCATCTGTAAGAGTACCAAACCGGCAGGGTAAAAATACACAAAACTCACCGTCTAGATAGGCTATTAGACGTCTCCCGAACTTTGTATTGACGGCTTTTAATTTATCAACCGAGTACTTTTGATCTACGGCTAGATCACACAATTTGACGGTCTGCACCGCGTCGACGATATTTACCAGCTGCTGTAACTTGTCCATATTGGCCCGCTCTACAAACGCTTATAAATAGACAACCAAGTGGGCACCCCTCTTTATAGCCACCCCCACCCTCCCTCGTTTGACGTCACACGATATATTCTTGTCTGCCCACCAACTTGGCGCCCGTGTCGATGACCTCGATATTTAAGCTTGTCTCAACTCGTCTTGTTGTGCCGACATACTGGCGCCAGGGTTGCGACATAACACGCGATGATTACGTCATTGGGAAAACCCAAGCTTGTCGAGGTCACGATAAATTCTTGTCCTGACTTGTCTGCCCGCCAACCTGGCGTCATCATTCTTGTCTTGACGACCCACCAAACTGTCGCCATGTATTCAGCCCTGATATATATTTACGGTCATTACTTATGAATTTTTTTATGAACGGAAACATTACATTTATTTGTTTAAGAAGTATTGGGAGGGTCGGGTACACGTTATGGCATTTGGAGGCAGTGGATTCATATATCTCTCAGGGGGATGGTGGTTTTATACACTCCCTCACACCACATAAACGCTGGAACCATTCTAAATTACTCCTCCGGTCCGTGACTGTTACACACATCCATGCATTGAGAAAGACGATACCAAACAAACAATTTTAGTATACATTGGTGCCGGGGATAGCGGCCCCTAACTGTGGATTCCGAGGCCCCTGATTGTGCATAATTAGAGCTGCTAGAGTTACGACATAACACGCAATGATTACGGCATAGGAAAATACCCAGGTAGTCCGGTCCGAGAGCTGCGGGTGGAGGAACATTTCCATGCATTTCGACAGACGCTACCAAACAAACAATTTTAGTTGACTTGTGACAGGGGTAGTGGCCCCCTAACGGTGGAGTTCCGAGGCCCCTGATTGTACATAATTAGAGATGCTAGAGTTGTGACATAACACGCAATGATTACGTCATTGGAAACACCCAGGTTGCTGAAGTCACTATCTATTCTTGTCCCAACTTGTCTGCCCGCCAGCCCGGCGCCAGGGTTGCGACATAACACGCAATGATTACGTCATTGGGAAAACCCAAGGTTATCGAGGTCACTTGTCACCCCGGCAGGCTGGCGTCAGGGTGGCGAAGGAGGAGGAATGACCGGGGGAGGGGGAAAACCAGGATGAACAACCCCGGCTCTGGGGGAGGGGTGGGGAGGGAAAAGTGAAAGGCTGATTGCCACTGTTGGAGGTGAGTACGTCATAGAGCCAATGTTCATTATATCATTGACAGTCATAGTGAGAGGTTGGTGCCTCTTGTCTCATGCTCCCACAACGCTCTAAAACTCCAACACCTCGATCCTTAATTAGCATAAATTAATTAATTAATAATTAAAAGGCCGTCAGGAGAGGTTCAGGCCTTGTGACGATGGAACCAATGCTCATTCAACATAAGACAGCACTAGCTAGAGGTTCAAAACAATGAATAAAAACTCCAACACCGCCTCTATCCTACCAAGGGAAAGTATGTTAGGGGCGGGAGGGGTGGGAGCAGGGGCGGAATAACGGTAAAAAACACCCCCCCAAATATAGACTGTTTTCGATATAAACGCTCTGAATACATATAGGCAGTTTTATGTATGAATGACTGTTCCGAAACGTCCCGAACACCCCAAATATAGACCGTTTTCGATATAAACGATCTGAATATGTTACATAGAGGCAGTTTTATGTATGAATGACTGTTCCGAACACCCCAAATATAGACCGTTTTCGATATAAACGCTCTGAATATGTTACATATAGGCAGTTTTATGTATAAATGACTGTTCTGAAACGTCCCGAACACTACTCTTATCTGTACCACATCCTCCAAGAAACGTAAATGTAGAAAATGAATACTTGGAAAAGGATGCGGCTAACCTAATTAAACATGAGGAGCAACAAGACTCTACTTATGAAGCAAGTACTTCTTCTTTAGAACTATATTTGTTAACCAAAGGTGGTTTAATCGACCTTGTCAGGGATTTGAATTTTTCCAAAAGAACAGGCCGAACTCCTGGGGTATAGACTGAAGGGATTGAATATACTTCAGCGAGACACTAAAATGTGTTTTTTCCTTAACCATCGGGATGAGTTAAAAAAAATTATTATTAAGAAAATAATTTATTTTATTGCTACAATATTCAGAAAAAATGTTACATCCCCACTCCCTCCATTAATATACCCTGCAAATATATTTTTACCGCCACTTAATTTAAAATAAGTTGTTTTTTTAAAAACTTTGTTAAGTCTATGGATTAAAAATGGTGTTGGGTTTGCTTATTTGAAGTTAAAGTTTCCTCAAATAAGTGATGATATAATTAAAGAAGGCATTTTTGTGGACTCTCAAATAAGAGGTTTGATTCAAAATGGAAAATGCAAAGATACATTAAGCCAAGTTGGAAAAATAGCGTGAAGGTCGTTCATAAGTTTTACAAAAAAGTTTTTGGGAAATGATTAAATCACAGAACTACCATGACATTGTGGGTGAACTATTACATTCATTTAAATATATGTGGTGTGATATATATAGCTTAAAATGTATTTCTTTGACCCTCATTTGTATTTCTTCCCCGAGAATATCCATACCATCAGCGACAAACATGATGAGCAATACCACCAAGACATTTTGATCATGGAAAAGAGGTACTAGGGAAAGTGGAGTTCTATTATGCTCGTAGACTATTAATGGACACTTAAGAAAGATATTCCAGATGCTAAATAAGCAACAACAAAAATTTGTCAACTGTCACTTTTTAGATAATATTAATAACGTTATAAATGTACGTAAATATACATTTTGTTCAGATTTGGTCTAAAAATACCCGCATGATAGAGAAAAGCTGGTTTATTATCTAAACCAGTGTTATTTATGGACTCTACGTATTGGGAATCTGAATACACATTAATATGTTACTGTGCGAGTATTGACAACGGACGAAGGACTTTACGGATACGGAGTATGTTAACTATGTTCTATGTTGTGCTAGCTTATTAACCACAAATAAATGCCATTTTGGGGGGCCTCACTTTTGCTTGAGCTGGGTCTAGACTAGACCAGAACAACGAATACGAACATTTCCACGAACATGTCCGTTGTTCTGTTCGGAGTGTCCATACATGAACATAACATGTTTACGAACATGTTCGCAACGTGTTCCCATAGATGGTAAATTAATTGTTTTCCTCTAGCTCAATTGTGTTTCGATACCGGTGGTACGATTAGTACGAGTGTACAAGTAGCAATATCAGAATATATGTTTTCATTACTACCAAAGCAAAAAAAAAAGGATCAAAATCACTCCGATCGTGGATGGCAAGATTAAACCAAAGTAGAAATTTATACAGCGGGTCGAGCTTTTTGGCACATTCTTGTACGTACATCACGAAACCAATCTTCTCCCGCGCATCCTGTTTTTTTTTTAAATTGTACTTCAGTGAACGGGATATTTAGGAATCCAGACTACCTGGTGTGGCCTATAGAGATATATGAGCTTAATTTGATCTTCTTTCAGCCACTCCATTATTCTACAATCTGTTAAAATAAAGGAGATTATTATTATTATTATTATTATTATTATTATTATTAGCACCACGTCTTACTACCCGTTCGGGTTATACGCACTCATGCTAATGTGTAATGGTAGGGTGATTGTGAGATGAAATGAAGGACCTACAGTTTAACGTGGAATCCGAACCACGGTGGAGGCCTGGCATTCCCCCAAGGAGATTATTATTACAACTATTAGCACCACGTCTTACTACCCGTTCGGGCTATATGCACTTACGCTAATGTGTAATGGTAGGGTGATTGTGAGATGAAATGGAGGACCTACAGTTTAACGTGGGATCCGAACCATGGTGGAGGCCTGGCATTCCCCACATTCACAAGTTGTGATTAATACATGTCTTGTCAGAGGTGAAGGAAGGGTTTGGCAATCAGATAAATCTCTGACTGGACCGAAGATTGAACCCTGGACCCCCAACACAGAAGTCTGATACCTTACCCCTAGACCACCAGGTCACCTATATTTATTATTATTATTATTATTATTATTATTATTATTATTATTATTATTATTATTATTATTATTAGCACCGCGTCTTACTACCCGTTCGGGTTATACGCACTTACGCTAATGTGTAATGGTAGGGTGATTGTGAGATGAAATGAAGGACCTACAGTTTAACGTGGAATCCGAACCACGGTGGAGGCCTGGCATTCCACACATTCACAAGATGTCTTGTCAGAGGTGAAGGAAGGGTTTGGTAATCAGATAAACCTGTGCCGGGACCGAGGATTGAACCCCGGCCGCCAGCATAGAAGTCTGACACCTTACCCCTAGACCACCAGGTCACCGATCCGGGACTGTAAAATGTATTAACGTAGTTTAAGTTACGATCAAATTTAGCATATTCCATTTAAACTTTATATGCGGGTTGCAGAAATAGGATAAGCTACGGAATGCCAAAGAGAATTTTCCACACAACAAAATAGATACTGACAATGAAATCTTAGAACAACTTTGTGATTTTGTAAAACGAAGGCAAATTTTTTTTTTCTTATTTCATATCTATATATTCTATTTGGTAGGGGAAAATACACAGCTGTAGCTAGTTTTATGTGGTAAAAGAGCTAGCTACATTTTGAAATTCCAGAAGCGAATCCGTATCGACTATTTTTGCTCGTACACGCGTGATCTAGTTGGTTCGGAGATTTAATGCTATAAAGCAGCAGTGGGAGTGGGGAGGGCTCCAATGGTAGGGGAAAGCGGTAAAATGAAAAAAAAAAGTATTTTATTGTAAAGGATTTAATTTGTCCCAAGGGAAGGGAATCAGAGAAGAGAAACTCTCGATTACGGCTTCATTCTGAATAGAAACTCTGTGTATGAAACACGATTAATTGCGCTAAGATTTTTGTATTGAGAAGTCACAAAGAAGTAAAATTAGTAGGACCAAAGTATTCCCATTTAACACACATATATATCGAAATTCAAATGGTAAAATAAATTAATTGAATTAAACTTACGATTTAATAAAGTAACTGTTATTTTAATAAGATGGTAAAAAATAAGTTAGCTAATCTAGGTATTTGAATTAAAAACGTGACAAACAAAAACTTGATTTTCTAGTATTCAATAATGTTTATTAATATAATAATTATTATTACTATTATGTATTCTATCTTACGACAGATCCATTCGTTTTGTCAGTGAACTTAAACCCCCAACGCACCCTACCTTCTCCCTCTTCCTTCAGTTCCCAGAAAAGAAAGGGAAAAAGAAAGAATGTTTACTATAAAATAATTATAAACACATATAAAAGTTAAACTGCAAATAATTGTCAATAAATAACAAATCATGGATCATTCTTCCTATTCTATTATATATTGTGTTGAATAGAATGATTGTCAGCCTCTCAGCTACTAGATTGCGTAACAGATATTAAAAATAAAAGTACTATAGCGGATGATGTTCACCCATTGGGTTGGAAAATCCCTTCCTATGTTTGTCCATTGAAATTAAAACGCGAGGAAAACATTCACAGAGAATAGATTAATTTTAAAATACACATATTTTTAAAAGCATAAAGCCAGCTGGAATGTATTAATCTGGTAACGCATGTTTGTTGAAATTTGAAATAAAGCTTTACCCCCTAAACTGACTACTAACACAATGTTAAATATACATTTTCTATATTATTATTATTATTATTATTAGCACCGCGTCTTACTACCCATTCGGGTTATACGCACTTACGCTAATGTGTAATGGTAGGGTGATTGTGAGATGAAATGAAGGACCTACAGTTTAACGTGGAATCCGAACCACGGTGGGGGCCTGGCATTCCCCACATTCACAAGATGTCTTGTCAGAGGTGAAGGAAGGGTTTAGCAATCAGATAAATCTGTGCCGGGACTGAGGATTGAACCTCGGCCGCCAGCACAGAAGTCTGACACCTTACCCATAGACCACCAGGTCACCTATTTTTCTATATTAAATCATCAAATAATTTACCCTCTTCTAATGTCAATATTTATTTAGTACCGCATCTTACTACCCGTTCGGTTTATACCCTTGAGTACTAATTACGCTAATGGGCTAGGAATTGAAAAGATTGAATGTAGTGGACGTGAACCCGCATTCGCATGGAGAGAGAGTGGAAAACAATTTAGGATAAACCACCCCCAGTTCACCCAAGCAAGATTCGAACCTCGATCTCCACATCCTCGGCAGTATAGCTCAACACGAAATAGACTTGACTGCCGATAACGTGGAGATCGGAGTTCGAATCCCACTCGGGTGAACTGAGGATGTTTTTCCTTGAATGACTCACCACTAAATTCTACCTTGATCATTTTCCCTACATTATCATAATTATTAATATTTATATATATTACATATCATATATCACAGACAGTATATATGTGTATAGCCCAAAGGAAAAATGAGACGCTGTGTAAAACAAAGAATACAACTGAAAAAGAGAATGATCTACTAACAGAACCCAGTAACAGACCCGTAAATAAAATATTTATCAAACAAGACGAACCCGTTGAAAACTTGATTCATACTGTAGCACCTAGGATACAAAAAAGATATCTAATACCTTTAGTCAGACTTTGAGCCATAAGAAACACCTCACAGGTTTAAAGGGGATGGATAGGATAGACCAGGCACGGATTAAGACATGTTCCAAGTGCTCCACGCACAGGGGCCCCCGAGATTAGGGCCCCTCGTCCAAATGGCAGATCAATCACTTTGACTTGTCATATTTATTTTGTGATAATATTAGGTTTCAATATTTTTAATGTTTTTTCTTAATATTTATCGCAAACTAATCTGGAAATTCCCTAATCGAAGGGCGCTGGTAGCCTGGTATGAGGTGGAGGCTTACAGTCCGTGCTTAGAAATTAACGCAACCTTTGTTTTTGGCAAACCTGAAATACTACATATCTGCAGACGGTACTGTTGGCTTTTGACAGAAAAATGAGCATTACTTTTTTATTGACAATAATTTCTGAGGTGAAATAATAAAATTATTAATATTGAATAGTTAACTAGTGACGTGAGAGAAACGCAAAAATATTTTAATAAAAAAATACTTTTTACTATATTAATACTATTATTATTTTATGTGCAGACGACGGACTACATAAAATGCAAGTACACTGATATAGTTTATAATTATAATGTCCAGTATCATTATAGTATTAGCTATTAATTTACAGTACTATAATCCACTCAGAATATAATAGTTACTATAATAATTAATATGTTAATAACAAAACTCACGGTACTCGCCATGATTGCTAAACGTTTGCAAAAAAAGTTTTTCTTTAAATAAAATTATCCATGTGTGATGCGTTTTATGTAAGATTCATACTCATTCATTGGGGAACTACCTTCTAAGGGCCCCAAGTTTCAATTGGTACAGGGCCCCCAAAAGTGTTAATCCGGGCCTAGGATAGGCAGTTCCCCCCTATCGACTTGGCATCACACATTACGATGGGGAAACGTGACTACCTTTGTATGTTGTGAAGCAACACTGTTAAAACCCGCCTCGACGGCGTAGTTAGCTAACGCGCTATTTTCGTGTTGAGCTAGACTGTCTAGGATGGGAAGATCAAGGGTCGAATCTTGGTTGGGTGAACTAGGGGTTTTTACTAAATAGTTTTCCACTTTCTTCCCACGCAAATGTGGGTTCACTTCCTCTAAAAAGAACCTTTCCCATTCCTAACCCACTAGCGTAATTAGTACTTAAGCGTAATAGCGCGAGTGGGTAGTAAGACGCAGTGCTAACTAGAACTGTTAAATATTGAACCATGGCGAATGTTTAGCTTAGTCACCCAGACTTAGTAGCCCGGTCGATCCTACTCCTTTTATTACCAGTTCCTAATTCTTGCTAAAATTACAAACCACGAAAATTTGTTCAACTAAGATGATCAATTTTATTTTATTTTATTTTAATGCTAATACATTTGTGGCCACTGAAAATTTTAAACATATGTCCATGCGGCAAAGATAGACCATTCTTATGGTATCACACGTGCAGTTCAACTGGGCTTCCCTTCCTAATCGGTATGATACACACGTAGTAGGATGAAATTTCACTCCATCATGATTGAAGCTTCGAGGGGGCTAGTTGTTGACCCAGCCCGAGATCACAACACCATTTGTCAATCTCACATCGAGTAGCTTCGGGTGGATACTGAATGAGCATAAGGGATTCCCTTGCGAGACAATTTACCATTTACTGTAAATACCAAGGAGCTACTATTATTATTAGCACCGCGTCTTACTACCCGTTCGGGTTATACGCACTTACGCTAATGTGTAATGGTAGGAGGGTGATTGTGAGATGAAATGAAGGACCTACAGTTTAACGTGGAATCCGAACCACGGTGGAGGCCTGGCATTCCCCACATTCACAAGATGTATTGTCAGAGGTGAAGGAAGGGTTTGGCAATCAGATAAATCTGTGCCGGGACCGAGGATTGAACCCCGGACCCTCAGCACAGAGGTCCAACACCTTACCCCTAGACCACCAGGTCACCAGCAAGGAGCTAAGAGCTGTTTTGATGGGTTTTTTTTATCACCCCGTCTTATTACCTGTTCAGGCCATACGCATGTATGACCATTACTCTAATGAGGTAGAGATGAGGAAGGAAACATTTTATACGTAATATACCCGTATTTTCGTTGAAGGAAAATAGGAAACTGTTTAGGGAAAAAACAACCTCAGTCGACCCAACCGGAACTCTAGCCCCAATATCCCTCTCATCAGTAGGCTAGTCAAACACGATAGTGACGTCTTAAGCCATTCGATCAATGAAGTGGGTGGTCATGACGCATAAACCAGTGAGATCAAGGTGGCAGTATTTTGTCTACGGATAAACTATGAAATAAAACTGTTGAATGGGTAATGAAAGAATATAATATTTTTAATACTAAAAGTAGGTGGAAGGAAGTATTTAAAAGAAGTGTACCAGCATTTACATGGAGGTAGAATGGATAACAACCACATTGGGTGTAGGGGGTGGAACTCGATGCAACTGAGCTAAATTCAACCTCCTGCTCCTCCCAACCCCCTTGTAAACGGTAATCCAATATATTGAAAGAGTAATGCTTTTTGGAAATATTTTTTGTTTTCTAATTTTGATTCTTAAATTTGTTGATTCCATGAATCTAAAAAGTCCTTCAGTATTCTAGGATTTGAATATTTGAATGAGCCATCCCTTACTTTTGCGTGTAGTTGATTTGGAATTAACTCGATAAGTGTTTTTTAATAACAAATATTGGCTAGTTCATTAAATTCTAATAGCATGTATATTATTAACCTATTGTATTGTGAAAATTATTGACATGGGATCTTAAATTCTTGTTAATAGTTTTCCATCTCATATAAAACACGGTAAGGCTATAAAGGACTATAATAAGCCTACTTACCTTTATATTATATTTACTTATTTATAGTCATTTGTTAATATTGGTTTTAGATGCGTAATTCCGTTAGTATACTTAGCTTAGTTGTAGCTACCTAATAAACTACATTTGTAATTAATATTATATATTAAATATTCAGTTTGGTTCAGAAAGTGCACGCTAAATACCTTTAATGAAATACAGTATTTCTAATCAAATTTATTAATCATATTTTATTAATATTATAGCCTTCTGGAACAAACAAATTATAAAATATTTTAAGTTTATTTGAAATAATGGGAAATTAAACATTAAAAAAATGTTAACCAAGTTTTTTGTAATTTAAATAATTTCAATGGAATCAGTTTTATAACCAAAAGCAGTCATTGATAACAAAAAAAAAACACTCTTACAATGTGAAAAATACCTCTTAATATCCACGAGGTTTGTATGCCGTACTGAAAATAGTCCATATTGCTTTCAGAGGTCTGCAAATTAGGTCTGAAGAAACTCAGCATTGTTTCCGGGAGAATAATGCCTAATAGTTGGTCTGCAGTTGCTGCCTGAGAACGTGTGGGTTGGAGGAATCATTTTAAGAAATATCACTTATTTATCCTCAAACCAAGAAAAATAAAATAAAATAAATTCAAATTTAAATTTAAAAATGGAAATCTGGGATCAATAACAGATCTCCAAAATAGTTGATTCTTAGTGTCAATCATCTAGCAATATCTTATAAATATGATAGTTACAAATATGTATTCTGTATTATAAATTGTATGAACCTTTAAGACTCTAGATGTTGATTGTATTTCCACAAGATACTTGACTGTTTTATTTTATAATTTGCAACTATAAGAAATAACTTAATTCAACACCAGTGACCTATAATGCTTTCTTTTATATAGAATTTAAACTAATTTGAATAATAGTCATCCTTAATCATCAATCTTCTATAATACATTACTCTTCTGCACGACATCATTCAAGGAAAGGTTGAGAGAAAGAGGAGCTTAGGAAGAAGGAGGATTCAAATATTGGATGACTTGAAGGAAAGAATAAAATTCTGGGAGCTCAAGGAGGGGCCAGGGGATAAAGGGCATTGGCGGTCTAAATTAACTGACAAAAGGAATGAACCAGTCATAAAACAGAACACCAAGTAATATATAATTAATAAATATACTAGTGGATGATAAAATAATAATAGTTTATCAAAAAATATATAATTCCACAGTGATTTGAAAATGATCATAAGAATGTTTCTTTTTTATAATGTTCAATATATCCACAAACAACAGCTGCTAAACCAAACTTTTACTCTGAATATAATAGGTTACACCCTCGTAGACTTCTATATATTTTGTGTCGAAAATAAAATTCCACTGGAAATATTCTCCCTTTTATGCCCCTTTAAAGTGGGACGGAATAGGCTTAAGAAAAGGCCATTGCTTTTGCATTTTTTTTCGCAAAAATATTTGGCTCCAGTAAAAATATATATTTTAACTTTCTTCACATGGTGATATCAACAATTGTTGAATATGTCATGGGCATAATGGCATTAGATAACAAACTTATTAAATGAAGGGACAAATTTGTCATTAAATTCCAGGACATTCTTGACAGATGTTCAAGAACTGTTGACATCACAATATGTATAAATTTAAACTCTATATTTCTACTATATAATTATTTGCTTTATTTTGACCAAAAAAATTGTTTCTATAAAAAAAACTCCAAAAACAATGGCCTTCCTCCGTCCGCGCACCCTTACATCTCACCTTAAGTAAAAAATGTTGTATTTGTTAAACTTTCTAAATATCAAACATTAAAATAGTAGAGACTGTCTCTTTTGACTACTGCTTTTATAAACTGACTTAGTTTGTATATATACTATGGTTGCCCTAGTTCATGTTAACAACAGTAATACACAACAAATATTATTCAAATGAGTGTACTCGATCAGTTCATTGCGACCCATCTTGAGGATATGCATGGTGGAAAAGAGGTCAGGAAGCTAACTAATGCTAACTGTTTATGTAGCATTGAGTGAGCTCCTACTTCTCTGGGCAACGGCACGACTGGATGAGATTTGCTGGTTTGTTTCCATTAGTTAGCACTTGTGATAACATTGCTGTACGCTTTGCAAGTGTTCCTGCTATTAGCGGTTAGCTACAAACTTAGTTTTAAGAAAAACAAAGCGACCAGACTATTAACTCAGGACAAACCCAATCTTACAGTGCTACATTTTGTGATAGCCTGGAATTGATCTTGTCAATCTTAGAGATCTGTGCAAATCTACACCGAATGAGCTTAGAGAGCTCGAATTATGTTCAAGGAAAAAACCCTCTATATTTAGAGGGAGGGTGGGAGGCCTCTTATAGAAGGGCATTAGTTCTACCACGTTAAAAAAAAGCACAGCTTATTAAACAGATTGTTTCAAATAAATACATTTATTTTTACTATTATAAAATATTAAATATGTATTTTCACTTTTAAAGTATAATGCCATCAATAAAGATTTTTAATGTGACTTAAACTAGAGAACAGGATAAAGAAACCACATTCTCAATCGACTTTACCAGCATTTTAAAGCAGTGGGCTCTACAATGTATGGAAAAAATATATGCAAGTAAAGTAGACTAATATTTGAATATTACTTAACTTAATAATCTCCAAACTTGTATCAATATAATCATGAATAAATGCATGCACACTATTTTGATGTGGATCTTTTTGATAATATAGTTTAGCCAACGTATTTAAAGATTGCTGATAATAAAGGTATTTTTAAATAACATCTAATTACATTTTGTTGATTTAAGTTACCATATATTTTATTTTAATAATGTGTTTGCACGC
The DNA here is from genome assembly GCA_039000515.1 of Timema cristinae. Classification (NCBI taxonomy): domain Eukaryota; kingdom Metazoa; phylum Arthropoda; class Insecta; order Phasmatodea; family Timematidae; genus Timema; species Timema cristinae. The sequence continues at coordinate 80,720,592 of JBCFYV010000012.1, forward strand.
ATGCATATTTGGGCTAAGGAAGTATATTTTTAAGCGAAGCAATACCATTTGATTTATATCCAAACGTGCCCAAAATTATTTAAACTAATGGCTTTGAGATGATGTTTATTTATTATTCATCTAATATATATATTTGCTTAGGGCCTAGATATAAAACTACCATATTTGTACGTAAATAAAAAAATATTAATATTAATAAATATAGATATGCTTTGCATTAATTAGGTGAAATTGTTTTTGAAATGCTTCCGGCTGAAATTATAAAGATTACTCTATATATTATTGTAGGTATATGTTTTATATTTTTACTTCAAGTTGCACTAAATCGACATTATTTATAGAAAAGATAATTGAACCAAAAATGGAATGCTTTTTTTTAAACTTTAGGGAAAATTGGCAATTAATTAATTAATCAGCCTTCATAAAATATTTAAGTCCTAATATGTTTGCAAGTTACTAACGTTCCCCGTACTAACTTTAAAAATAGTTTATATATCTTATATGGGAATTTTGGATAGTAAAATGATGCCTAAGCAACGCTTCTACAGTAGTATATAAGTAATTTTTAATGTCCAATCCTAATGGAGCTCTCCTATCCCGTTAGTCCCCCCTTGACTTCAACGCTAACATATCTACCCTAGCTCAATAGTTGCCTCTTGACTTCAAATTCTAACATATCTCCCCTAGACCAATAGTCCTCTCTTGACTTCAAATTCTAACATATCTACCCTAGCCCAATAGTCCCCTCTTGACTTCAAATACTAACATATCTCCCCTAGCCCAAAAGTCCTCCCTTAAATTCAATCCTAACAGATCTCCACTATCCCATTAGTCCTCTATTAATATCCAATCTCATTTTACCTCATCTAAAGGAACGTCTTGAGGATAATTAATACAACCAATATTGGCTACCAGTGTTTCACTCTACTTTACCCAAAGGAACAAGATAAGCAAGGCTGCCCTTCGAAGATGCCATGCCCTGGCCAAACTTTGTGTACTGGACCCCCAATTACCTGTCTTATTACCCACTCTTCCCTCTAAAAAAATATTAACTTTTGCTTAGTGTTATTACAGTAGTTTGCACCTATATATCAATTATCAGCCATATAAGCTAACAGGAAATGTTCTAAATGGTAAATAAATGTAATAATTAGTGCTAGAAACCGTGTTTTTATGCATATAAGGATTTATATATTCCCAACCCTTGGTTCAATTTTATTCCCCAACAAACATGATCTTTATAAAGGCTTGAATTAAATCAGTTAGTGCATTCAAAAGCTACTGTTAGACATTTCCACCACATACAGATACATGCAAAACGGTGGAGTTAAAACTGAGAACTCACTTCACTCATTCAAGAGATCGAATCACATGACTATGTTTTTATTTGTTTTTACACTCTGACAATATGTTCTTTATCGTCTATACAGGGAGCCTACTATATGAGTGCGCAAGTAAATATGTCCCACCCCAACTTGTTTTATCCACTCTATCAGCTAAGAAAACATGGGGCCCCCAAAATCACGAGGCCCTGTGCGTCCTCACTGTTTGCACACCTCTAAGGGTGACCCTGAGCATGAGGGAGTTAAATAGAGGCAATACTAAAATACACTTGATTATATTATCTAAAGTAAGATAACATGGGTAGTAAATATCAAGAAATCTTGTTAAACTTTCCTCGAGAAATTTAGGAAACCATAATTATATGTAAGAGCGTGCAGAGATTGAACCTCGGACTCAATAATTTAAAGCTATTCCCACTCTCCCCGAGACCGTAAATAGTATGTTTGAATTGGATTGGATGGTCATTGATATTTAATAAACTTGTTTGGGTGAATAACATTAATTATATTTTACTCCAATTTTAAACTTTGATCCTGTATAAAGGAGATAATGTCGTAAAGTTTATTTTCTGATAGATTTTAGTTTGGGAATAGTTTCACTTTTTAATTTAACGTGTTAGTTTTCCCCTAAAAATTTTCTAGGCGTTAATTCTCTTTATTCAGAGCCTCATAGGGGGAGGCAAGGAGACAAGAGGTGTTTTTGAATTAGTTTCTCTCCTCTGCCTCACACACTCAACAAGATCCGTTAGAATAAGATACGAGACGGGATGAATTCTCGCCGCTACTAGCGTGCCTTTATTACATTTATTCTCCAAAATAACGTAAAATAATTTTCATCTCTAAATTTAAAATTAAATTCGTAATAGGCCACAGCTCAAGGAATTTAAGAACTTTGGTGGTAGTTGGAGGAGGGGAGAAGGTCTTAGATAAAAGTGATAAAGGAGAACAATTTTTGTCGCGAATCTTAAGGACGACATCTTCGTTGATATTAACTTAGCGTGTTCTGCGTTCATTATTAAAGGATATAAATCCACCTTATTGAAACCTAAGCTAATATAAGTGGTATTTTTCTGTTGAGATTTTTTCCGTTATTAGTGTAGGCAACTTTAATCCGACATCTTAGCTCAGTTGGTAGCATGTTTGTCTACTGAGCTAAGGATCCTGTGTTCGATTCTCGGCATGGCCGAAAATTTATCACCGGGGAAAGGTGGCTTCACACTTTCACACTGATGAATAACGGCTGGGGACTGGATGTTGTGCCTGTCCTAGTCTTAAGTTTGATTATAAGGCATATGAAGCTATGACAGGCGCAGCAAGCCGGTAGTGGAAAAAAATATATATATATAATATCTTGAATAAATATTTGACCCAGTCACAGGCTGGAAACAGTAATGGATATAAAATAAAAAGTGTAGGTATCTTTGGCTGACATTTATGAACGTTTTTAAGATATCTAAAGGATCTATTGATTTCAAGAAACATATAATCGTAAAGGATCTATTTGATTTTCAAGAAACATATAATCGTAAAGGATCTATTTGATTTTCAAGAAAATATAATCGTAAAGTTTCATAAAATTTGTCTGAAATTTCGAAAGTGTTATTTTGTAAAATAACATTAAAAAACACAGATTCATGCTTGTAACTAAAATAATTGAAAATTGTATTATTAGTGTTGGTTTCCACAAACGACAGTTTGTCATTAACTTTTAGGAAAGCAAACAACGTATTTCTGAAAAACCCCTGCAGGGAATTGGGCAGTTAGCACAAGTATTATTATATCACAACGTCAATCATCTACCAGCTTTATGTTTATGATTGTTTCGAAAAAAAGGAATGTTTTCAAAGCTAAATTTTTTTAGCAATGCTTCTTACTAACTTCAGGTTATACACATGTATACTAATTACGCTAATGAGCTAGGGTAAGGAGGAAGGTTGAATTTAAATTAAGTGTACTCACATGTGCATGGAGTGAGAGTGGAAAAACCTTAGGTAAAACCACTCTTAGTACGCCCAACCCGTATTCAAGCCCCGATCTTCCTGTCATCGGTGGCCTAGTTCAAAATGAAAGTGACGCCTAAGACCATGTGGACACCGGAGCAAGTAAGTATATGTTATATTAGCAATATGTGATGCAAGAGAAGAATCGCATGGTGTCAAACGAACAATACATAGCCTAAATAAACAAACAAAATGCCTGGAATGTTGTTTTCAAGAATGTTTCTCAAAACTTCGAGGAGATGGAAATAAACGAATAAAATTAAACTGTTTGGTAAATATTTCTCTCTTCCTCAGCCTTTTTATTGTAGAAACGCCCATTTTAACTGAATATCCTTTTGGAACAATATAAATTAACAATTCAACACTGCAGTAAAGTTTTTTTTCAGGAGAACACATACAGAAATGACGATAAACTGTCATTCGTGTGAACAGACATAAACAACGACGAAAAATTCTGTCGCTTTTATCAGTCAATTATTTCAATAGGTTCAAACGAAATTCATAAGAAAGGGCATACTTAAATGAGTTACATGATCATCTTTCATCCTATTTCTGATATATATAAATATATACACATCATTGTCCAATACAGATTTATTTAATGTAGTTTGCCCTAAAATACTCAACTGAAGAGGATTTCATACCCCGATGGGATATCTGTGTAAACAGTGTGCCCAGAGATTTAAAAACATAGCCCTAGCTGGCTTGTCCCAAACATAAGATTGATTTATTTAAAAATTGGGATGGCAATATCAATTCAATTTACCTGACATACATGTCTTTCTTTGAAAGAAGATAGCCGAAGGTACAGTCCGATTTATATAGGAAGCCCGTTATCTAAAAACTGGAAACTCATTTTATCACAATGGCGGAAGTAAAAATACCACAATGGTATTTACATTCTTAGTTTGTTTAATTAATCATGGTAAGATCAATCATACAGTAATCCATTCATACATACATACATACCTAATCACACCATTCTCTTACTGGGTAGGCAAAAAACTGTGAATATATCTCAAAAAACAACTCCGTACGTAATCCAACCTCACTAACCTTCTCCACACTTCCCACTTCCCTATCCTTGCATACTTCCCTCGCTTCAGCACCATCCACACACCGAGTCGTAAATGCTCTTTTATTCTTAGAACTCTTAATGTTATTCTCTTTCACATATTCATCTACAACATTTAACTACGTCTTACTTGGCCTACCTCTTCCTTTGATCCATACACTCTACCTTCATAAGTTTGTTTCGTCTCTCAATCCATACTTAGCCTCTCAATATGCTCAAACCACCGTAAGACACTTCTTTCACATTGACCTATTTAATTCCCTTCTAAGCCGCACTCCTTCAGCACCCATTCATCACTGACTCTGCCCATACGAGTTTTTCGATAGACATTTCTTAGATATTTCATTCTAACCGCATTCACCTTGCTCTTTTGTTTCTCCTGACAAAGCCACGCTTCACATATTTAAAACAACTTTGGCGCTAGCACACTTTTATATGCTGCCATCTTTGCCTCCTTTAATACTATCTTATTCTTTACAATAGTCCACATACATACATCTACTCTCCGAGATGCATTCACCCATCTGTCGATTTAACCATCTTTCCTTCCATTATTACAGAACAGTCATTTCCTGATCCGTCCTTATCAAAAACCAATACCTTAGTTTTGGAGACATTTATATGAATATCCAGTCTGTCCGTCGCCACACTCAAACGATTTAATGCGTTCTGACCAGATATAAAAATCATTCACTTGTTCTATCAGTTCCCATTTATACAAGTTGACAATTATTTCCTGATCCGTCCTTATCAAAAACCAATACTTAGTTTGGAGACATTTATATGAATATCCAGTCTGTCCGTCGCCACACTCAAACGATTTAATGCGTTCTGACCAGATATATAAAATCATTCACTTGTTCTATCAGTTCCCATTTATACTAAGTTGACAATTATTTCCTGATCCGTCCTTATCAAAAACCAATACCTTAGTTTTGGAGACATTTATATGAATATTCAGTCTGTCCGTCGCCACAGTCAAATGATTTAATCCATTCTCTAAGTCACTTTCCTTCTCAGCCTCTAATACGGTAGCATCTGCATACAACAGCACCCTCACATCCACACTGTTCAATTGTAAACCAACCGCGTCCTCACAAGCATCTCACATACACTTATCCACGAAAATATTAAACAACCACGGAATAATAAAGTATTATTGAAAGCTTTTGGTTACTTTTTAAATAAACTTTTTTAATTAAAAATCAAAACAGTTATAAAATGCCAAATTTTAGTGACTTTCAATCAATGTTGGTGGTGGAAAGTGGGCTCCCTATAAAAAAAGAAAGGTTTATGTATTATTTTCTTCGTGCACTCACACTTTGCCACAAGTTTAATCATCGAACCTCAGCCCTTCATTCATGCCGTCACTTTGTTATGGTTCTTTTTCAATGTCAGTAGATTGCTCCATTAATTATTAGCTAGTTCCTTTGTGTTGCTCACGAGCTAGAAGAGAGTACTTGCAACAAGCATCGCGCCAGAATAACCATCAAAAACAATCAGACTTTTTGGAAGGAGAAGAGGATAGATAGGAGGTTTACCTCATGAATCGTTCAACAGTTCAGTAGCACGACTCTAAAACTGATGAAGGGAGAATCTTGTAACCTCTGGCTGGTAACTATTTAGCTGCACCAACTTTTAATATCGAAACAAATTTAAATTGTATTGTCATTTAAAAAAATATTAAACTGTTCTGTAAAAAAAGTATACATAGAAAAATTGTAACTAGGCTATCTGATATTACAGTCATAGCTCATAGAATCGGACCCGCAATTGAGCCATATCGACGGCCATAAGTTAGGGAAGATAATGCCAATGTCAGTGGCTGGTGTGTATCAGGTGCTATGCACAAGCCACCCTCAGTCAATTAAGCTCAGTTTACTAAACCAGAACCTTCCTTTTTTTCATTCAAGTAGCTTCCATCTTCGTACCCTAGAGGCTGAGTGGAACCCGTTTCAAGGACACTACTTCACATAAAAACCTAGAAGCGCCGGGATCAAACCCTAGACCTCTGGATCTGTGGCCAAGAGCTCTGACCACTGAAGTGGTTTATTCTAGGTGGGATAGGAATAATTATGCATATCTACATTTTTTAAACTAGATTACCATAAGTTCCCTGAGTGTCTGAAGGAACACGGGGGATGCCCTTGAGATCCAGAAGACAGTTTTACAGTCGTATGAACAAAAGTTAGTGGAATGATTATGAACTCTGAGGGGTTCCCTGCACCGTATGACCCACCACCTTGGAAACAAGAGAGGTGGGTTATGGTTGATGGGCCCTCAGAGTTAAGATGGAGAAAGGCGGCCGCCCTGCAGCCCTCTGGGTGATGGTGTTCCCCGGCAGTAATGGGAATAGAATTGTTTAGTATTTTAGCTTAGCTTAGTTAGTAGTTAATATAGATAATTAGGGAAGGGGGAACTAGATAGGGGGTAGATTAGGAAATTCAGCTGCCAAGGGTAGAAAGTAGGCGGGGCACCAACTCTGATAGGGCGCCTCCCCAGGTGGTTATTATGGGGATGCCCACCTCTGCTGAGCGCTTGGCGGATTCGGGAGTGAAATCCCGGGCATTGTGAAGGGCCTAGCGGGGGAGGGTACCGGGGGCGTAATACACCCGGGGTGGATCAAATTGAGCTAAGGGTAGTTGAATTTCATTTAAGTTAAGAGCCAAAATAAGTGTTGTAATGTTAAAAAGGAAATTCATACTAAAATTGTGTAAATTAAGTAAAAGTTGCGTGGAAAAACGGCCCGGATTTAAAGATTGTAAGATACCGGGCCTGTAAACACTGAATAAATAAATAAAAGTTCCCTAAGTAGATTTATTAAACCCTAACTATTTATCTCGATCTATTTAAGTTGAGAATTATTAAACATGCATGAGCACTTCGTTCCAAAGAAGCCACTAGATTAAAAATAAAAATATATACATTAGCTTCCTATATCCTATTCATACAGGGCCGTGACCAGTATTTTTTGGGGGAGGTAAGGAGCTATCTTCTGTAGTGTGAGGAGAATTTTCCCAACAAGAGATGCAAAAGATCTTTTTTACATTAAATCCCTCTAAACTAAATGGTGCGGTGTCTTAAAATAGAGACATTTATTAGAAACTAGTAAGATTTCTGAAAATAAATAATATATATTGTTGCCAAAACACTCCACTAAAGAGTGTAAATGAAATAATATACAATGCTACAGAAACATAAAGAAAAGAGGACCATATCGATCCCCCGAAGAGCATGACAGTAAATTTCATATTTTAAAGTGTTCCATAAAAAATTTATATGTTTGCTTATAGCTCAGAAATAATTGGTTTTATATAAATCTAATACAAATTAAAATATTAAATTTTCTGAATAGTATTACAACTTTAAAAAGATAAGTTATTTTATATCTCAAATAGTTCAAAATAGGAAATTTCCATTCCTCAAGTACCTTTAAAGCCTTTTCAGGGTGAAACGAGAATCGCCCTTTTTTATGTTAAGTTAAACAATGTATAGAAACAAAATTTAATCAAAATTGTTAGAGAGGATTTTGAGAAAATCCATTTTATCTCTTTTTATCCTTCAGTGAATTACTATTCATTTTAAGGTTTGATATCTAATTCCAAAAATGTTCCTCAGGGAAGCCCTATGAAAAGCCTAGATACCAAGTTTTAGCCTGATTGGTAAAATATTTTTGGCTCTACAAGACATAGACAGACAGACAGATAGACAGCATCGCGAAAACCACTTTCCTGTTTTACAGGGTATTGGAACGTTGACAGTTATCAAAATCTTGAGTCCAACTTTTTTACGATCACAATACTTCTTTCTCTAAGGGGTCGAGAGTAAGTAAAGATTGAAGTTTATAAAAAACATAAATTGTTAAGATTGTAGGTTATATTAATTTTATAGACTACTAGCTATCCGAAGTATGGGTAAGGAATACCAAAATACCCCCAGGAGAACGTTGATACTGCCCGTAGTACTAAGAAGTTACAGATAACTCAATCTATGTGTTAAATTCATTTGTAAGAAGAATATGAAGAAAATTTGACTGATATCAGATTTATCAATTCATCTATTAAAAATTAAATCCTGTTTAGTAAACATATAAAGGTCTCAAATAAAAGCTTCAAAGCAAATTTGTAGATTAAACATTACTATATAGATTTAGGCGTACAAGAGGTAATATTAATAATAATATTTAACAATATTAATAATAATATTTAGCACCGCGTCTTACTACCCGCTCGGGTTATACGCTTTTAGTACTAATTACACTAATGGATTAGTAATTAGGTAGGTTGAATTAGAGGAAGTGAACCCGCATTTGCGTGGAGGGAGAGTGGAATACCATTTAAGAAAAACCACCCCTAGTTCACCCGACCAAGATTCGAACCTCGATCTCCCCGTCCTCAGCAGTCGAGCTCAATACGACAAGCGCGTTAGCCAACTACGCCACCGAGGCGAATAAGAGATACTGTTAAATATAGGTTTAGAAATAGGTTTCTTGAATTATGAACACATGTGTTAACATATCAAGCTGGAAGAGGATTGACTTTCTTTCAGGAGATTGTTTAATATTTCTCACATAAGAATATTATACTTGATCACAAAATAAATAAGTTATCCTGATTTTCATAGAAGCTATTCTTTCAAAGTTAGAAACGTTGTAAAACTATTAACTAATATTTTATTTATTTTTTGAAAAGTGTTTTATCCAAACAAGAATATACATACAAAGCAAAGAACTAAACACAAAAGCTAAATACATAACAGATGAAAAATTTAAAGAAAGCAAGAAGATGTGTGATATAATTAATCGTGTTTGTATTGCTGCATCTTACTACCTGTTCAGGTTATACATATCTATAATAACTCTAATGGGGTAGGGATGTGAAAGAGAGTGTTTTATGTAGAAAGAGAGTGGGAAACCATTTTTAGAAAACCGCTCTCGGTAGACCCGACTGGGATTCGAACCCCAATCTCCCCATCATCAGAAGGTCAGTCAAACATGAAAGTGACACCTTGGCTTAGACCATTCGGCAAATGAAGTGTGTAATTAGTTATTTGGATAATTTTATGTTATTTGTCTATAAATACGTGGGTGTGTGTTTTAAAATGAAAATTGGTTTGTGTAAAATAAATTGCCTGGCCTACTTTCTTGAGGTTAATTCATAAGTTTGATTTCAAATAGTTGTAAATTCAGTGTACGTTTAATATATTTTAATTTACCTGTCCCTATTTTCATTTTCATGTATTTAAGGTATTTAACGTACTCTTTCAAAACCTACTGATTATATAAGCGCACAACCTATAAACTAACTTAAATCTAGAAAAGACACATCATTCAACCCCAGGCCGTTAATTTATCACTGTGAAAAGGGAACCTATATTCCACCAACGATACATCTTTCACGCATGCCAGGAATTAAACCCAGGACCCTTAGCTCAGCATACAAACACGTAAACAACTAATATAAGGTGTTGGACTGTTCATATTGAATTTGTTCGTCACCAGCCGAAGCTGTAATAGTTTATTGCATGTACAAAGATAAACAATATATTTAAAAATACCCAACAGTTGAAAAGTCATGTATTATATAGTCAGTATATTACATATATCTCCGAAATGGTTTGGATTGTGATTTTAAGCTTTAATTACGAACAAAATCTTGGACACGCTCACGCATAAACTACAATAAGCGAGTGAAGCTTTCTTGCTGTTGTATTGCAGGTGACGCAATTCGCAGTAGCGAACAAAACTGGGTATAGTTAGTTATGCCTGCCCCATGGATACGGCCATGGATTTACAGTACATTTATTTTTATTACCTCGAGGTAACTGTTTTTGCTCGTGTAAAGGTCAAAATAAGCTATAAGGCATTCACGAGCGAAGTTTACCTGGATGACAGCTCGAAATGTTACTAGAAGTAATCCCTAATATATCACTACGTAAACAGCTGACATCTATCACTTTGGATCACTGTAATAAAACAGGTGGTAATATATTAATGTGATAGTTAACCACAGTAATTTAGGCCAATATTATGTATATATTTATTTGAGGCTGGACACAAAGTTTATTTATAGTTTTATTCCCCTTAAAAAAAATATTAACACCACTTTCACAAAAACTTTTAACGAACATAGCTTTAAAATGGCGACTAACGAATCTAAACCATATGGTTGAACATAACAGTAAACAAGTTTTTTACAATGATGCAGACACGCAGTTGATGAAAATATTTTATTCAGTTAAATATTTCAAAATACGATAAAATAATCATAAAATCATTTAGTGTATGTAAAACAATGACAATTTTCTCTTTTCCAAGTAAATACGATGCCTGTAATAAAATATTGATGTGTGCACTATATTACACAAAATCAGTAACGTTCCAAAACGAAAAATAAGTACTTTTAATTATGTTTAAAATATTGTTTCGAGTTGAATAAAAAGAAATTATTTTAAAAAATGAAATAATATGAGAAAACTTAAGTTTACGTTATTTTAAATGTAATATATAACAGGTAATTAAAGATCTTTACATTTATAACAAAACTGTGATCTTTTACAAGTGTTGGCAACCCAAAACCTAAACATATAATTTTCGAACTGTCATCCAGGTAAAAACCTATCGTGAATGGAACTTATACCTGTAGTTTTGTAAACAGCTTAATATTCTTATATAGAGCTGTTTTTGTTTTAATGTTGAAGCGCCATGAAAAAAAATGGCATAGACTAAATAAATATTTAAAAAGCTATAATGTAAATACAGTATTTTGTAAGATACTAAACTAACTGGAAAATATGAAGGAATAACCCTTGAAATAATACTAAGGGGGCGCCTCGATAAGTGAGAAATAGCTACGCAGACTTTCAGTTCTAACGCATTATATAATTATACAATGCATTATTTCAAAATATAATTCACGCCAAAATAAAGTCGAAAGATTCCAAACGGTCTTTTTTTCCTTAACAACACTATAGTTTGAGTTTCATTAACGGAACAAATGTGTGACAATGTGATATTACTCATTTTCACCGAATTTTTAAGCATATTTGCGGAAATAAGAGGATGAAATGATTATGAAAAAGGGCTCTAGATGTAGCCTTCCTCTAACAAATACAGCCATTTTTGTATAGGCTCAAACAGAAAATTTTAAGATATTTGAGAACTAGCAACGAGCTTTCCTCTTTACCTGGAAATAAGAAGTTTCGAAGTTTTCTTTCGCCTCTTTCCTATACATTACAAAGGGTGGTTGTAGATGAAAGGCGAAAGGGAGTATAAGCTTAAACAGAATAGAGAAAAGGTTCCAGAAAAGATACAAACAATTGTATTTTAATCCGTGTGGCCTGACAGCGATTTATACTTTCACGCTGACCGAGGCTAACGCCTTAATAGGAACTTATTTAGACCAGGCTTGTTACAGACGTCTAATAAAGATATTCGGAAAATTGAGAAGGGCAAAAGAATTCTGTCAATGGATATTAGATGGTTGTATACTTATAAGATTCATAACCGCAATTATTTGGATACACCATAGGTCTTTACCGATTCTTGAAGAACAAAACAGTCCAAGTCAAACCTCCGCGAACACACATGCAAGTATCTGTTCGTTTCATTGCATTAAACGTACACTCCATACGTCAATGTACACACTACACCCGTATACAATTTCTTATCACGCTCCCCGCCTACTTGTGTGTGTGTGAAAGAGAGATAGAAAGAGAAGATACAATATGATTGAATTAGAGAAAAATAGAATAGAGGAAGAAAAAGGTCATGGAGTTGGAGAAGAAATGTGGTTTTGAGGAGGGAAGAGGGCATGTCACACATTTGAACAATGTTACCATACTCAAGTGTCCCATTTCGTCGCATAATTATCATTCTATCGCTCCCGACAAACATTTGGGTGATTTGGTGAGTTCAGGGAATTTGGTGTAATTCAGTACACGATATATATTATATATATATATATAAAATTGAATATACATAAATAAGTTAATTTATATACAAGTATACTGTAAATTAGTTAATAGTCAAGACTTGAATTATTGTCAAGTTATTGTAAGCTCTACTATTGTAAAAAAAATTCACACTTTTTCTACATTTTATTTAATTTAATCAATTCTACTTTGACGTCATTCAACTTGATATCTATACTCAATTATAATTATTTACTTAGACGTATATTTTCGTAGCCTAATTGATTATATATTGATGTGACCTTTATGCTATAAAATAGCCGCACACTTCATGGCAGAAAACATAGGTAGGTGTACGTGCTTTGTGTTCGAACTAGCGACTTGTCAAGTAATCTCATATGAAGGTATTCCTTAGTTTGTTTGGATATAACGTAAGATAATTTCTTACTTTATTCCAGAGAAAGGTAGTTTTATAACGCACACACATGTTAGTGGGGATGTAAGGAAGACAAACAATAGGGATGAACCATATATAAGAAAACAATTATTGGTAATTTTGGCATTGAGTAAAGCTTTTAAGTAACATTTTTGCAATATCAACATATCTACAACCCCGCGGCCACTGGTGCATTTAGTACTGATTGGTGCCCACCACTAAATATAAAAAGAGGGCTCGGATCCAAGTTCGGTGTTTTTCCTAGATGGTTTTCCACTCTCCTACCTCCCCATATCTAACTCATAAGCGTGATTAGTATTATTGCGTGTTGAACATGTACTAAGATTCCCTGCTAAAAAAGAGAGAGAAAACTAGAAGTTAAATAAAAGTATTCTCTTTTGCTTTGTAGTGTGAGTAGGATTAAGTTAAAAATACTTTTTTTAATCATTTTTAGGAAAGCTTTGAACTGCTCGTATATTTTCTCTTCTTGCCTCCTTCTTCGTCATATTATTCTTCCCTCGTGAACTCTTAGTAACTGTCTCATACCCTCGAACATGAGAAGCCATTGTTTAAAAAGTCGATGTATCTCGCACTTGTTGGTCCGCATTTCCATATTTTGTTTGTAACTGTCTGGCTTAAAATAAAAACTACTTAAATGTTCAAGATTATTCTAAATTTTGTGATTTTTGTTTGATAATAAAAGGTAAATATGATGAATATTCGTGTCTTAAGCTACCTAGCTCATCTATGGGAGGAAAGAAGGGTAGGATGAGCTTAAAAACTAAAAAAAAGAACAGCAGTCATCTGTGGCGATGTTGGTAATAGCTTTGTTTTTTAGGCAACACCTCAGACAAAAGCTGTTACAAACTGGAACTTGGTGGTGTTGTAACATTTGGTGATGTTACATCATACCACCTCCATACTAATCTTCAAGTCATACTACCCACTCCGTATAAAACCGCAATATTAATAAACTTCCTGCAATAGTAAGTAAGCTTATCTATTGTAGTTCAACATAGAATTCGTCTACAATACTAAACCATATCAAACAAGAATAAACTCCCTGCAATCAATAAAATGTTCATGTGCTTACCCTTTGTATCTTCTGGCTAGAACAACCTTCAAGACTGGACTATACTAGCCGCGTCCTAAATTGAAGAGTGGGACGAACGAGCCTTGGGGTAGGTAACTGCATCTGATGTGTCAAGCGTTCGAGTCAAAATGATTCGGATGGGACTCAGGAATGACGCTCACAACAGTACCGTAATAACGACTAACCTGCCACCCTGCGGGCAAGACGGAATCTACCAAATCTACCACCAAGATAGCGCGGGATGTGTTTACGTCACTGGTGCTTTGGTCAAAAAGATATTTTGTCAAAACTGGCGGACGTGATGAAGAGAGGCCAACCAATCCAAGCTTGATCGATGGTGTATGTGCTGATTTTCATCCATTGAAGTGGCTGACGGGACGTCACCAATGTATATGGACAACCCCCCCCCCTCCCCTTTAACCCCAAGCGACTAGAAACACTATTTAAGCCCGGTGATTCTGAATACGAATTGACTATTAAATTGGACTTCTTCAGGAGAAGTCATAACCTAGGATATTGTATTAGACGCCGTCAGGATAAGTCTGGTCCTGGACTTGGACATTTTTAGGATGTTTTTGTATTCTCTATATATTAATTCATCGATATTATTTTAATAGACTTGAACTATGGCTTGTTCAAATTTGGAATTAAAGTCACGTATTTATTGGAATAAACCTGAATAGGCAACGTAAACTATTTGCTAAAATTAATATTGTTTGTAATACTAAATGTTGTAATGAGACGCCTAATTCTTTTTGCCGCCAATCAGGCGCTAGGGTCAGTGAGGTCACTGAATATATCAGATTGCTAAATTTTTTAATTAATTTTTGCTAGAAGTATTTAATTTGAATTGTCTGAATTTAGCTATTAATGTCAACTCATCTTTTGACGATGTTTTCTTATTTTTAAATGTTTGATAAAGTAACGTAAAATTTTGCTGATGGATTGATTTTGACTTTGAATATTTTCCAAATTATTTAATTGTGGTTTATCTGGACTTTCTTTTTGTGTTGTTGTAACGAGTGGTTGTCTCTCCCAGACTGACCTAGTTGACTTAAGAATATGTTTTAGGTTTGGAAACATTCGCATGATAGTATTGCGCATTTGTTTAATATGATTTTCAACACAACCCCTGATGGATTTTTGACGCCATTTAAATTATTGTTTAAATTGTTATTTTATTAAATAAAATATTCATATTGTTACCAAATTGTTGCTAATGTCTTTCTTCTTTATAATTTTTGTAGCTTATCTATTATTATTATTATTATTATTAGCACCGCGTCTTACTACCCATTCGGGTTATACGCACTTACGCTAATGTGTAATGGTAGGGTGATTGCGAGATGAGATGAAGGATCTACAGTTTAACGTGGAATCCGAACCACGGTGGAGGCCTGGCATTCCCCCACATTCACAAGATGTCTTGTCAGAGGTGAAGGAAGGGTTTGGTAATCAGATAAATCTGTGCCGGGACCGAGGATTGAACCCCGGCCGCCAGCACAGAAGTCTGACACCTTACCCCTAGACCACCAGGTCACCTTTTGTAGCTTATCCCCACTTTCCGTTTAGTCTAGTGTGGCCGTAGCTAAGAGGTAGTAGAGTGGTTGGTAACAGTGTTATTCTGAGAGAGAACCACTACTGGAAGAAGGAGCAGTAACTTGAGCTAAATGGTGCCGGGTGGAGGAACAGAAAGGAGTGATTTGTTGGTAAAATGTTCGCTCTAGTGGAATACTGCTGGTGGAACCATCATAAACTACCTATTTAAATAACTTTCTGGACAAGAACAGTGTCTGTACAATCTAAGAACTAAAATTCTGGTTTTAAAGTGTCTGTTTCATATATATAATGTGTATATATATACATTATATAGGTAATGTATATAATATATATATTAGTACACTAGAACCACAAAAGTATCCTATTTTACATACCTGTGGGACATCACGTTTTCGAAGAGGATACACTTATAATAATTACCTAATAGTAAATGAAGGGCATATGAGTATTTTATGGCATGCAATATTTTATCCAAGCTATATCATCTCTATACATATAATAAATGAATGGGGTAGCAGAGGAATGCTTTATCACCATATTGATGTGATGACTAAAATATTACTTAATCATTTTCTTTCAATTCATCTATTTAACTATAAAATGAAAGGTGAATTTCCAAAAAATAATTTTAACACCATTTACAAGCTATTACACATATATGCGCTGTGTGTGTATGTGTGTATGTATGTATGTATGTATGTATGTATGTGTGTATGTATGTATGTATGTATGTATGTATGTATGTATGTATGTATGTATGTATGTATGTATGTGTGTATGTATGTGTGTATGTATGTGTGTATGTATGTATGTATGTATGTATGTTATGTATGTATGTATGTATGTATGTATGTATTATGTTTTTGTGTGATGTATGTATGTATGTATGTATTATGTATGTATGTATGTATGTATGTATGTATGTATGTATGTATGTATGTATGTATGTATGTATTTATTTATTTATTTAATTATTTATTTATGTAATTATTCATTTATGTATTTATTTATTTATTTAATTATTTATTTATGTATTTATTTATTTATATTTATGTATTTATTTATGTATTTATTTATCATGAGGCACCAATAACTAACATGTGTTAGAATACTTCTAACACATGTTTAAATGTATTGGTGTCTCATCATAAATTCATACATGCATAAATAATCATGCCATACGGGGTAAACAAGGAACTGTGAATAGAGCTAAAAAAACTCATTACTTAAATCCATCCTCACTAACTTTCCCCACACTTGCCTATCCTTGCTTACTCCCTTCGCTTCAACAACATTCATACACTGAGTCGTACACGCCCTTTTATTCTTAAAATTATTCTTTCTCATTTTTACACATTCGTATACAACATGTAACCACGTTTTACATGGTCTACCCTTCCTTTTGATTCACACACTCTACCTTCATATATTTACTTAGTCACTCAAACCAACCTCACCCTTTCAACCCAACTTAAGACGCTTCTTTCACAATGACCTTTCAAAACACACTCCTTTAGCATCCATTCATTACTGACTGTGTCCATATGAGCTTTTCCACATACATAGCTTAGATATTCATTCCATCCGCATTCACCTTGCTCTTGTGTTTCTCGTGATAAACCCACGATTCACATCCATAAAACAATGTTGACGTTAATACACTTTTATATACTGCCATATTTTCCTCTATATTTACAACTTAATTCTTTGCACTAGTCCTAATACATCCGAATACTCTCCGAGATGCAATCACCCGTCTGTAGATTTCACCATCCATCCTTCCATTTTTACAGAACATTCTGCCCAGATATACAAAATCATTCACTTGTTCTAACAGTTTTCCATTTATACTGAATTGACAGTCATTTCTTAATCCGTTCTTATCAAAGACTGTCACCTTAATCTTGGAGATATTTTAATACGCAGATTCATTGTGCCTATCGTCACATTAAACAATTAAATGCATATGCATAATAAACGTTCTTCCTAACTGTAAGACATTTACAATCTTCAAAACCCACTTTATTATTGTGTCATTACTTAAACAAAATATTTGTATTTTATATAATTCAAACAAATAACATACTCTTACCTACTGTACGAATGTTACAGCTTAAATGGTTTATTTAAAGTGTAACATTCATACAGTAGACCCACATATTTATTTAACTCATTCTAATATTCATTTTTTTTTTTTCATTTCTTAGTTAATATTATTAATTTGAACGATATAGTGCGACCTATAATGTAATAAACTGCTTTCTTCTAAACGGGTTAGGCCTAATTTTAGATTTAAACGGCTTAACTTTCCAAATATTAAATAGGTATATAATTGTGAACAAAGAATAATATAACTTGTGTTAAACACTAAGAAATACTCAACTTTATGACGTCAAAATTGAATAAAACCTCCTGTTTGGTGAAATAGGTTAAGTCCCTACAAGTCCTTCCTCCTCAATAACATGATGTTGATGAAACCTCAATTTCCTTACACGATGAGACACTCCCAGCTCTGTCAATAAGCTCCAACAAGGCAAGCAAGTGCCTCTTCTTGATCTAATACGCGGAGAAAGGAAGAACCGTTCTCATACAGTTGATTGCGTAGTCTGCACACTAGTTTACCCAGCATCTACACAAACAATTGAAATATTTCAGTGCAACAATCAGTCAAGTCAATAATTCCTATTATTGTCTCACTAGATATAAAAAAAAAAACCTGAGGGGTAAACCGTGTGTATTTCTACGACCATACAGAAATAGTTGATATCCAGTCTACTTTTTAAAGGAAGAACCTTTTAGAAAATAAAACTTTTTTTGCTGTCAACAATGATAGCATCTTACTATATAAATAATAATGTTATGTTTAAGGAAATAGATTCAGTGGCAGCTTAATATCTCACATGACCCAACCTATGAATACGTGACAGTAAATCAAGTATTTTTTCTAGATATCAGATAAAGGCCGTTTCAATGCAAATTGGACTGTTGCATTTGCACAATTTTTTATTTGACAGGCCAAAGTTTGCCTTTTAAATAAAAGGTTTCAATAATTTTGTATTAAGAAGATTTTTTAGCACCTCGTCTTACTACCTGTTCAGGTCATATCCTTATGTAATAACTACTCTAAAGAGCTAGGGATAATTAAGATTGAATTTAGGGGAAGTGTACCCACATTTGAGTAGAGAGAGAGAAATAAAGTTGAAAACCATTTAGTAAAAACCACTCTCAGTAGAACCGATTGGGATTCGAGTTCAGAACATTAATTGTATTTATTGGCAGCTATAATAAAGGACTGCTATCTTTTATTAGAATAAACAAATTCATTGTGGAACATTAACTCCATAGCCTCCAAAATACCATTCCTAAAGAAGATAAAAATTAAAATTTGTAGTCACGTATGTATCTTGATAAGTTTCAATTCATGCTCTAAATGTGGCCTATAGGCTGCATTGATTCAAAATGTATGAGAAGACACACACACACACAAGTTCGTCACGTGCTATTTTTAAATCAGATGTCAAAAAAAGTAATTCAAATTTGAATTTCAATCAAACACAACATTTTTATATAATTTTTCAATAAAATAAAATAATATCCATTAAAGATAGATATTCAACATGGTGTCAAATAAAAAGCATAAAGTTATACATATTTAATGAAATTAATTTTCTTATTTAATATAAATTGTACACTTAAAAAAATCACTGAATTCGACTATTCTTCTGACCTATGTCCATTGTAATTACGCTAATGGAGTAAGGATTAGTAAGGTTGGGTCAGAAGAAGTGTACATACATTTTTATGGAGAGAGAGTTGAAAATCATTTAGGAAACAACTCTTAGAACACCCAACCGATATTTGAACCCCAATCTTCCTATCAGCAGCAGTTCAGTTTATTGCGAGACTTACGCCTAAGACTAGGGGTCCTTAAACTCTTTAAGAATGGGAATTTTTTGTTTGTTTAGCATAGCTTCTTACTACCTGTTCGGGTTATACGCTTATGTGATAATTATGCTAATGCTTTTAGATATGAAGAAAGCCATATTCATAGTATAGTAAATGTACCCGCATTTTCATTGAACACTATTTTTTTAAACCACCCTCAGTACACTCGACCTAGTTTCGAACCTCCATCTCCCCGTCATCGGCAGTCTAGTCTTCTAAGAGAGTAGTGCGTTCAACCATGTATCCACCGAATCAGATAAGTCTGTGAGATACTTTAAAATTTTAAAAATATTTCTTGAGCTACCCAGACGAATAGTTTGCAGTATCGAGTATTGGCTACTGTTGTAACCTCAACAGACAGAGGCTTTAGTCCTCACAGCTTTGTACAATTGGGGGTAATCTCTATGGGCTGTATTAGTTTATTTGTATTGCAAATAATATAGAAATGTAATACACTTTTTGTACTAAAATGAACTTTTTAATGCTAGAAAATACAAGGATTGTTCACTTTTAAAAGTCAAATATTTACTAAATAAAATTTGGGGTGTAACTTAGTGAGAAAAATTGCATTCACTTTCATCCATGAATAATTGTTCTAATGTTTTGTATGTATATTTTCATTCCCATTTGAATAAAATTACCAAAACGTTCTTCTGTATTCGTGTCTCAGCCTTCAACCGAAAATAATGAATGACTCTCACAGACAGAGCAAAACAACGCCTTTACTCAGAGAGCAACACGAACTTGAACCGGACAAGAACGAGACAAGAAGCCACACATATCCTGAACTTTAGACAACACACTTTGATGTTAAGCTAGTATAGAAATCTCAAAATAAAGGTCACGCACGCTAAGAGCTATTGAAAATACCCCCACAAGCTACCGGTAGTTCACGATCAAATGTTTGGTTAAACCATGCTGCGACTGAACCGGCTAACATTTAGTTAATTTTCCTTCTTTTATAATATTTTGTTTTACGTTAAATTCTTATTAGTTATTTATGAGTTTTATTTCAAAATCTTCGACCAGCATCAAGATAAGAAAAAAAATATACATCCAAAGAAAATTGAAATA
This sequence comes from Timema cristinae, assembly GCA_039000515.1. Lineage (NCBI taxonomy): Eukaryota > Metazoa > Arthropoda > Insecta > Phasmatodea > Timematidae > Timema > Timema cristinae. Next base: position 80,741,029 of record JBCFYV010000012.1, read on the forward strand.
ATACGTATTTGTTATTTTTCCTACCTTCCTGTTTCTCGCTTCTCTCCATCTCCTACTTGTATCCATGATATTAATATTTAATTACCCCCAGGTATCCAGTATTCTCTCTGTAGCAAGGGCTTCCTGTGACCTTCCTGTGTTATATAGCAAACGAGAATAATCTCACGGCACAAAGTTTTTTCGCTCCGTGGATCTCTATACCAGTTGACGTCATAGACTGGACACACTGACGTAAAAAATATCCGCCGACTGGTAGCTGCGTTGATGACAAGACGTGTATTAATCACAACTTGTGAATTTGTGGAATGCCAGGCCTCCACCATGGTTCGGATCCCATCTTAAACTTTAGGTCCTCCATTTCATTTCACAATCACCCAACCATTACACATTAGCGTAAGTGCGTACAAACCGAACGGGTAATAAGAAGCGGTGCTAATAATAATAATAATAATAATAATAATAATAATAATAATAATAATAATACGTATCAGAAAGCATTATAAAGGAGTTTAAAGTAAGGAGTGTTATTAAACTTAGAACTTAGATAGAAAACTCAGGAATAGCTATAACAAAATATATAGCTTTCCAATTGAATGAATTAGATAGTTTTAAAATTGGTATATAAATTAAGCGACTTTTAATATTCAAAAGATTGATTTTTTTAATGAGCTACAAACTGGCATATATATATAATCAATAAAGTGATATAACATCAACTTAATTAAAACATGGGTTGACGACAAGGCTAAAATACACACATAAAATATTAAAATTTATTTACAAAACTTGGATATAACAAATTAAGGACAAAAACTAAGTTTAAAGATCAACAATGTTGCAAATTAGGTAATAAAATTGAATTAGTGGGTTAGCATCTCCTAATAAGGTTTAATAAAGTAATGAAAATGTTCTAGTTACAACGTTTATGAAAAATATAATAATTTTTATTTTAAGGTTATTTATAAAACTCTAAGCCTTATCTTGGTTCAATCCCATCACTCCTTGTGATAATCAGCCATTAGAATGATGCTGATTTATATTCTTCCGACATGTTTCGGTATAAAAATACCATAATCCTGGACAACGTAAAATGAAATTAAAGAACCATGAAGAAAACTTGAGACTGAAGTTGTATGAAAATCTATGATAAATTACTGTTATATTCATGATTTTGTAAAAGCTGATTAATAAAAAAACGTACCAACTTCGCTGTGTGGAACACAATATGGAATTAACAAAAGTTTATTTTAGATTCACTCCTATTAAACAGTTGTAACAGTCTCTAATAAAAATACAATAACTTATAACTTGAAGTCTTAGGCCCAATTTTACAATGTCATGTTATTCTATTCGTTAGGGCTTAACATGAAGTTAAGCGATAACGACCACTACTTTTGATTTTACAATGTTTGGTTAGCGCTAATGTTCACGTAAATGTGCTCGTAAAGTTAACGCGAGGTCTACCTTCCGGTTAGCAAATATAACGTCCACATTAACAACGTTAAACACTCCGCCATATTGTTTTCAAGGCGATTGTTGATATTACTAAAGTGAGGTTACTTTTATTTATATTATGAAATGGCTAATTTATGATTATGACGACTTTGAAGATAATTCACTACAGAGTTTTTGCCAAGCTTCATTTTTTTGTCTCCATGTAACAGCATCAGTTTGTTTATTTTCAATCCTTTGTTTGTATTTACCTATTAATTCAATCAGCAACATTTCCTCTTCTTTGCTAAAATTTACACTTCGTTCGCGTTTATGAATCTCAACAGACATTTTAGCAGGAAAATAAATACGATAAACTATAGCAGATAACCTCAACAAATTTGATGAATTGAACTCGTTTTGATTGATTTTTTTCATAACAGTTCCATAGACGTTGTAATGACTTGGTTATATTCTCTATGGTCAGGCTAGGCCAATCAAAAGCTTTGACACAAATCTAGCGCTCCGAGAAAGTTAACGCTAAGAACTAATGGAAGGCACCTATCCGTAATTTGACGCGCACATAAAAATGGTATTGTAAAATGCAACGCTAAGTTTAACCAACGGTTATACTTTACATACGGTTAAGTTACGAGGACTTTAACGTGACATTGTAAGATTGGGCCTTAGCCTGGTATTTATTTAATCAACACCGGTGAAAGACTCGCAAGTAATTTTTATTACACTTTACAGATTATTTTGGAATAGGCCTACTATAAAAATTTTAAAACTCGAGGTTTAGCCTAGAGGGCAACACAACACAATCTTGGGGTTAAAAGATTTATTTGATAGTCTTGATACACTTAAATTTTCGAATAATGTATATCGATTACTGAGAAACACTCACTATTTTATTTTATCACACGCTTTAATGTTATATCAGATAAATGATTATTCAAAGATCGCCAAAAAACCGTTTATTTTCCGAGGATAACACGCTCACACACCGAAATAATATTCACAAAAGAACACAAACATTACTAAATAGCCGAATTATTATTAAATAAAGACACTGTACTATTCAAATTTGTAATAAAATTATTAACGGGTAGCATAGACACGCCTAAATAAAATCAATAGTACTCAACTATAAAATATTTTGTTCTTCAACTTGTTGATTCACGACCGTGGTTTTATTAACTTTATTTTATACGATAATTCGATGTTATACTGTATTTTAAAATTGTTTTATTTTGGTTATGAGAATAACCGTTTCGTTAGTTGCTTGATATTGAAGTTTTCTTTTGCTGTTTAATTCAAATTAATTATTAAAAGCAAGTGAACGTTAAAAGTGGCCTTATATTCTGAAAAAAAATATTGCCACTCGATAGAAACTGCCGGTTGATGACGTAGAAAAAAGAGGACCGTTGGTGGTTAGGCGGATAATGGTATTAATCCCCTTGTTTACCAAATTTAAACTTTATATTATTTCACAAACATTTCGAATGTTTTTTCCTCTTTATTATCACATACCATTTATTTATGTTAAAGATATGCGAGGGCAGCTATAAAAATATTAATAACTGAACATAATACCATTAAATGTAAAATTCCACGCTCTATTTAACCTGTTATTACCACAAGAATTAAAAGAAAAACTAAAATGAAATTACTAGACTTTTTTTTCTTAAATTTGATTATAGAAAGTAAAATTATACTGTAATCTTTGGGGAAGTATTGTTAAAAGTGATTGATAATATTTTTAGTTATACTAATAATAGTAATTAATAAATAATTATTATTTCCAAATATATTAACAAAAGTTACTTTCAGACAATGTTGGCATTACTGATATCATCGGCTAGTTTCTGCTAGCTGTAATGTAAAACCAATGATGCCATACACTTAAAAATAACTACATTCTAATTTGCAAAGGAAGTCTCCTATTTGAAAACTGCAAAATCATGTCACAATGGTGGGAATAAAGTATTACAAATTGTGTTTACATTCTTACTCCGTTTAATTAATCATGTAAACAGAAATTATATAGTAATCCACAAGGAATGGTTATTGGAAGCCTTTGATAACTTTTCAGATAAACTTTATAGCCAATAAATCAAATAAGATCTATTTCTAGGATGCCAGATTTTAGTGACTTAGTCAATCCCCAATTTATTTGGATTAAAATCAAAATATCGTATTGGTTTTATATCTAACTTATATATGATTTCGGCGTAGCGTTAAGTTTTTAGAGAGAAAGAGAGACGATAAAAGTGATTGAGAGTGGGGATCACTTTGTAATCTTAAAACCTGTCTCGGTGCAATAATGTTGTGCTTTGGTGGTTTCACGAGCAGCCGCTTGCTATATATATATATAGCCTAGTATATGAACACACTTCATCTTCTCAGAAAAAAGAAACGTGATTGGACGATACTTCTGTTGAGCTGTGTGATTGGATTCGAATTATTTCTTAAAAAGGATATGATATATTTTCTAGACAAGTTTCTCAAAATACGAAAAATAAAATAAGAGTTAGTTTTGGTCAGAAAAAAAAAACACACTGGTAGTCACATGGGCTAAGGCATTAATTTAACAGTAGACTAGATTGCTAGTGACAGGAGGGTGAGTTCGAATCTCGAACAATTGTACTAAGAAAGTTTTTTTCAAGGTACACACTTGTTATCTCATATTTTCTCCTCGTGATACTTGGTACAGTATATATCGCTGAAAAGTGTTGCAGGCGTTTAGAAGATTATTTAATAATTTGTTTGAGATGTTTAAATATCGTACTAAATAAAATTAATGTTAAATTTATTAGCAAGTTAATGACTAGTTAGAAAGTTTAAGGATTAAAAATAAATTCAACAACGCTTTACGCGAGATTTTGTCCTTCAAAGATAAATTTAGGGAACCCAAGAAATAGGCAATGTTTTGTAGTATGTTCTTGTATTGTTAATCAGTTTTATAGCCAAAATAAATAATATATTTTATTGCTCCTGTAGAAGTATAGAGTGTAATTTTCTTCACATGGTGATATTAACAGTTGTTGAATCTTTGTCAATCTGTTCTGAAATTTAATGACAACCTTTTCTCTTCATTTAAAAAGTGTTTCGTCTAGTGATAAGATGCTCATAACAGATATTCAAAAAATGTTGAGGTCACCATGTGAAGAAATTTAAACTCTATGTTTCTACCAGAGAAATGTTCTACTTATTTTGGTCAAAAAAAGTGTTGCTATAAACGCTGCAAAAACATTGCCCTTAACTCGCGTACTATACACTCCCCCCTTAAAACTAAAGGTTAGAAACATAGATATAGCCATCACCTATCAAATAATGTCGGGATTTGATAAGTTCACAACAAAATTATAAAATAGAGTGGGATTATTATATAGGGTTTTATTTAAGTTATCACATTTTTTTAACACATTAAACTTGAAATTTTAATTAGAGCTTTCAAATTAATTTTCATGTAAACAGTATTAAAAAATATCAAACCACTTAATAAATAATCTGGGATTTATAAATGCCTGCAATGCTTCTTAGTGCTCTTCCATGGAGCACCCTTAAGTAACGATGTTGTATGTTAAAACCAAGTAACGGCAAACTAAGTTCTGATGATTTTTCCAATATTTTGTGTTTTATCTCTTTAGAAATGATAGCCTATATTAAAAATATTACAATATATTTTCAGAACCTTTGGGGTATGAACATTTTAAAATAATAGCATGTTTGTTTATAAAAGGTGATAAGTGCGAAAAGAAATAAGCAAGAGTTTAAATATAAATATGGTTTTAAATAATATAATATTAAAGAATAAATAGTTGTCAGCTGCCTATTTATTCAATTCAAGTTCTACGAAGTAAAAGTAAAACATGTTATTTATGTTTATGCAACGCATTTTTAAGATAATATATAATAATATTTAGCACCGCGTCTTATTACCCGCTCGGGTTATACGCTTTAAGTACTAATTACGGTAATGGATTAGGAATTGGGAAGGTTGAATTGGAGGAAGTGAACCCGCATTTGCGTAGAGGTAGAGTGGAAAACCGTTTAGTAAAAACCACCCCCAGTTCACCCGACTAAGATTCGAACCTCGATCTCTCCGTCCTCAGCAGTCGAGCTCAACACGACAAGCGCGTTAGCCAACTACGCCACCGAGGTGGGTCATTTTTAAGAGATTAGAATATAGCATGCGGAGCAATTTAAGATAGTAAAAAGTAAAGGGATAAACCACAATTAACTCATTTAATTCAAGTCAAGAAAAACACTTGAACTCTTGGGCGTTATGTCCTCAAGGACAATACTACGCTCTTTGACACAAAAGGAATTCACGGGTACTATTTGTTGTATTTGTTGCACTTAACCACATCGGTGTTAGGTGGCCGCATGGTTTAACGCGTCATTCTTGTCTTAGACTGAATTGCTGATGATGGGGAGATCGAGGTTCGAATCTCGGTTGGGTATACTGAGGTGTTTTTTTAAAATGATTTTCCACTCTCCCTACAAGTAAATGTGGGAACACTTCCTATTAATAAAACCTTTATAATCCCCAAAACCATTAGCGTAATTTTTACATAGGCGTATAACCCGAATGAGGTGCTAAAAAAACAAAAAAAACTTCCTTATTGCTCATGTATCGTAACATTACACATGTACACAGGAATCCAAATTAGGGTTTTTGATTTATTGATATTGATGAACAACCTGAAACAACTTTCTGATCAGGATCATTTTTTTACACATTATTTAAGGCATGAGTCAATATTGTTTTGTCATTGAGTTAGCTACCAATAGTTGTTACCTTTATTTTATAATACGAATATCATGGGATATTTTATCATAGTCAAATTTGCTGTATAGTTCAGATTTGGATTACTCCCCTATTGGAATTTGTGTTCTATTCCACTGCTTTAGTGCCACGTTTTAATAGTCTTATTATTGCTTTTTATTTAATTTTAATAATGATACTCCGCTTTCAGGACTAATTGAGGAAAGTTTTTCCCAAAAATATCATATATCTTGTTTAGACAGATTTTTTGTGTGAATTAGATATAGCATAATTTGTTTGATCTTTTTCAATTAATACAGTGATTTAATTTAATTCTAAAGTGAGATTGGACCAACACAGTCATTTGTTGTCAATTTTTTGTAGCTAGATATCCGTTCGTGTGTTACCTCTAAGTTAGAACTGCAACAATAAAAAACTTATAAAGCTGAAACTTGATAAACTAGCTTAGGAACATCTAGAATGTACACGTAAAAAAACAGTTTTTACATTTGTATTTTCTTACAGGCTGAGATGGACCTAGTTCTATTTCATTTTGAATCAACTGTCCTGTGACACACATAACTCTTGAAGATAAAGTGGAATTTTAAGGATTGATGTCCTAGATTGTACTTTAAGGTTGTGTGTTAATTTAGCTGTGTGTTTAGTGATTGCACGGTAACAAGTGAGTAAAAATATGGATAGTAAGATATTCACTATAATTGATCAACTATACATTAATGACTTTTGTGGTGAAGCGTATCACAGCACCTATAGCAATTATATTAATCCTAGCCTGGAAAAGATTCGTTGTTTTGTTTTACTTCCCACATAATATGTCCTCTGATACAATTTGATTAGAATTCCGGGATGGTCAAAAATGTAGTAGTTGAGAAGCGAACTGTGGTTAAAAATTTATTGGAATAGAGGTTTCAAGTGCTAATAGGCCATCCTGTTGTAACCAATTGAAAAAATTATATAGGTCCTGATAAAATTATAAAATGTATAATTTGCAACTTTTTACATACGAACCCTCAATTTGTTAAAATCCATCCTTTTAAGAGTGTTGAATCTAATTTTGAAGGTTTTTTTTTTACATTTTAGATTTTACTGAGAAAGCATTTTTCACTCTCGTGATATATAAAATTTGTTCTAAAATAAACACTGTTAAGGAAATACTTTAATATTTTCACTTGTATTCAAAATATGAATATTTATTAGTAAAAGTTCAAATAACTTAAGGAAATGCGACACATTTTTCGACATTGAAAATGTTAAAAAATGTTTCCGGCAATAAGTATTTAAGAGTAAATGTTTGTCAATCAAGTGAATAAAAATGTTTTCCCAACACTAATCTATCATTATAAACTATTCAAAACTCTCTTGAGCACCCTTTAGAGTGAAATGAAACCGTGAATGACCGAAAGCAATTCAAAGTGACCACACTTCTGTTAATGGTCCTAGTACCATCTGCGGTCCTAAGTGAATGCTCTCACCTTTATCCATCTTTCACCCACCAATTCCACTTTGTATTCTCTTACACCCCCTTCTCCCAAAGGCACAGAATCCTCTCATCAATTCTAACAATCTCCCTGGTAATCCGCCCCAAATTGAGGAGGCGACGAGCCCTTCGATATTGGATCTCTCTGAGAGCTTTCATATTTATTCTAACCCCGCCCCCTTTATTGAAATAATTGTTGGGTTTGTTAGGGTGTAAAAGGAAACTAGAGAACTGCCCTTACATCCCCTCTCGTATAACTAGTTACTTGATTAAGAACCTTGTGTCTAAAATGTCGAGTAACTTGATTGATATGGGAAAGATTTGTTCCTTTAATAATGGCACAATGCAACATATCAAAACTTTTTAGTACGAAATTATTTTGAAAATTTCCTATTATGTTTAATATGGCGTCATCATAAAACTTAGTAAATTCACCCCAAAAAGAAAGCTTTATACCAAGTCAAATACTTTACCTATAATTTATTATAAAATCTAGTAATATTTATCAACTCTTCACTTTTGTTTGATGGTGAGAATAAACATATAATAATAATAGTAGTTATTAAGTCCAAGTAATCTCTATGTGAGCTAATTGCAGCTATTAGTTAACATTTTGTAAAATATTAGAAAGCTTATAATTGCCTTCCATTTGTATTAGTTAACTAATGATACGAACATGTTTCACATAAGACCTGTTATAATATTACAAAGTCGTAAAGTCAGGATATACTACGAGACTGCCTTCCCAAACCTACTAGTGGACAGTTAAAAAAATTAAGCACCAAAGTTTATATTTGATTGCAAATCTAAAAAACATCCCTACAGCCATAAAACGTCCATAATTATTTATTGACTAGTGAAATTATTATTATTTTTCAGTAATACCTCTTCGTTCACTCTGTAGCAGATGTTATTTTTTCTAATTGGCGTAAACCTAAGCTTTAGCCTTAAAAAGAAACTAGTCTACCAAGTTGTCAAATTGAATTGGTGTTTAGCTGATGGCCAACAGTTGTTTTTTTTGTATCACGTCTTATTACCCCTTTGGGTTATAACCCTATGTACTAATTACACTAATGGCTTAGGGATTAGGAAGGTTTTATTTGAGACAATGTGCACCCACATTTGCGTGGAAGGAGAGTAGAAATCCATTTAGGGAAAACCACCCTCAATGCACCCAACTGGGATCAAACCCTGCTATCCCCATCTTCGGCAGTCCAGTCAAACGCGAGTGTAGCGCGTTAGACCACGCGGTCACCGAAGTGGGTAACATTTTATAACATTTTTGTGAGTCGTGATGGTATACATATAAACAAACAGTAATATCAAAAACAATATAACATTAATTATGTTCAACACTAAATTTGTTCACTGTTTTTTGTCGTGAAGTTGTGAAAACGGAAACGGGTGAGGATCAGAGAAAGAAGGATTGTGACACTTGAAAAAAAAATATGATAAAACCATTCATGCTTAAAGTCTTACTCTCTGAGCTAAAAACAGTTTAACTATAAAATACACAAGAAAATATATTAAACAACGTCAATTATATATATATATATATATATTACATTTTTAATGCCATTAATTGATTAATTAATTTACAAATCAATCATCAAAATATTGAAAACTATTTAACATTATTCCCTTAATAGCATCCTCACGTTCAATACTCTTATGTCGAATAATCTATTTCTATATATATCTATAGAATATTTGCTTTTATCGTGAAAGAAAATATTTTCCCAATATTTTATGTTTTCGGTTAGATTCAAATAGGAATATATGAAAGTAGGGTAACATAAAATGCAAAATTGCATGGAACATTTATGATTCGGTAATGTACATAAATGTAAAACAATGTTTTAATATTATTTTACCATGCATTTAGAAGTTTTTTAAATAATTTAAAATAGATTGCTATTATATTTATATTATATCTAGACATTTTTGTCAATAAACACCTGATTATTGTAAAATTAATTTTACTATTTTGATATATAAATAATTCACATACGAGTTTTAAATTATTTAGATTAATATAATTAGTTTTTTCTGTCTGTTTGAAGCAAAGAAAAGCTTTGTCTGTGCTAGTAACGCAATGCATTTCATGGTTACCCCGGACAACGCTGATTAGTTCTGCTAGATATTTTAGTTTTTTTTTTTAAGCGTATGACATTAATGACGGTTAGGAACATAAATCGAGTTCGGTCGCCTGTTTGTAGACTGATGGCACAGAGTGTTGCCCAGGGTACACCTGTGGAAGTTGTCTACACGTCGTGCCCGCTATGAGATGATGTGATGATAGTGAATATGGAGGTGTGATCCAATGGGAGTCTTAAACCTAACTTAAGCCTAATTTACTAACCTCTGAAACCCCTTAAGAAAAAAATACCCAAGGTACCACCAGGGAATAGAACCCGGGACTCCTAGATTCGTAGCCAGGTGCACTGACCACTACACCACAATTCAACGTTTTACCGCGAATCGAAGTAAATTAATGCAAATCATTATTAGGTTGTTTTTTTTACCATTCAATAACCAGCTTATTCTATTAACGATATAAAATGAAGTATTATTTCCAGTGGGTAGATACGCGAAATGTTTCCATGATGTAATAAAAAATACAATAAATTCCAAGTGGTGGCATTTTTCTTCGAGCGTGAGAGTGATTTGGCCTCCCTTCCGTTTTATGGCTGTTGATAAGGAAGTGGAAACACTCGGAGAGGGAGAGGGTGTGGCGATGAAGAGAAGAGACCACAAGAGGATCTGGATTACTGGAGAGAGGACATTCAGGGGTGGAAGATACATTATGTCCTGGTATCCTCCGGACCATATGGACGACGCTGGGTGAGATCTACTGGCCACACTATCTCGCTCTCTGTGGGGGAAAGTATCAGGCTTCTAATGGCTCAAGTTAAACAACAAACCAAGGACCATTGCATTCGAACTGATACATTGTTATGCTATTTTTAGATTTGAACAAGGAATTGTTAATTTAAAGTGTATAAAACTGTCACGATGGGCGTTTCAAACTGGTTTCACAAGTATAGTCACTAATGAGAAATCAATAGCCTTCAAACTGAACCAAAGATTAAACCTAAATGGATGTAGAAAGATATTATTATAAATGTAAACTAAATGTATATAATAAGTGTCCTAGAAGATATAATACTAATCAATAAACGCTCATTAATATTGCCTAAAACAGTTTAACTAAATTAATTTTTAAATACACAGTTTAATTTTTGGCCATTGTTCTCCGACAATTAAACATAAAAAAAACTTGATGACAACCTTAAATATGTTTTAACAGAGTGTACAAACATATTTTCGCACATAGCTTATATGTGTGTAGTTTTAAACTTAATTAAAATCTAATTTAAATAGTTTAGTAATATACTATTATTATTATTTATTATTATTATTATTATTATTAGCACCGTGTCTTACTACCCGTTCGGGTTACACGCACTTACGCTAATGTGTAATGGTAGGGTGATTGTGAGATGAAATGGAGGACCTACAGCTTAGCGTGGAATCCGAACCATGGTGGAGGCCTGGCATTCCCCACATTCAAAGATGTATTGTCAGAGGTGAAGGAAGGGTTAGGTAATCATATAAATTTGTGCCGGGACCGAGGATTAAACCCCGGACCCCAGCACAAAAGTCCGACACCTTACCCCAAATGTAGTATTGAAAAGTAGATTATTTAATTACTCTAATGATCAAAAACCTAAAATAAATGTTAACAAAAAGTAGTACATAACATATATATATCGTATATCAAGATAGTTGAAAACATAGGTATTATTTATATTAATTTTAAGTTTTTTATAAATGTAACAGATATTCAAATATGGTTCATTGTTTGTGCAAAATACAGACGATTTTAAAATTCTCATCATAGCTAGAATGATGTGATGTTTTACTAAATATAAGCTACGAATATTTAAGGAACTTCAGTAATGTTCCTGGAGAAAGTGTGTGAAAGTCAAACAGTATAATAAAATCTAGTGTAGTCTGTTTGCTAAGGTAGAGTTAGGAATTGTAACCACTCAACAAACCTTGCCAATTTAAGCGTATATCACATTATAAACAAACCTATAACACTTTTCTCTTAAATGTTACATAGATTGTTTTACAATTACACGCTTCACTGTACGAAAAAAAAATTAATGTGTGGCCTCCATCACATTAATGACTGGGTCATTTGATTTTTAAGAATTTACTTTTTCTATATATTATATTTATTTGACGGTACGGTAAGACGGTCGTCGGCCCCTGGTAGCCCATCATCAGAGTAATCCAGCCCTACAGCAACCAGCACCCGACAAGAATCAGATTCACTCACAGCTTCCAGAACTCCATCACAACGGCCTTCGTTCATCGCACAAGGTGAAACGGCAACCACAACATCCCGCATACGTTCATACAGCCCAGTCATCAGCCCCTGTCAGATAGTCCAATTCCGTCGAGACTCCGACTTGGAATATACAATGCTAATGGAGGACCAAATGCAAATTCTGGCTGCTATACAAGAACTATCACAGACTGTCAACTCGAACCAGGACCACTTTCTTCACATCGAGGAGCGAATGGCTTGACTAACACCCAGACCGGAGGCACACCAAGGTCCCCAACCAGCTGAAGCGGCAGCGGCAACCAGGCCGGCAGCACCACTCGCGCCCACGCGAGGGGCCTTACATCACTTCTTTCTTCCCCCTGAGACTCCACTGTTGGACGTTGACGAGACCGCCGCACTCCGGGTCGCACTAGCACTAAAAGCAAAGGTATCCGAGCTGCAACTTGGAAGGGATAAGAACCAAGCGAACTTTCTACTGGCAATCGCATCACATTATCCAGACCTTCCAGCCACAGCTCAGCAGATCCTAATTCACCGTATAAACACCGAGTACATTGCTCTCACCAAAGGATGGCTTACGGTAATAGCGGCAGCTGGAGGAGACACTGGAGCAGTGATTATCCACCGGGGTTCGTTCCCCGGGCACTAGCGCTGATTCCAGTATACAACATCCCCGCCATCGAGAGGAAGCGGCAGCGGATCAAGCGGTGGGTTCCAGCGTCGTGGCAGAGGTCGGAGAACGTGAGGAAGATGATTATTAAGAATAAATTCTTGTAATTACTATGCTTACTGCACCTCATGTGTTTATGTAACATATGTATGTATCCGTCACAGTAACATCTGCCTGCTTCTCCTCTCACGACGGCTCTCCACTTTGTCCCGCGTCGATGCCCGGAGAAAGAATATAAAAGCGTGGACAGGGTGGAGAGTGGGATCAGTTGGACGTGGGAGGAGACACCAACAACAAGATACTTTATATTGTAGTTTATGAAAGCTTAAAACAAATGTTTTACATATAACACAGCTAGCAAACTAACTTAACCAAGGACAGAAAAGACCAAGACTACAAAACAAACCCTAGAACTATACTAGCATGTATAATATTTGGGTGATAAAACGAGTTCAGGATATTATTAAGTCATTGCTTAGAATCGATATTAAATAATTTATAAAGATCAAATGAATATAATCTATAGCATTAATGGCATGAAAGTTCATTGCTGCACTTACAAAAGGTACACCATACCTATTCCTATCCTGAGCTAGCTCTAACCAGTACACCTCATTACACCCTATATTTTTCAGGTCCATTCTAATGTCATCCTTCCATCTGCGTACAGCTCTTCTCAAGGGTTTCTTCTCTTTTGGGTGTTCCAGTCAATACACTGAACATGGTTATAGATTATTCCATTCGCGCTGCATGTTCTGCCCCCCCCCCCCCCTCCGTAATCTAATAATACCTTGTGATGAGTAAATTGTATGTAAGTCATCACTATGTAACTTCCTCCACTCCCCATTATCTTCAACCTTCTTCCTAACCACCTTGTATTCGAACACCTTAAATTGGTTTTCGTCGTCCAAGGTAGGAAGCCATGTTCTACAACCATAAAGAACAACCGGAAGAACTATTGTTTTGTATATTCTGAGTTTTACTCTCCTTGACAGCAGACCAAATGTCTACAACTTAATGACCGAGTAATAACATGCATCCCGACTGTATTATACGACGTATCCTAACAGCTACATTGTATCATGTAATGGCACTCCTTGCTGTGGTTCTATTCCGGTCGGCTGTAATGAGGGTGATTTTTCCTAAATGGTTTTACGCTCTCTCGTTACCCACGAAAATATGGGTACACTTCCTCTAGATTTAACCCTACTCATTCTTGACCCATTAGTGTCATTATTAATAGATAAGCGTATAACCCAAATGTGAAGCAAAATGCGGTAGCCCTACTAACTAAATCTAAGCTAATAAATCAAATAGTAATAAAACTGAGTTAACCATTTTATAACAGTATTGTGTAATAATACGGGTGACAAAAACAAACACACAAACAAGATTCTGTTGTCCAATTTGAAACGATCCAGCACGCACTAGCACACATTATTCAGTTTCAAACTCTAATTCTCTGAGCACCAGCGTTTCTCTCCACAATCCTAGAGAAATTTGTCTTGCTTTGAACATACCAACTAGTCCAGTTTCCTTCTCTCTCTAGCCGTGGCGAGCTGAGTCAGTGGTCTCCGTCCCTTGCAGCCCCCCCACCACCCGTCAATTCCCTTGAGAGCAAACTTCGTTAGAGGACTCTACTCCCCCATTTTAACCAGAGCGCGGTGAACTGTCCCCATTAGACGTCGCTCTTAAAACAATTACTAGGACAACAATGACCACTACACGCCTACCACCTACTGATTAAATTGTCCTCATGCCCAGAACAAACTGTTTTAATGTTCCACAGAAAGCTCCGAATCAGTGTTTAAATGATTCCCCCGTGTCCCCAAGTTAGGAACTAGAAATGTGATACACAGCTTTTAATTTCACAGTTAAACTCGTGCTGATTAACGTTTAAACTTTAATTTTGAGTTTTATAATATATTTTTATAAATGTGTACAAGTTTATAGGGTGACCTGGTGATCTAGGGGTAAGGTGTCGGACTTCTGTGCTGGAGTCCTAGATTCAATCCTTGGTCTCGGCACAGGTTTATCTGATTACCAAACCCTTCCTTCACCTCTGACAAGACATCTTATGATGTGGGTAATTCCAGGCCTCCACCGTGGTTCGGATTCCATGTTAAACTGTAAGTCCTCCATTTCATCTCACAATCACCCTACCATTACACATTAGCGTAAGTGCGTACAACCCGAACGGGTAGTAAGATTCGGTGATGAAATAATAATATAATAATAATAATAATAAATAATAATAATACATTATAAGTTTACAGTAAATATCAGGTTATCGGGGACATCCTTTATATCAAACAACTGAAAATCTTCTATTAAAATCATGTCCTGCAAAATACAGTACGGTAAGAAGGGCTCACCCAAATAGCACCTTGCTTAGGTACCTGACCGAACCTGACCCAAAAACCAGAACTGAATTTTTCCCACGGCACGTTGGAAAACCAACATTAACAGAAAAGTGAGTTTATGAGCACTCGAACTCTTTAGAACCTTGTCAATCATAGCAGTACACTTTTATATTTAAAATCTAACAAAACAAAATAGATAAGACAATCTTGATAAAGCCGTCCCTGGAGAGAGTTTTGTTGAAGCGGGTTGCAGTAATTATCTTGACAGGAGGTTGGGAGGGTAGACCAGCTTCCTCTTCCAACCCACCCCTTCACTCCCCAAATAGAATAGCTCTCTGGGGTGTACTCTTTTGTGCAAGGTGTAACGTTGGTGGTTGAGAAAGCTCTTCTTTCTAGTTTACAATTTAAAATCCAAGGTTCAAAGTGTTATCTAGCCAAGTCAAATAACATTTAGACCTGCCAAATTGCCAACAAAATACAGAGTAGTTTACTGGGTTTGGTTCCTACTGGGTGCATTGAAATAGGGAGGAGGGGATGATATTTAAAAATGTAGTTTAAGGCTTCTCATACAATTTCCAGGTTTAGATTTCCATTCCTTATCTTACTATTTGTTTATTTATATGAGGTATTTGACGTGCACTTTCTGAACCGACTGATTATATCAGCACACGATATGTTCTATGAGCGAGAGAGAAATGGTCTACCAATTTGGCCGGAAAAAGTATTTACATACACCTTTCAGGGTTATTTTACCTGCTACAATCGACACGAGACCTACGGCCTTATTGATCCTCCGAAAGAAGTTGTGCTACGGATTTTTATTGCTCAAGAAAAATTCTTCAAGCCAAGCTGGGTTTGAACCAACGAACATCGAGTCCTGAAGTGAGAACTTTACCCCAAGACCACCGAGGTCAATCTTATCTTGTTAACTCAGTGTTAATGCTTTAATTAATAACTATCCAGCCATTACTGGCAAAATGTTGTACCAATAAAAATATATTGTGCACTACGTCATGCTACCTGTACAGCCTATGAGCATATTTACACTAATGGGGTAGGAATAAGTAAGTCAGGAATATAAATAAAGGTACCCAAATTTTCATCAAAGGAGGGTAGAAAACAATTTAGTAAAAACTACTCACAGCACAGCAGGCCTATATTTGGCAACTTATTAAATTAATATAAATAAACTATACGTTATTAGTGTATGTACGTTTTGTTTATGGACACGATGTAATCTTACCAGTATAGTTCGTAACGAATAAAAACAGTCTGATTCAATGGCTTCCACGTCATTCCTTCTCAAGATCACTTGAATAAAATTGTGAGTGAGCCGATCACCCTAACAAGACAGCGTCAAAGACCACTTTTTCAAGTCTTACAGGGAATATAAAGGGCAAACACAAAACACATGTTTTTTTACTGAATATAATCAAATACGTAACCACAAAAATAGATTAATGTTGTAAGACATTTTGTTTCACTAGTCAAATATTAAATAAAACGTCTATATGTGATACATAGTGATAATTAAAATACAAAATTAATATTTTTGGTAATATTGTAAGGAAATCTCTTTCTTGTCTCCTTGTCAAGCCAAATATATATTAGAATGTAGTGCCAGACAGAATAAATTAAAATTGATAGCACATATATTTATTTTCCCCAGTAGACGTTGGTTAGACGAAGAAACTCATCTTATCGGGGCCTCTGGAATAAATAGGTTGACACAAAACAAGTGCTGGATGATCTAAGTTATATACACAAAAAAGTATGGTCTAATAGAAATTACTTTCCAGAAAAATACATGTCAAGGTACACAACAACAAAAATAAATTAGCACTTACAACACCATACCATAATGCCATAATGCATATGCCATAATTGCTCATGGGACTATAAGGGAGAGAGAGCACTGATATGTGGTCCAGACTTTAGAAATCCAGGGAAGCTGTTGGATATGTTTGAATATCATGTTCATCAAAATATAGGCGAAAATCATCAACAAGTTTTTGAACATAATTGAAACCCCAGTGGGACATAAGCGTCAATCTACTACATCTCCAACTTGCGTACCCGAGTCGGAGACTCTTGAGGGTGGCAGACCACTGTGTGCCATCGTAGACAGAACGTCTGGCGCCCGTGATGGGGAACAATCACCCCGTCCCAGGGCACCTATAGCCCATTACTCTCCTACCTTCTGAGTGGAGCCACGTGTGCAAACACAGGCAGTGAGCATTTTGGGAGCACCAACCCCTACTAATCGAACTCGTCATCACTGGGTTTCTCAGGAAATCCCCTCCCCCCTCCATTTAATGACCCTTGACTGGAGGAGTTAGTCCTCCATAGGGACACAAGTACCACAGAGGAGGTCAGAAACACAGATATAGCCTTTCTTTATCAAACAAAGTCACTTCAGAGAGTTAATTTAATTCCACACCTGAGATGAATCGGATTTATTTTTATAACACTAAAGTTAAGGTCTTAGAATTTTACTATATATAAGCTATAATCACTTGTGAAACTAACTTTTATATAGTCTAACATTAGTTAATTATCTTTCAAAATAAAAATAATTGAAGACCAAATGGAAATTTTAAAATGTATATTTTAAATGTAGTTTAGAAAAAATTTCACTCCTGAAAATCATTAATGAATTATTTTATAGTGGCTGACTATGATGAATCAATATTTAATTTAGTGAAGCTTTGAGCAAAGATTAAGATGGATTTTATTTCACCAAAAATATTCAAGTTTGTATAAGCTCATGGTTGAAGATACCATTTTGCACGAGATAGAACAACAAAAACTTTCTTTACTTCACTTTGTAGGATTAATCGAACGGAATTTATAATTTCAAACACTACATAGGAGGCATCCATTGTACAATACTTTCTATCTTATATATAAAATTCTCGTGTCACAATGTTCGTTCCCGTACTCCTCCGAAACGGCTTGACCGATTCTCATGAAATTTTGTGAGCATATTGAGTAGGTCTGAGAATCGGCCAACATCTATTTTTCATACACCTTAGTGATAAGGGTTGTCCACCCTTAACATTTTTCTTTAATTTTTAGACATTTTTTTATCTTATATATAAAATTCTCGTGTCACAATGTTCGTTCCCGTACTCCTCCGAAACGGCTTGACCGATTCTCATGAAATTTTGTGAGCATATTGAGTAGGTCTGAGAATCGGCCAACATCTATTTTTCATACACCTTAGTGATAAGGGTTGTCCACCCTTAACATTTTTCTTTAATTTTTAGACATTTTTTTAATTTCTTTATTTTTTTATTATGTCGCATTAAAAGATACATACAACCCTAAATTTTTACCCTTTTATCACCAACCCCTATTTTTTAATAGCCATTTTAGTAATTTAATCATTTTTCATCCCCGGTCGATAACTGATCAATCGTCATTTAATTAGTTATCCCAGTTGTCTACAGGTGTCACTTCTGACCCAGTAAACAGCACGGAGTAGGGATGTTACTGTCGTAATTGATTGATTAATGATATATAATTTTAAGGAATAAATTATAATAACTTAAAAATAATGTTTGCCTTTTGTTATTTTTATATTCCCTCATCGTTCACAGCGCTCCATGCCTATTTCACGCATATACCACATTCTTACACACTTACAATAAGTAAGCTATTTTTTGTCTACACTAGAAATTACTTTAAAATTATTTATATGGCAAAACAACGTTTGCCGGGTCAGCTAGTAATTTATAATATACGAGTTTTGTACTATACATATCGAAGAGAGCTTCATCCTCTTCTGTTTTTAAATAAAAACTCAGTGGGGATAGATTTTGTAAAATTCAATAACAATCAAAAGTTTATACTCCAAACACATAAATCTTTATAGAAGTGACTAAACAAATGCAAAACAAACTCATTGGGAATGTTTCTCTCTACCATTAAAACATGAATTTTTTTAAATGCTAAAAAAACATGTTAACATAATTAAATTGCACGATGTGAGATAGCGTTACTGTATGCCAAGTACAAATATTGTATAGGCCGTATTGTTTTTTAAATTCCTTTTAAAATAAATTCCACTGCTATTATATGTTCATAAAAATTACTACTCATTTCAGATTACTCTCGCATAAAATACCTAAGGCCTTGATGTGTTAATGAAAATGTGTAAAATGAGAATTTGGTTAAAAACTTTTGAAAATCATAATGAAGCGTGTGAAATTAGTATAATTTTGAGAGCAACTTATAGCTGTGAGTGAAATCTTTATTTTAAAAATTGAGTTTGCTGGCGTGGTAAGAACAATTGGTTCAAATGCCATATGATTCTATTCTGCATTAAAACGTGTGAAACTTTTGTAGCTATACAAATCTAGTTGAACTTAATATTTAATTTATAATTATATATTAGAGTAGGCCCTATTGCAAAATAGTATGGAAGGATTGTCACTAAACGGTACAATGCAGCTATTAGGCCTTGCAGATCATTCAACTTTGTTAGGTAATCGTGAAGAAGCTGTTGCAAGAAATGCAGAAATTTTATTAGAAGTTAGTAAGGAAATAGTTTTAAAGTCAACGATGAAAAGACTAAGGGCCAGTCACACAAATTATAATATTTACTCTTCAATCATCAGATAAGCAATAAGCTTGATCTAAGATAAAGAAATGTTTGGGTTACAACTAATTTAATTAAGGATCAAATTATCCTCTCACCAGACCGTATATTTGGTCAAATATTCAAGTAAAACAAACATAGCAACACTGTTAAACGCACGGTTTTTGGAAAATATTATTGTTAAATGACTCAAATTATAAAACATAAGGTTGGCTATGAAGTATAAACTTTATGTCTCTGGTAGCTTGAGCTACATGATATTTTTATATCTTACTCATTTCAATATATTGATATTTCGGGCACATCCCTCAAGAAAAATGTTTTAAACAATAATTGTAGTGAGATTAATAAATATACACAATAAAATGGAATCAGTCTAAGCCTCATCTCAAATTTTATTTTTTTATGATCAAATAAAAGCTAACTTATTTTCTGTAGATGCTTTGGATCTAAGCCATTCTCTAGCTTAAGTGCATCATTAGAAAATCCTAACTGAAAGACACCATAATTGATGCTACTATGCTTAAAAATAAATCACACTCAAAATAAATATGTAAAACACACACTTTACTTAGATTAGTCACTTAAATAAGAATCCAAAAACTAATCTAGTTATTAAAACGTATCATTAATCAACAAAAGGATCGTAGGATCAAAAAGTTGATGGGAGAGAATTGACTGGTTAGTTTGACCAGATATTTGATTGACAATCATGTCCTGATGGTTAATGGTGCAACTAAAAATGAGATTTGAGACACTGATTATTGTTTCTGCAACAGGCCATAGGTATATGATTAAACAGAAAACACAAATATAGGATGATAATTTAGAGATTACTTCAAACAACATATCATTTGACATGGTTAATGAGTATAAATATTTAGGAACAATTTTAACTAGCAATAACTATATTATAGTAGAAATTGGGAAAATAATGCAGTGAGGAAATGCATGCTAAACTCGTTCAGTAAGTTGTGCACATCTCGCCTTCTTTCAAAGAATATAAAACTCAGAATATACAAAACAATAATTTTACCGGTTGTTCATTATGGGTGTGAAACGTGGCTTCCTACCTTAAATGATGTAAAGAAATTTAGGGTTTACGAAAACAAAGTGCTTAGGAAAGTATTTGGTCCAAGAAGGGATGAAGTTAGTGGGTAGTGGAAGAGGCTACGTAATGATGAGCTACATACCCTATTCTCATCACAATACATTGTTAGGTTAATCACATCTCCTAAATTAAGGTGGGAAGGACATTCAGTGCGAATGGGACAATCTAGAACCTTGTTTAAGGTATTGACTAGTAATGGGTTGATATTGGTGAGAGGACCTATACACTGACGTAGACTGACGTGAAAGAGATAGGGTGTAATGAGGTAGACTGGAAAGAACTAGCTCAGGTTAGGTATAGGTGAGTGTGACAATGAACTTTCTAGTTCTTAATGCTATAGGGTATAGAGTAAGTAGTATATCGCAAATGAAAGTTCTCTTGCTATTAAATTATAATTTGCCATTATTAATACAATAATATGATTATTATTAATAAAAATAATGAGGTCCTAATAATATAAACCTCCTCTCATCAAAAAAATGATAAACAAAGTGTTTGCTATTAGTAAATTATTAATGTAATAAGCTGAAACTATTATTTAAAACTTGTTTCAAATTTTACTATGGGGCTCTGACTCAACTAACATATAAATAAGGCTTTTTATGCTCTTCTATAAAAAATTAATTAGGAAATTATAAAAGGCTTCATCTTTTTCACTTGAAAGGACACCGAGGAATGTGTTCTATAAAATCCCAGATTCCAAACCTCATCAATTAAGCCATCCATGGATTATTCTTAAACTAAAAAGTTTGTAATGAAATGAATCTTTAAACTTTAAAAGACTGGGGAAAAAATTGTTCATATCATTTAAATATTGGAAATAATTAAATTATTAATATTAAATTATCTCCATATGTTATATAAAATTAGCGCTTTAATGATTATCTCACCCAAGGGACCAGGATGATACCATTTCAACTAGCAGTCGATTTTATTGTTCATATCGATACCATGCTTGGGTCGATTCCTTTAACGTCGTTTCAGTTCAATAAATAATAATTATGGCCGGTGATTATAAACAATTTACATTTATCGAAAAATACTGCAGATTATCTTAAATATTTTTCTTTTAAATTGGCCATTTATTTTGTTTTGGTTCTGTAATTAACTATACATTAATAGTGTATAAAGGTGACCTGGTGGTCTAGGGGTAAGGTGTCAGACTTCTGTGCTGGCGGCCGGGGTTCAATCCTCGGTCCCGGCACAAATTTATCTGATTTCCAAACCCTTCCTTCACCTTGACAATACATCTTGTGAATGTGAGGAATGCCAGGCCTCCACCGTGGTTCGGATTCCACGTTAAACTGTAGGTCCTTCATTTCATCTCACAATCACCCTACCATTACACATTAGCGTAAGTGCGTATAACCCGAACGGGTAGTAAGACCGGTGATAATAATAAATAATAATAATAGTGTATAAATAAATGCCAAATGTGTACGTTTCCATGTAATATTGTTAGGTTGGTTACAATATTAAATATTTTAAATGAAAAATGTACTATACCAAAAATTGTGTTAAATAAAATAAAAGAGACAAATTTACATGAAAGCATGTTGTAATTTAGTAGGCTATGTACAGTACATCTGTCTGCACATACATGTTCTAATAATAAAATTAATGAAGACAAGAATGATTAAATTTCCTTTATTTCATCTGTCCTACGGAACTTCCATATTTGCGTTTATCACTTCTAAATAAAATATAATGTCGCGTATTGTATCAGCTCAGTTCAGTTGTACTTGGGCCAAGCAAAAGTATTTTGTAAGCACTTTATCAACTGAGACATGTTTCAGCTCTGTCCCGTATTTTTCAGGAGGAATATTTTAGCTGACGGCGAAGACAGACGAAGTATTCACGGTGAGACCTAAAGTAGTAGAAACTTGAACAATAGTGGCGAGTAAATATCTTAATTGACGTTTATTAATTGTTTTGATTGAGAGTAAGCAATGTTGTTATATTTAAGTTGATCATTTTGTTTGGAAAGTACGCTCCCCTTTATAAAACACTGTTTTTTTATTTGCGGTATTTAACGTGCAATTTCTGAAACCAGCACATTAGAATTTCTATGAGCGAGAGCTAAAGGGCCTACCAATTTTGCCAGGAAAGGTATTTTCTCCCACCTACCAAAGTTCTTTCACATACCGCAATCGACATTGAACTGACGGCTTTACTTCCCCTCCGAAGGAAGTTGCGCTACGAATTTTTATCACTTAAGAAAAATCCATCGACCTCGGCTGGTATTGAACCCACGAACATTGTGTCCTGAGATGAGAACTTGACCCTAAAACCCCAGGCGTTGACCTTTATAAAAACAAAGCTAGTGTATGGTAGGAGATTGAATAAAAACTAAAGTGTCATGGTAGACACGAAAAAACTGTATCCACGTTGAATAACTGTCCTGATCTTGCCAAGTTTTCAACTACATCGTGAAACTCTAGCAATTTATTTTCTAAACGGACAAAGTTTAAGAACCCAAATTTATTTATTTATTTGATCTTCAATTCCTCGCAAGCGAGATGCTGGGTATGAATTATTCATATTGACTTATGAATGCGGCCTGTTTTATTCCGGGTGCAATGCGCCCTACAAGGTAAGAACCGAGATAAGATAACCTGAGCCGAGCCAGTGCGTGAATGGCTTGAAATGCACGTTTGGGAGGTCATCAGTCAAATTCAGGGGAGTGTCTTAATTAAATTCCACTCTTAAATAGGGTGTATTCTCTTTCACTAACTAACGTAATTTCTCTCTGGACTATGGACGTCGTGTTTGTCTGGTAATTAATTATCAAGAGAGTAAGGTAATCATTAAATTCGTAGACAAATGTAAATGAAATTCGGTCGGGAACATATCTGTACAATACACACCCGGACGTGTAGTTGACGTTCCTTCATTCTTAGCTACGTGAACAAATTATGTCGAGTGAATTAGAAGTTTTTAATTAGTACATAATACTTATATATTTTTTAATTAGCTTAACACTAAGTCTATTATAACTTATTCTAAGTGTTAGTAATGGGTAGGGTATTTCATAGTAAATGCACCAGCATTAGTGAAGAGTGGGAGTTAGAATGCCACTGTGTTCAATCACGTTCTAGAAACTATCTCCAAATATTCTGGCTGAGATTAGAACCTCAACTTCCTTTTGATGGTGGCCTGGTCTATTATAAGTTTGATACCTTAAATCATGACGCCTAGTGCAGATATGACGTTGTACAAATCTTAGAAATTCCGTTTTACAACACTTTTAACGAATAATGTTTACTTAATCTAATTAAGTTGGAAAATGACACCAGTACACGGGAATCAAACCCAGCACCATTGGCTTAGCGCTCCAATGTTCTACCACTTAGCTATCCAGGATCAGGATCATTGTTCATTTATAGTTTAAGGCCGAGTCTGGGATGGACGTGTGGCAATTGTCAACTACATATGAGCGACCAATAGTATCGCGAGCTATCACGGCCATCTGTGACTCTGGAAGGCTGTTATGCTGACAAGTCTCTTCCATACGCGCATTCCCGTAACTACAATTATTATTATTATATTATTAGCACCAGCGTCTTACTACCCTTTCGGGTTATACGCACTTACGCTAATGTGTAATGGTAGGGTGATTGTGAGATGAAATGAAGGACCTACAGTTTAACGTGGAATCCGAACCACGGTGGAGGCCTGGCATTCCCACATTCACAAGATGTCTTGTCAGAGGTGAAGGAAGGGTTTGGAAATCAGATAAATCTGTGCCGGGACCGAGGATTGAACCCCGGCTGCCAGCTCAGAAGTCTGACACCTTACCCCTAGACCACCAGGTCTCCCGTAACTACAATGATTTGCTACCTGTGTGTTGATATTAATTCAAACAATATTTAATAAAACTTCTATGTTTTAAATATTTTTGCAAGCACCTAATTATACGATAATTACATTTCCCTAATCCAAAGTGACCTTTTCTTAAAGTTACTTCATTATAAATTGGTCTGTTACTTCCGTATCCTCTCATTTGATAAGATTTAGCAGTTTTTTTTAACAGTTTCTTTTCAGTTTTCAATTTGTCTTTTATTTCTACTTCACTTCATTTAAATGCTAATTACGGAATAATTCTATTTCCACACCTTCCTTTATTTGGATCGTTTCTTTATCTTGTTTTGCGCTATCTTGGAACAAAACTCTTTTAAAATTCTAGCACTTGTCTCAAGCGCACTTTTAATGAGATTGTTTTTCTCAATTTTAGTATTGTTATTTTATTTTTAAATTTCACGTGGATTTCCTAAACCCAGATTTACAAATTCTCTCAATATTTAATAACACCAACACTAAACATATGATCCCAGAATGCTGTGTATGACTTACTATGAAAATCGACTTGATTTCAGATTTGTTTTCTGTCTTTAAAAAATTTAATGGAATTTTATATAACAGTTATTGAAAAGGTTTTAGTTGCTTTTAGTATTTTATAGTAAAATACTCAAAGGTTTGACAGTTTTATCAGAGTAATAATATGTACAGGTAATATTCACAGGTAACAGGGGAGATAATTCATACATTAAAAAAACTCCTAATAGCTTTTGGGACCACCTATAGTCCAAATATTCTTGAAATAAGATTCTTTTGAGGCCGCTTATATTCCAAATATTCTTGAAATAAAATTCTCTTTTCTTGTAAGAGGCCGCTAATCCTCAACTCCCTTTGTACCATAATTTTAAGTAATGTGAACTAAATTTAGGAATGCATAAATACATTTTTACACAATAAATTACTTAAATCAATTTTAATTTACGAGGGCTTTAATCAGGTAAATTTAGGTTATGATTTTTTAAAAGTAGTGAATTTAATTTAGGAATACGTCAATACATTTTTAAACACAAACCTGAATTATATAATAGTTTTACTCTGTTAAACTAAGGTTATTATATCTTCATATAGCTTATTTTTAGAGCTTGATATTGAAGATATCAAAGTGAAGTTTAGCTACTTTAAATACACTTACAAAAACATTAAGTCTTAATTTAATAATGAAAATATAAGGTTTTATTCAAACTACTGTATATAAGTAGAAGAATTAATAGAATTTAACTATTAAAATAGAGAGCAACTCTAATTTAAACATCAATCTTCATTAAATGGAATTATATTATTCAATATTATCACTAACAATGATATACCGCTACCTCTAACTTAAGGCGAGCTGAAAACCTGATACACTTTAGAGATAAAAGTAGTAATACTAAAATATTTATAATGGAAAAACTTGTGATAGTTATATTTATTACATGTATACCCCACATTATATATTATATTAACATAACTAAATAATATAATTAATTATAGGTTAATTAGTGAGTATGTCTTCAAAAAGTATTTGAGTAAACTGTTAAATTTACGGATAGTTTAAATTTTTGAATACAACTTCACAGCCATGAGGTGGTTAATTTAAAGCTATTATAATTCATTCTAGAAGATAATGAACAACCAGACTCCTAAGAATGAATAACATTGATTCATTTTGAGCCATGACAAGAAACTAGCTCGATACCTCTAGATAAGAAATGTGTTACTGACTAAGCTGAAAACATCAGATGTGATTTTAAATCCAAGAGTGTGATTGAAAGGTGAGAGTGAAAATGTTTTGTCAATCCACCACTATTTTATACTTCTTTAACTATTTATTGGTCAAGAAATGGCATCTTTGACAAAGAGGATAAATTTGTACAGCTATTAGATAAATATTGGGACATTTTGTAAATGTTGTCTTCTGTAAATTAATTATCTTTCAAGTTACCACGATATGAATGTATACCTTAATTCTGTCACAGGAAATGTAGACCTAATTTAATATTATATTTGTAAATTCTTAAAAAGGGGGATTTGAACACGGAGACCGAACCAGGGACCCCAAACCAATGTTCTAAGAATGAGTTATCCAGGCTTTGTTCCGTGCTCAGGGTCATTCTTCACTCATAATTTAAGACAGAGTCTGTGATGGACGTGTGTAAACAATCAGCTACTGTGAGCTATCATTGATACCACAGCTAACGGTGACTGGAGAGTGGCTTTATACTACCGTTAGTACATTGACACTTTACATGAAAGCGAATAACTTGGAGAAAGCTTCCACTTGTACAATTAATTGCACATGACTAACGAAGCTTTGAAGATCGAATTGACCTTTAGGTTAAGGATATAGCCACATCAAATGTCATATTCGTTAATTTTGAACAATCATACCTGTACACAGGAATTGAATATTTTACAGCTACTTGGTAATTTTCAGCCATAATAATTGTTCAACTTAAAAACGCGGTGAAAGCGGCTAACCTATCTTTGTATCAATATGTTGTTTGTCGACGATGTTCTTAACCTGTTTGTTTCTGACACATGTTTTATAAGAGACTGTGCTTAAAATAAATTATCTTGTAATATAGTTGTTACTGCCCGAGAATGCACTAGTAGTATTTGTTAACCCCAGCTCCAGGATAAGGTTTTATGGATAGCAAGATCTTAAAAGATGTTAAAAGTCAATGGATTCTACTATTGGACTTTTATTATAAAAGTGATTATGAACTAAAAAGTATTCACAAGTTGTACTATACAATAAATAATTATAAACAGTTTGAACAAGTTTTTGTCCCATCTTATAGTCCCACGAGCCCATTCCCGGGTCTTTTATGTCCTTTAGTCCCTAGATGAGGGTTGATTCGGCCTGAACCCTTAACGTGCTCTTTACCAAACATGGGTAACACTGGGAAAAGGCCCGAGGCTACTACTCCATGGTCACTACTAACAAGACTGCCCGCGACACGCTTACTCACTGCCTCAACTGTAACTTCCCAAGCGTATTCGAGCTCCAAGTTTTGTAAATATGTGACACTTTCTTGCTCGCCTCTACAAAAATAAAAACACATATAGACACTCCTGCGTTCAAATAAATAATTAGACCTGCTGATAACTTCATAGGTTTATTTTAAACTAAGAATGGGAGAAGATTGATTTTTGTTTCTCATATAGATAAAGTATTGCAGTAGTGATAAGAAATTATCTTTAAATTAAGACAGATCTGAACGTTTCATGTGCCTTCAAACTAGAAAAAAATAATATGTTTACAATACTCTTTGTGTGTGTGTGTGTATATATACACACACAAAGAGTATTGTAAACATATTATATATAGGTATATATATATAAATATATATATACCTAAGAATTAAATAGCCAAATTTATTATTTATGGGTGAGCTGGCGGTCTAGGGGTAAGGTGTCGGACTTCTGTGCTGGGGGCCGGGGTTCAATCCTCGGTCCCGGCACAAATTTATCTGATTACCTAACCCTTCCTTCACCTCTGACAAGCCATCTTGTGAATGTGTGGAATGCCAGGCCTCCACCGTGGTTCGGATTCCACGTTAAACTGTAGGTCCTTCATTTCATCTCACAATCACCCTAACATTACACATTAGCGTAAGTGCGTATAACCCGAACGGGTAGTAAGACGCGGTGCTAATAATAATAATAATAATAATAATAATGCTTTTAAGGAGGACTTGCTCAATCTAGATATCATATTCTGACAATTGAAAAATGACTCCTGAACACGGGAATCGAACTCTGGACTTTTGGCTTAGTACGCCAATGATATATCCAATGAGCTATCCAGGAATCGTCCCGTGGCCAGGGTCATTCTTCACTCATATTTTAAGATAGAGTCTATGATGGACGTATGGAAACCGTTGGTTACAAATCTGTGATTTTATTAAGATCACGAGCTATCAGATAACGCAGCCACCTCCGACTCGGTAGTTGGCTTAATTCTGCCGCTTGTACAATTATTATAATTGTAAGGGAACATAAACTCTGCCTTAAAATATGAGTGAAGAATAACCCTATGCACGGGACGATTCCTGGATAGATCAGTGGTTAGAGCATTGGCGTACTATGCCCAAGGTCCTGGGTTCACTTCCCATGTCCAGGTATCTTTTTTTCAATTTTCAGAACATTATGTTGAAACAATTTGATGGCTGTGTGTGTGTAATATATATATATATATATATATATATATATGTGTGTGTGTGTGCGTGTGCGTGTGCGTGTGCGTGTGTGTGTGTGTGTGATATGGTAATACCTCAAATCAGACTCGTGATTTTAATTATAGTATTATAACTAAGAGTAGCTTGCTAATGTTTAATTTTTGAAGATTAGAAATTGTTTGCAAATTTATCTAATTGATAGTTTTAAAATAAATATTTATGGAGGGTTTTTGATCAAAAATAACCTTATATGTTTAATTTTTAGTAAGAATATTTATTTGAGGGTAGCTTGCAAACGACAGAATTTTATTAATTTCTTACCAAACTATGGAATATTATGGAAAGGCCGCCTCGGTGGCGTAGTTGGCTAACGCGCTAGTCGTGTTGAGCCCAACTGCTGAGGACGGGGAGATCGAGGTTCGAATCTAGGTCGGGTGAACTGGGGTGGTTTTCCTAAACGGTTTTCCACTCTCCCTCCACGCAAATGCGGGTTCACTTCCCCTAATTCAACCTTCCCAATTCCTAATCCATTAGTGTAATTAGTACTTAAAGCGTATAACCCGAACGGATAGTAAGACGTGGTGCTAATATTATTATTATTATGGAAAGGTATATACTATTATGTCGTACAATTATTATTTTAAAAGAGTAATTAGTGTGCGATTGATTTTCTGCCACCCCACGTCTCAAATTATGTCATAACGGATTAGTCGGGCAATTAACACGACTGAATGAACTGGGATGTCAATGTGTGATGTCGACCAGCCTCACTTGAAATACTTAGACAATTTGGCTTTACATTCTTCACTCGGGCAAATAGTGATGCAAGTCACTTTCCTAGAGGCAGGTAGTTTAAGGGCCGTTTCATAGTCATACTTAGTACGCCTCAAGTTTGTCGCTACGAGTATAGTAAATACAAGACAACACCTACAACCTACAACAGAATGGAATGGGCTAGTTTCATAAGCAAAACTAGCCCGTTTCTTTCTAGTTAAGGTAGGTGTCGTCCTATATTTAGTATAGCATCACTCTTGAGGCGTACTAAGTGTAACTTTAAAACTGTCCCTAAGTCACTGATACAAATACAAAATATACCTTCATTTTCAATTATCCTTAGCTGTGTTTCAAACGTTAGTTTAAATTAAGAGTGGTTGTATAAGCTAATACATGCGTGGAAAATAGGATTACTTTATTTTGTGAGTATTTGTGTTTTAAAATGTTTCTTAACTCAAAGCCGTAGACCCATCCTTTTCTCCTCTCTCTCTTTTTATCTTTTAAATAGGACGTGATTTAGTAATATCTGGCGAATGTCAACTATGTATGAGATTAAAGCTTCTAGTAACGTTATCGGAAAGAAAGAAAAAATAAGTAAAACGTATAATGTATTTGTTAACTGTGTCGACTACGAAATTCATACACCGGTAAGCTTTTTATTCGCTTGGAAACAACATAATGGTTTTGGGAAATCTTCACCTATTTCTCTCTCTCTCATATGATTGTCTGATTCTGTATTTTACTGCTTAGGGTAAGAAGAACGTATGTACAAACGAGAACTTTTACAAAAGCGCCATAGATATACATACGCACATATATGAAAACTCAGTTATTAAGAATTCAGTTATTTTTAAATATCCAACCAAGGTAGCTACAACTGTTATAGTACGTGAATTCTCAACCACAATTCATAGTTTAGGGTAATCCATTATGAATACAAATAAAATGGAGGTATTTTTTTTCTATTATTGGGATGAAGATTGAAAAAAAAAATGTCCAGGCCTTTCCTCTGAAAATTGAACAGTAGATACAAGATTATTCATATATATTATAAGTTCAAAAAATACACCAACTTCGGCAAAACAAAATTGGCCAGTTTATACTAACAAAACATATTTAATGTTAACATATTTCTATAAATCATTAAGATGTGACATTTTCTTTGATAAATATTTTTTGCATTGACACATGATATACTTTGCTATATTTTCTCAATTAATATATATTTTTTAGTGGCATGTCAAGGTTCTAAGCAGTAATACTCGTACTATTAGCAACTTAAACTATCCAACATTATTACACGGGATAAGTAGTATTTATATTTCAAGCATTTCATATAAGCGTTCTAAATAAACACGGGAAACAGAAGCCGGATTTATAGTAAATATTAGATGACAGTTAATTAAATTATACTTCTTCATAAAGCAGGATAGGCAGCCTACAATAAAGCTAGGCATTAAAGTTAAGTCAAGATATTTACTTAGATACTCAAGTTAAATTAATTATGTTAAGTATTCTAGTTAACTTCAGCTATAAATGCTAAGTTATAAGTACAGAATTATTTATCAAATTTAATAGGTTAAATTGACTAAATCAGCTTGTTTACTTAAACTTAGGGAGTTTATTCACATTTCTAAATTTAAAATGCAAAGGTTAATCGATTTATGTTGATCAATTAAATTTGATAGGGTGTGTTTAAGTTCTGATCAAGGGCGCCCGCATGGAGATTGCATAAATATTAGTAGTTTAATAAAATATGAAGTTGGCTAAACTCTACCCAACAGTGCTCGAAACTAGTGCGTAAACGGTACCCTCAGCTGACAAATGGAGAGTTATAGAATATAACTAATTATACACTACCAAACTACTAACTAGAGCAATAGTAGGAATATTAACGAGTGCCACAAGGGTTTATTAATAATAGGATGATCACTGACAGAGGTTGTCAGCACTCAATCACTGATTTCCCACCACTTATCATTAAAATGAGACATTCATAGTAGTTTTATAACAGCTAATAAAACAAAGACAATACATGTTCTCTTGGACGAAACACGCATCGGGCGGTAACTCCCGACCATGCGCCTGCAGGGTACGCTACCGCAAAATATACACACAAATGTGCATCCTATTGCAGAACAATAAAAAAAAAGGATTAACCATTCGTCACCCACTCCTTCAAACCGAAATAAGAACGAAGGGTAAGTATATACCACATTAATATATAGAATAAGTGATTTATTATCCAAAATTTTGATCTGGTCTTAATACAGTTTCACTTGTTAGCTATTCTGTTTTCAAACTTAATGTTTTAGTTCAACCTTCTAAAAAATATATCTTTTAATAAACTATTTTTTACAACAATATTAAATTCGAATTTAAAAAAAGTTTTTAATGGTTTGCCTCCTCTTTTAGAAATTCCAATCCTTAATTATATTTTGTTAGCACCAAATATAGCGCAAGAGCATTTTTTTTAACAGTCCCTTCCGGGTAAATAGAAATAAACCTCAATGTATTAATGATGTACTTGTAGAAGAAAAAATTCATACCAATTTCTCAAAGCTTGGTTTAACTTAGTGGTTATTCAAAAATTAAATCAACAAGATATTTAGGGTTATCTTAAAACTGGGATTTGTATTTTGTGTAACACCAATAGGCAACTTTTACTAACGTAAATAAATTATTCGTGTTAAATTTTAGAACCAAATATAAATCCGAATTGCTGGCCCCAAAATGATCAGCTTATTCTTTTATGTAAACACTGCCTGTTATTACATGCCCAGCTATCCGCATCTATAAAGATGAGAAAGAGAGTAAAGCAGAATTTGTAAGAAATGCACCCGCATGCACGTGTAGGTAAAAGAAAAATACACTTGGGATAAAAATCACCCTAAATACACGTAGGTGGGATTCAAAAATCTACTTCTCCGTTACCAACAATCCGTTCTATTAGAGTTATGCCATAAAAAAAACATGTGGGTGAACAATAAATACAAATATAAGGGTGCTTTATAGCCTATGTGTGAATCAGATTTTGAAATCAATCCAATAGCTCAAACGCTATACATTTTGTACAGATGCGGACAGAGAGTATCAATATTAAATAATATTAAATATGATTTACACATTTTTTTCCCCCACAATTTTGTAATTAAATCTCGATCGGGCCCTCCATCACATATCTAACCGTACAGGTTTCTTTATAATCGTTCAAGATTGATATTTATTTTAATTTTTTAAATATATATACTTTTTGTTTACAATTCTTCAATGTGTTAAGCTTGTTTGCACGTCTAGAAAATATAAACCTGGAAAAATAATGTACCATGGCCCTTCTTGCACTAAGTCCCAGATATATCTCGAATCCACTAACATTCAACGGCACATTCTAAATATTCACGAGATTAAACTGAGTTGGCTGTGGGGGGGGGAAATAGGATGTTTAAAGCTTTATACTTATATCTTAAATTCCGCAATAACGTAATAGAAAATGAAATACATACTACTAATAATCTCTTTTCCACTATACTACTTTGTGTTATGGGATATATTTAGTCGTTTTGAAGTATTTCAAAATTAAATGCGCTTCCTTGCAATTTATATCGGAATTAAGAATTAAATAACTCATATATGCCTAAAATACATGCTCTCGTAAATATATATATATTGTTTGTAACGTGTGTATTGTTTTGTACTTATGTAAGCAAACGTTATTTGTAATATAATACCGAAATATTTCTTGTCGTTTTTAATACACACATTAGTATACATTTCCACATTGACTAAATGAAAAAATAAATTAGAGGGGATGGTAGTATATAAATAATATCAACAACCTGTTTTCTCTGCAAATAAATGTCTAGAGAGATTGAATTATCTGATGACAAATCTTATTTTACTTGTGTAATGAATCCTTTGGCTCACTAATATTCCTCAAATTGTAAAAACGAATAAACCCGTAGTTGAAATACTTTATTCAGTTTATTGAATCTTAAAGCTTAAATCTAATGTTTTTAATTAAAAACCCCACATATTTCTAAAAATGAGTTTATAAAAATGGTTAAATGTTTTAAATTCATTTAAAATAATATTGTTCTACTTACTAAACAATTTATTCTATTGAATTTAAATGTTAAAAATTGAATGCTAGGATCATTCAATATAGTTGTGGCTCTAGAAACTGCTACAATCCACATTTTAAAAACTCTAGGAAATCATTGAGTGCAGGGAAATTGATCCGTTAATTTGTAAATTAATTAGTGAGGCCGATCTAATCTTAATAATATAGTTTGTGACTCTCATTTTTAATAAACAAGGGTTTTCAAAATATCATGATCAATGAAAATTTCTTAGCTATAAGTATATTTTAAACAATAAATAGGTCATATAAGTTAAATTTTTCAACTTTTCGAATTCTATAAATAATGTTATTTAGATTTAAATAAAAATTATTAGTCAGAAAGTGGAGAACTTAAAGTCGTATAACTTTTATTCAATACTTTATTAAAGTAAAATAAAGAATACTCACCGCAACTTACTCAATATTTGTTACATTTTTAAGATGAAACATAAAAAAAAGAAATTTCTGGAGGAGAGTCTTATATTTTTGGAAATATTTCCAACTTAGGTGAATATAGTGCCATATATATGCAGTACTTATTATTGGGCCTAGCAACTATTTGTATAATAGAATAATACTATGTATTATATCTGCAGCCTAGGTTCGTAGCCAAGTAGGTTGTGCAGTATAGGATGGTTTACTAATACAAATAACATATTAATACAAGTTGTATATTAAAAATAAAAATGTATAATATCCTAATTATTCTTATTATAGATTAGAGCTATAAATTATTATTTCCCTAGCGACAATACAGGAAATCTGGTACAGTGCTTCTTTTTTTTTTTTTTTTGCAGATACATAAAACTGTTGAAAATAAAAATAAAAAGTAAAGATATCTAAAACACATTATTATAATATGTGTGTATTTTAATAATACAAAGACACAGTACAACAAATATGGAGTAATATGTTTTATATACATATGTTTCAAACGAAAAAACAAAGGAAGTAATAAATAAGGACTCACATTGGTGGCCTAACGCGCTAATCTCATATTGGACTAGACTGCCGAAGACTGAAGATTGGATTTGATCCCGGTTGGGTGCACTAAGATATTTTACTAAATTATTTTCCACTTTCCTTACACTCAAATTGGGGTGCATTTCCTCTCAATTAAGCCTTCCTAATCCTTAACCCATTAGTGTAATTACAACATAGGCGTATAACCCGAAAGGGTAGTAAGACGCGATGCCAAAAAAAAAAGGAATCCCACAGAAGTCAACACTTATGTATTACTCGATTACTCGTATGAAATGAAAAATGACACCTGTACATAGGCCATTTGTTTAGCGCGCCAATGCTCTTATATCCGAGCTATCTGGGATTCGTCCCGTGCTCCATTCATCCCATGGTCAGTCTTATACTGTACATTTGGCAGCATAGCACATTGACTACGATAATTACATCATAGTCAACGCATGACAATCCTTTCGAGTCTAAGAAGGCTGTGGTAAGCTCGTGATATTAATGGATCGCTCATATGTAGCTGACGATTTCCACACATCCATCACAGACTCTGCCTTAAACTATGGGTGAACAATGGTCCTGAGCACGGGACAAATAGCTCTGTGACAGAGCAGTGGCACGCTAAGCCAAAGGACCCGGACTCGATAACCCGTGTTCAGGTATAATTTTTCAATTGAGATAAGGCCGATTGCCATAATTATAATCATTCATTCCCCGAACTTCGGCTTTCATATTACTTGATTGTATAGTGTTGTTTTCTTCCAACTTATCCTATGTATTACTTCGTCTTGTGCCAAGATTCTGAAATAGCTGTTTTCCGAATAGAGTATTTATTAGTTTAGGTCAGAGTCGTAGTGATGTTACGTTCTTCGTGTGACTGTGATAGGTTTGGGAGGGCATAGAGGATGTTATCTATCATGGTTCGAAGCTAGTAAGAAGTATGTTATGTTCAGAAAGCGAATATAAACTGGTACAAATTATAAAGTAATATATTTTGAACCTTAGTTTGAGTGTTTTACAAACATAATTAGCTAAAATGAATCAAGAGTCCACGTTTCGTTTCCCACTGCCTTTACTGGGGTGGGGATTTTATCAGATAGTATAGGTTTGCACCCTAAATTAACCTGAATGCTAGTACAGTCCTTAAATATCCTCCCTCTCATCCGGTTAACTTTCTTTATATTTCTTGCTTATAGCAATTGTTATTAATGGAACGCACGAGTAAAAATAATATTTTACTCAAATGTGTTTGTTCAGAGACTGAGACTAATCTAATATTCAATGGTCCTTTGAGTGTGTCCCTTATTTACACGTCGTTTTATTACCACATGTAGCGAGTCGTACCAAGTTCATAGTTCATTGGCTATTCATAAAGCAGTTCTGGCTAGCTGGACATGTGTGGTGTATTGTCACAGTAAACATTGCTTGACTGGCAATGGCGGGGTGTTAGCATTGCTTGACGTACCCTTCAGTGTGTGGAAAACGTCACTTAGATGCTGGCGGGAAAACCAACCAAGTCACATTAAAGTAAATATATATTATGCTATTTTACGAAATGTGAATGTTGATTGTACCAGAAAATACTAAAGTTTTATTTCTAAAGATAATAACTAACGGAAATATTCTTATTTTGTAAAGTTGAAATCACAAAATGATATTGTAAATATTATTTCAACTCAGCGTCAGATTGATAGTTAGTGAAGACTTAAATTATAATGTTGTATAGTGATTAAGAGGAAAAGAGGGCTTTAAATAACTAACTGGTGGATTATTATTTCTATATACGACCAGTGTTTCGTGGTAGTGTGACCAATAGCTTTTTGAAGTTTGGTGGGTTATATTTATATACTAAGCCATTGGTTCATGATGTTGTAACAAAGTGCTGTTTAAAGTTTGCCAAAAACTTTTATTTCCAGCCATTTCATCAGTTCATGTAATTGTTGATTATTTTTTTAAATTTGTATAACTGCTTGGTTCTAACAGATTAGATTCTTATTACAACTATAACACATGTACCAAGAAACCTTTTATTATAAGACATCAAATAAACTAATTATTTTCATTCCTTCATAGAATGGTACTTTTTTTGGATTTAAGTTCATCATCAAAATTATATAAGCAATTCCCCTCCCGTTTTAAAAACCTAAACATAATCTGGCTCAACTTATACTAGTCTAGCTTAACCAAACCTTGATGCAGTAAAATAAACCTATTTTGACATAATTTTTACCACCTCGTGACCCCCCGGAAAAAGTATTGTGACCGTAAACGATGTTTATTTCGAGATTTTTAGGGGATGCTGGAGAAGGTAATTGTTTTTGCCGTTTTTATAGCAAAACTTTTTTTTTGGTCAAAAGTAATCAAAGATTGATTCATTACAAACATGGAGTTTAATTTTTTTCACATGGTGATATCAACATTGTTGAATATCTGCCAAGGGTGTCCTTAAATTTTAATGACAACCTTTTCTCTTGTTAAAAAAAGGGCATCTAATGTCATTGCACTCATGAGAGATATTCAACAACTGCTGATATAACCATGTGAAAAAAAATTAAACTCCATGTTTGTACTGAAGCTATATATTATATATATATATATTGCAAATAAAAGTGTTAATATAAAAACTGCAAAAACATCCCTTTCTCTCATTTCCTACATACCATGGATTAAAGATGGATCGATATAAGTTTTTTTCGATACTCGATACCGATACCACCATTTTCTCACGATACTTAATACCAATACTAAAGTCGATATTAACCCTTTAGATAGAATTAACCAAACTGACACTAATTATTATTTTTTAATGTTGTTTAATTTATGCACTATGTAAAGATAAGGGACATAATTACCACACCACAATCAACAGCACTACTAGATATTTGAAGATGCTTTACCAATATTAGGCTATAACTATTAAATAATACTATTTTGTACAAGTAACACGTAAATAAAACCAAGACAAATTTTTAAAATACATCTTATATAGTTGTCGTTAATGTTCAAAGTATTTTTTAACTAAACTTTATTTCCCAACTTCAAATTTTTGTTGAGGAAAACCAACATTTTAACTGTCTTAGGATTCAGTCTGTTTCTCTTTTGGTCAAAGATCAGACTTGCTGTGCTGAACAGCCTCTTGGAGAAAACAGTGACAGGGGGGAACATACAAATATTTTATTGCAAACTGTCTGAGATATGAGTAAGTGATTCGGTGTTTCAGTAATTGAAAATATTAGCACTAGGTGTCGCATGGGTTCGTTTAAAAAATATGTAACCTCCTCTTCTTCATTTGTTGAGTTAGTCGATGGGGCGGTTTTCAGCCATAGACAAAGGTTTTTAGCAGCCGAGTACATCACCACCACGGCCGCAGTTTTTGATGAATGATCACCATTTTTTTTGTTTTTCATATTGTAGCATACCAATTAAGTTTAACGACACTAGAATTCCCTATATTTTATTACCGTGGGCTAGAAAACATATTTGTAACCAATTTCATTGCGATTTCTTCTATTTTTGCAAGGATTTTTCGAGATATAGTTTCTCGATACTCGATACTATTTTGAACTACCCAATCGATACTCGATACCCCAAAGTATTGATGGCATTGAGGTATCGTGAAAAGTATCGACCCATCACTACCATGGATATCGTATTTCGTGATCCACCGAAACCGAAAAAGTTGTTTTTGCAATACCAACTCTCTGAGATATGAAACAGTTTATTGATAAAAAGTGATTTTTTAGCACAGTTCGGTTAATATACTCTTTTATACTAATTAAGCTGATGATTTTGGGGATTAGGGAGGTTATATTTTGAAGAATTGTACCCATATTTGCGTGGGGGGAGAGTAGAAAACCATTTTGGGGAAAAGCTTCAGTGCACCCGACCTATATTCTAGCCTCTACCTTCCCGCCATCGGCAGTCTAGTCTACTGCGAGAATGTCGCCTTTGACCACGCGGCCATCGAAATGGTTGATACAATGTTAAAGGGGTAAAAAACAAACCACTTATATTTGAAATAATATGTTATAAAATCAATATTTTCCGAGTTTCAATCAAATGTATTTTTTTAAATATAGATTCGGGAAATGGGTATTAATTGAAAATGCATAGAGCAAATAATGTGTTTCTGTAATTGTATATTATTTAATATTTCGTTTCAGATATCTTACGAGCTATAAGTATAATTTAATTAAGGAGCGAGAAAACCTGTTCAGCAAAGTACCTTTTATTAGCCACTTCTTTTATACAAATTGAACAAATTTCAACCAAAGTTATCAATCTTTTCTTCTTTCTTGTGAGCAATCAATTTAACTTGATAAAATAAAATCATGACACACATCAATGAACATCAAAAAGCTTGCACTCTATTTTACTTCCAAAACAAAATAGCCTTTAACTTTACTTTTCTAAAGTTTAAATGCACACACATATTTAGATGTTAGGAAAATAATTCAAATAATAATACATTACTACTGTACTTAAAATGTATTAAATCACATGAAGTAAGAAACTTGGTTTTTCAATACATTATGTCTTATTTTACACTTTCAGATGGCTGTTTTTTTATTTACAAAATGTTCTACTAATGAACTATTATTAAAAGTAGTCCAACTAAGAATCGAGCTCTAATCTCCAAACAAAGGACCCAAAAAGATCGTAGAGTATTTAATTATTTTTTTATGAATTTCTCGTTTAATATCTACATCAAAGTTTGAACTCTTATGAAAAGTAGTGGTGACTAAAATTATAGCATTACTATTCTTTAGTAAATCATAAAATTTATCATTAATTGGGAAAATATCAATAAACTTTGTCTTGTTGTTGTTTAAACTTAACTAAAGCATTAATACTGGAACTTTAAAGTTTTAAGCCACCTCTTACAGGTTTAAAACTATATAAAATATATTTTTAATTTTTGCATATTATTGAAAATAGAATATATTTCTCAAGTAAGTCTCTTAGCGTTGTAGACACATATTTTGTCTGATTTAAGCTAACATTAGGACTGTACCATATTTTATACTTTCTTGAAAAACTTAAGGGATTTAATACAAATAAATTAGTCCAAGACTTAAATTTGGCTAGTAAGGGACTTATAAAAAATAAGATATGTTTCATTCGAAATGTATGTATGTATATGGGAATTGGCTTAATAGTTTTAAGCTATAAATGTGGGTTTATTGACATGAAAAGGACTTTAGATTGGACTTTTTTAGACTTAAGATAAGTTTCGTGGACATTTAGAGGGGTTATAGTCTAAGAAACAGTTTTATACACTTTTAAAACATACAAGTACTTTATAATCTTAAGAAATTTGTTTTTAACATTTTAAGATGAGTAATTTGACATAAAAAAATCATTTGGTGTTTATGGGGCCTTTAGATAATTTTCTTTATAAATATAATATTGTTTCTATGAGATGTTTAAGTTCTAGGCCAAATTTAATGTTAATTAAAGGGTTGGAAACTGGAAAGGCATTTCTGTCGAGAAGAGCTAGAGGAAAATCAAGTTCAAGATACTTTAGTAGCTTTCATTCGTCTCTTTGTATGAAACATACTCTTAGTTTAGTTGGTAATCAAGCCTAGAGATATTATATTTAAACTCGCGTTGAATAATACAACAATTTTATTATTTTAACATTGATAAACCCAATATGCAGATATTAACATCTTATTTGGTTAGTTAAAATGTGTAGAATATTCCAGATTACCTTTTCCAAATAATAAATTCTCTCAAGAGGGATTACGGCATTAGGAATTATAATAAATATGTTGTGAGATTTTTATATTACTCTTTCCCCCGATTCTTATAGAAGCAACGATTTAAAAAAAAAGTTTTATAAAAACTGGTGTCCTATACTAATCAATGAATTGAAAGAAAGTTTATTCCCCGAAAAATCGAATTAAACCATTACCCGAAAGAAAGAGGACGTTCTATTTCATGAAAAATTGAGAGAATTAAGCTGAGTAAGGGACCGATGTAAATTTTCCTTATAATAGATTGGGAGAATTAGATTAAGCTATAGAAAGAGATGATACTATTTTTTTCATCAAACTCAGGAGTATTTGACTAAAAAATAGACTGAGATAGAAAAAAAATTATCGAAAAATCGGGAGGCTTAAGAAAAACAATATACTTTGGTTCTAGATCCACTTCTTCCTTGATATATGGATCATTTAAACTTTCGATACTACAAATTAATTACTACATACGGATAGGTTTTAAGCCTTGGTTTACTTCAAAACACTCAAACTAATCGAATGAACCATTACTATCGGGCCACAAACTTTTAAAGTAGCCTCCAAGAACAACGAAAGCTACGGCTCCATAGCAAAAAAAAAAATCAATTGTCATATTATCCGACTATGTGTAAAGATTGTATAAGAATAATTTAAGGGCCCTGAGGCATTTGTCATGAACGTGGAAAATATATTTTAATGTGTACAAATATATGACCCAGTTCGGTGGTTGAACAGCTAAGCCTAAGGCGTCACTCACTACGCAATAGCTAGACTGCCGGTGAGAGGGATTTTGAGGTTCGAATTCCGGTAGGGTATACTGAAGGTAATTTTCCTAGATGGTTTTCCACTCTCCCTTCATGCAATTGTGGGTATACTTCCCTTAAATTTAACCTTCCTTGACAGTAGCTTAATTTGTACATATGCGTATAACCTGAACCGGTAGTAATATGTGGTGCTAAAATAATAATAATAATAATAATAATAATAATAATAATAATAATAATAATAATAATAAATGTAATATCTCTTCGCCTGATCTTGAAGTCTGGAACTGTTTGGTGTAAGTAGTTCCCAAAAACATTGGGGGATTTATTCCAACACTATTAATTGCATTCACTTATCTATAAGTGAGAGTGTTTATATATACGATTCATTCAAAACTCTGGCTACAAATTAAATGAGAAATTTAAAGGATTCAATCTTTAAAGCCATTAACATTGGGCTTCGAACTCGTGGTATCATCCGCATGTACATTGCCAAATAAGGCTTTCTTGTAAATGAAGCTCAATGTCAACCTTTATTTTCATGATGGAACATGGATTCTACAGGTGTTTAAAAATATGGCTGAATAAAAATATCTTCAAGATAATAATACCTCTTCCCCTCACCTCCCCTCTCCCCCCCCCCTAACTCTCTTACCCTCTGTACCCGTAACATCTCCATGTAGATGCCTGGCGTGTAAATACAAAAAATTTAACCTATTATTATTGTTATACTTTGTCTACATTTTTAAAAATCCATTGGCATGGTGAATAGATTACAGCTCACCTTGAATTTGAACTAATATTCACGGAGAAATGAAAAAGTCTCTCCCCCCAAAACAATGAACATCGAGGTACGAACCAAAGTTTACTTATTGAGATTAGGAACTCGAAAGTTCATTGTCACACTTACAGAAGTACGTCACTTTACCCTATATTGAGCTAGTTATTATATCCAGTCCAACGCATTACACCTTATATCCTTCATGTCAATTCTAATGTTATCCTTCAATGTGCGTCTAGGTCTTCCCAATGGCCTCTTCCCATTAGGTTTGCCGGTCAGTAACCTGAACAAGGTTCTAGATTTTCTCATTCGCGCTGCATGTCCTGCCCATTGTAATCAACGAGATTTGATTACCCTAACAATGTTTTGCACTGACTACAGTGTGTGTAACACATCATTATGTAACCTCCTCCACTCCCTAGTATCTTCATCCCTTTTTGTATTAAATATCCCAAGTTAACACTAGAAATTAAATCTTCAACACAATCCTAAAAAGTATTTTTTTATTACACTTACAATTCAATAGTAGCTCAAAATGTAAGTGTATTTACTCTCTTGAAACCCCCAACAAGTTTTAAAAGTAATACTTTCAAACATAAAACCTCCCGCCAAGTAGAGATACAAATATAAGGGTGTAATGGAGGGGGGTATGCGGCAGCAGTGCAAAATACTTTAGTGGGGAGGGAAAGCAAAAATTAGCCTTGTTTTTCCTGTCTTATTATTATTATTATTATTATTATTATTATTATTATTATTATTATTATTATTATTAGCACCGCGTCTTACTACCCGTTCGGGTTATACGCACTTACGCTAATGTGTAATGGTAGGGTGATTGTGAGATGAAATGAAGGACCTACAGTTTAACGTGGAATCCGAACCACGGTGGAGACCTGGCATTCCTGTCTTATCAAGAAAAGTCTTACCTATAACTTATAACCTGGTCTGGCTTCCCCCAAAAGTCACAACTCATACTATACAAGGTAGAATTATATATGCTAGTGAATTAATGACAGGATTGTCCTTAGAATCAAATTTATAGGAACCTGAACTTTTCGCGCTCGTGAAAAATACTATTTGTTTAAAAATACGTTTAAAGGGTTTTATTAAGTTTCAAACAACATTTTGCAACTTTGGAATTTTTTTACCGCGAATTTTAACAAAATTGGATGTTTTCTTGTTGTATTGCCAATTTCAACATATTTCACAGTTAATTCGCGAATTTCAACATTTCAAACTGAAATATAAAAAAAATTAATGATACGAAACTCCGCACGAACTTTCTCGCTCTATTGTTTAAAAATGGAGATATTCACTCAAAACTCGAAATATATTATGAGAAACGAAATAATATACACTAGCAAACCTAAGCCTAAATTTCGCTATACCTAAGTAAAACATTTTTTGATTCCCGGTTTTAAATTTTATAATTTTATTTTTAAAGAATTAATGTCTTCATTTGTATATTTGGACCAATTAAAAAGATCGATATTGGGTATACACTCTACAAGGGTCAACACTTCGTATTAAAATCTTGACATTTTCGACATTTTATTAGGTGTTGCACATCTTCAGGTCATCGCATTGCTATTAAATTCCTCATTTATATATTTTGACCCATAAGAAAATATAAATATTGACTTTTGAGTCTAAAATGAAGGGTATAAATAATTGCTGTACATCATTTCCCCTAAGAGATTAAAGGAAAAAGAACAACAACTTTTTGATATACTTACTGATATGTAATTACTCTATAGCATTGGAGAATTATTGCGTTAAAACATAAGTAGTATATTTTTACAACTAAAGCTCACAAAATTGCATTACTATATTTGCCAATATCTCAGAAACTATTGGTTTTATAGAAATATATTTCAAATAAAAGTTTTTTATTTTAAATAGTGCTACAATTTTGCAATGA
This sequence comes from Timema cristinae, assembly GCA_039000515.1. Classification (NCBI taxonomy): domain Eukaryota; kingdom Metazoa; phylum Arthropoda; class Insecta; order Phasmatodea; family Timematidae; genus Timema; species Timema cristinae. Next base: position 80,784,933 of record JBCFYV010000012.1, read on the forward strand.
TAAGTTATTTAGTATCTCAAATAGTTGCGGAGATACGGAAGTTTCTGCTTCTGTAAAGTACCCTAAAGTTCATATTGATGGTAAAATTAAAATAGCCAGTTTATTTATAATCTTAATCAACACTTAGATACGAATTTTAATCAAAATCTTTAAGAGTCTATTTTCGCCCTTTCTTAAACTACTCTTAATTTTAAGTTTAAACAGACACACAAACAGACGTCATTGCGAAAACAACTTTTTAGGGTTTGGGGGGTCTTTAGACGTCGACATCCATCAACATTTCAAGTTTGATTTTCTTTTGCGGTCACAATACTTTTTTTTATCTTTTGTGTTTGAAAAGTTAAAATATATAATATATATTTTTACGTATAGCTTGAAAGTTACTGGTTTTATAAAAATATACTTCTTATAAAATATTTGTATTATAAAGAGACCTACTTATTTGTAACGATAAGTAATTTCTTATCTCAAAGAGTTTAGGAGATATTATAAAATAAAAGGTAATTTACGCTTTTGATCGGTGGCCTTAAAGTCATTTTGCTGAAATATTTAGAGAGGCCATTTTGTTTGGAATATTTATAAATGTTTAGAAATAAAATTTAATCAAAATCGTTAGAGTCAATTTTTAGAAAATATTTTTTTCTCTTTTCACTCTTCAGTAAACTACCCTTAATTTTAGTGTTAGATATTTAATTCCAAAAAACCTTCAGGGCAACCCTATGAAAACCCTAGAGACCAAGTCTTAGCCCGATCTATACAATAGTTTAGGCTCTACTCCGAGGTACAAACAGACGGACAGACAGACAAACAAACGGAAATTAAAAAAAAAACTTTTCCGGATATGGGGGGAGGGTCATGAAACGTCGAAATTCATCAAAATTTCGAATTCGATTTTTTTGACGATCACAATACCTTCTCTACCTGGTAGATAATGAGAAAATAAAATCGTCAAGTTGATTTAAAAAATCTTGTTTATGACGCCTTGGAATTTTTTTTTTAACCGATGCAATGTTGGTCTTAATAACATTGACGATAGCTTCGTGAGAAAATTCCAAGCTTTGCCCATCATGAAAAATGATGAACTTACCTATCTGATGTTACTCGTGGTAGCACAAGATTTAAAGAAAATATTAATAGAAGAAATTCAGAACAAGAAACCTGATGTGGTTGAAATTTTTCTGGCCATGAAAATAAATATGAGCAACTTTGCAATCGCTAGAGTTGTTTGACTACTTTATGCCAATGTTGACTCTGAGTGTAGTAGCTCATCTTACAGCACAATTTTGACAGAGATAAGAGATAATTTGCGTGAAGAAAATATTGGAGTAATGACTATGTTTTCATCTAAAGCCAAGGACTAAATTTATTTTAATAAAGAAGAAAATGTGTTTCCGCTTGATGAATTTTTAAATGTAACTAAAGTTATTTGAAACACATTTACATGTAGTCCTAGATTTTATTTTTTTATTCGTGGATTTTAGACCTAAAACAATTCTTTAATACATAAAGGCTACTAGGAATTTCTGAAATAAAACTTTTTTTTATGGTAATGTAATTTTATATCTGCACTTAGAGAATATTTATGAGGGAAATGTTGTAAGATCCAAACACAAAATATATTATCTCACCAGCCATTAGAAGAATGTGCTGGATAAATACAGAAAACTCTCTTGATTTGCTGGTTCCACGAAACTTTGAAAGACGATTGAGAAATGATGGTGATTTTTAATCCACCTTCACATCTGACGGAAAATAAGACATGGGCAATCTAGAAACCAGGACTCACCTGAAGCTACAGCCAGGAGGAGCAGGATCGCTGTTCGGTGAAGGATATTCATGGCGTCACACGAGAAAAACACCGGGCTGGTAGCAACGTCACGCCGTGGAAGTCGTGACGTCACACAAGAGGCATCATGGATATCTTTAAGTCATACATGTGACACAATGGATCAGTCGCAACGTTACTCAAGAGAGACAACACAACGGATAGGTTGTGACGTCACACAGGTGACACAATGGGTAAGTTTCAATGTCACACAGAAGACAAACTAGGAGGTGGCAACGTCACACAGGTAACACAACTGGTAGGTTACAACATCACACAGGTGACACAACGGGAGGTTGTGACGTCACACAGGTGACACAACGTATAGGTTGTAACATCACACAGGTGACACAACGGGAGGTTGTGACGTCACACAGGTGACACAACGTATAGGTTGTAACATCACACAGGTGATACAACGTATAGGCTGCAACGTCACACAGGTGACACAATGAGTAGGTCACAAAGTCACACAGGTTTCAAAATGGGTAGGTATGAAAGTCACACAGGATGTGCACTGGGAGGATGCGATGGCACACAAGAGACACACTAAAAGGTCGCGACGTCCTACTTGAAACAAACCAGGGAGGTTGCGACGTCACGCACGAGGCACACAAGGGAGGTTACGACGCCATACACGGCACACCACAGAGGTCGCCACGTAAACTAACCACTCCAGTGGCGCGATGATCTCAGTTGACTCCTCTTCTCTTCTTGAAAGTGCGCGGGCAGCTCTTTGCGCATGCGCAGGACACTCTGGGTAACACAAGGGTCGAGGGAGGTAAAATATATTTATTTATTTAACTTGATATCTCTAGTACCAGTATTCACTATAATAGGCTTGATATTTAATCTTATAATTACGCTTTGTGCTGGCTCTTTTTAGCAACTTTTAATAAAATAATAAGATGAACGAGGGGAATTCGTTTTACATAAATGCACCACCATTTTCATACAGAGAAAAAAGATAGCTTCATTTTTATTTTTAAATTCTTTGTAACCAGTATGCCCTGTAAATACAAACTCTCTACGTACAACTATTACGATGAGAGTTCTTAGTTCAACCTAAGAGGACAAGCTATGGAGGGATATATCCGGAACTGTAACATTATTATTTAAATAATGTTCCTGAACATTTTATTTGACTGAATCTTACTATTCTTTCCGGGAGTATAGTTTTATATCGCACTTTATTGAAGTAGGGGTGAGTATGATGGAACTTAGATTATATTTACCCACGTTTGCTTGGAAGTAAAGTGAAAAACTAATTTGACAAACCACCATAGGTGCACCTAGTTGGGAATTGAAGCTTTGCCTCTCCATAGCAAGTAAACCAGGCAAAATGAGCCCGACATCTAGTCCACATGCCCAACGATGCGTATGACAAGAATTCCAACACCGGACTGTTGACTTTCAAATATTATTTATTTTCATTTCAAACTAAGCGTAAGAATTATTCGATTGGATATAATATGTCTATGGTAAACCATTTGGTAAACCATTTGGTAAAAACACAACACTCCTACCTCAAACTGTTTAGTTTGTGTTTTATGCACTTAATACACAAATTTTTAGTAAGCAATACTTTGTACCACAAGTAATATTACGTGGTAAATGGGAATAAGAAACAACATCAAATAAAAATCTGTTCTTTACTTCTTGATAAAAGCGTACATTAATAAAAAGTAAAGCTTCATCAAGGGAACAATTAAATGGTGGTCTGCATATGCATTGACCGCCTATCAAGTGGTCCAATATTAGGAAGAGTTTTAGAAACACTAAACTTGAAGTTCTTGGCCAAAACGCAATACAAACTCAACAACCCCTTTTACCTTAGCCGTGGGACAGATCATTAAAGCATTGTTTTTCCAAACGTTACCCAACCAAAACCCCCAAAATGTCGAAGATATAGTTTTCATGTTGTGAGAACAAAGCAAAAAAAACTGTGTTTCATAGCGTACCATGGGTATGGTCCAAGATGTTAGTAGCAACCTCATTTGTGTAAAACAACTGAGTTGTCAGCTTCTCTGAAATATATGACATTTCTCTCATACTTTTTACTTTTTTACATACATCACTGTTTCCACCCTGTGGTATGAGACAGTTTTTTATTCAAGTCATATATTTTTTCGCTAACGGCTTTCTAGCCCTATCGTAACTTCATATGCCTTATAATCTAGCTTAAGACTAAGACATACACATCATCCAATCCCCGACCGTTAATTCATCACTGTGAATTTTCAACAATGATAAATTTTTCAGCCATGCCAGTAATAGAGCCTGGGACCCTTAGCTCAATAGACAGACACGCTATCGATTGAGCGAAGGTGTCAGACTTATCTTATCCTATCACACTCAAATTTATTAAATTGTTAATACTACCTTTTACTGACCATCCGGGTGGGCTATCTGTACTTAACTACAATATATATATATATATATATATATTATTATATATAGTGAGAGAGAGAGAGAGAAAGAAAGAAAGAGGTTATTAGGATGCAATTAAAAGGAAATGTACACTAATTTGCGTGGATAAAGGGTGGGAAACTGTTTAGGGAAAAATGCATCCTATTTACACCCTGCCGACATTTGAATTTAGCCTCCTTGTCACCAGCAAACCAAACTAGATGATCTTTAACATATTTTTCAAGTTTTCAGGTCCTTAAAAAAAATAATGATCGATTTTGATGAAGTATGTAAAATGTATCGCATAACGAGCCGCCCGAGCACACATCCTATTAGCAGGCAGGAGAGCACACCGCAGTGGAACAAACCAGACCTAGGTGAACTTGAGTCCCGCGAATCTCATTACTGTTAACCGCACAAGATTGATCTCTATACAGCGAGAGACAGATTACCAAGCCACGTCAATCAATCGGTAGCGATCGTTAAATGGGACACAATTTGGTTCTCAGAGGAACCTCAGAAAGAAACCGTTATTGAACTAGTACTCGTGTTAGGCAGCCGAGTGGCTAACGAGTCTTGATATAGTCCATTTTTTATAGGAAGAACCTTTTATTGAGTAAGGCAAACCTATAGTTTTTACTTACAACATTGATTAATTTTGTTATTTATTAATATATTAATAGAATATATTATCAAAAGTGACAGCTTCAGAGATAAGGGGCCGTCCTTAAATTACGTAAGGGTTTTTGTGGGAGGAGGGGATTAAATATGTTCTTACATTTTCTTAGGGGGAAAAGGAGGGGTCAGAATACATCTTACGTAAGTTTTTTTGTCATAAAATAAACAGTTAATTACAAAATTCCCGTTATATTTAATTTACTTATGATGTGTTATACCTAATTTTACTGCAATTATATTATAAAATGTCATATCACTTGCTTTATTAGCAATCCTTATGTCCAAAAATAACCAAAGCTTTGAAATAATATCACTAACCAAACTGTAAAAACTTACTTAAGATAGGGTAGAGGGGGGCGAAGAAGGAAATTCCTCTTAGGAGAGTAAAAACTAAACCTAAACTTAAAAAGTGTAAATTATCCATGAACTATTAGAAAGTTAAAAATAAAGTATTTTTAAATTCAGGTAAATAAAGTTTCAATGAAATTGAATAAATATAAATATTCTGTAGCAAAGAATTGGTGAACTGGTGGTCTAGGGGTAAGGTGTCGGACTTCTGTTCTGGGGTCCGGGGTTCAATCCTCGGTCCCGGCACAAATTTATCTGATTACCAAACCCTTCCTTCACCTCTGACAAGACATCTTGTGAATGTGGGGAATGCCAGGCCACCACCGTGGTTCGGATTCCACGTTAAACTGTAGGTCCTCCATTTCATCTCACAATCATCCTACCATTACACATTAGCGTAAGTGCGTACAACCCTAACGGGTAGTAAGACGCGGTGCTAATAATAATAATAATAATAATAATAATAATAACAATAATAATAAATATAATAATAATAATAATAATAATAATAATAAAAATTATGTTACTTATTTACTCTATGGCATTAGGAACCAGGAACACTTACAGAAAAATTAAGAAAAGATAAATATATTTGTCCATCAAAGAGCATAAGAATTAAATCCATTTTCAAACACCTGAATTAAAAAGCATATTATATATTTGCTTATAGCTTAGAAACTATTTGTTTTATAGAAATCTATTTCAAATAAAAGCTTTTTATCTTTAATAGCAATAAGACTTTTACAATAAGTAATTTCGTATTTCAAATAGTTGCGGAGAATATATCAAAATTGGAAAATTCTACCCATGTAAAGTACCCTCAAAATCAATTTCATGAAAAAAAAATTGATATCTTGTTTATAATGATACACAATTTGTAGATGTATAATTTAATCAAAATCGTTGGAGTGAATTTTGAGAAAATCGATTTTGTTTTTCTTTTTTCCCTTCAGTAAACTACCCTTAAATCTATGGTCAGATATCTAATTACAAAAAACCCTGGGGGGGGGGCCTTATAAAAGCCCCATATACCAATTTTTAACTCAATCTGTAAAATAGTTTCTGCTCTAGCCTGAAGTACAAACAGACGGCATTGCTAAAACCACTTTTTTTTTTGTTTCAGGGGGCCATGAAATGTCGACATTTATAAAAATCTTGAGCGTGAATATTTTTACAAACACAATCTCTCTGAGGTGTCATGTGTGTTGTGACTGCAGAAGTCTTGTTTCTGTTAAATAAGTGTTTGTATAGTCGGAATCCCTAATAAATGGGAATTTGTATTAAACTTCCCCATTTGGTGCAGTGGGTCTAACTAATCCTTCATTTAGAGAATAAATGGTACAGCGCACCGCACAGAATTTATCTCGCTTTTATCTTAAAAATAATATGCATTTAGGTGCCTACTAAAAACTCGCAGGATTTGTGAGACGAAATAATAGGTCTATACATAGTTGTAGAAACATTACACCGAAGATCATAAATGAAAATATATACATTATTACTTACTTCCTCTATGGCATTAGGAACTAGGAATATTGTTACAGAAAAAAACAAAGAAATTAGATACAAATGTGTCCACCAAAGAGTGTAAGAATGAAATTCATGTTTAAAGATCTGAATTAAAAAGTATATATTTGCTTATAGTTCAGAACTTAATGGTTTTTATAAAAATATATTTCAAATACAAGATTTTTATATTTAATACTACTACAACTTTACAATGGTAAATTAATATTATTTATGTAAATAAATCATTAATGCACTCGTTTAGTTGTGCTTACTCGTACATTATAAATGAAATAGTCATACGGTCTATTATTGACTTACATTAAAATAAAATTTGCCTTTGAAGAATAATCTACAGTGCATAAAAATTATTACTGTAATGAGTTTAAGACATGACCACCTAAATCATTCAAGATTGTTGATTGTTGTATTTTCCTTACTGGTAAAAATATACATATTATTTGCAATGCTGGGGCAAAATCCTTCGGGCCGTAAATAGTTCAGCAACACAATTAAAAGACTCAATACTGTTTCAAATTATTATTTTTATTAAGTATTTAAAAAATGACCATTGACACAGAAGGCATATAAATTCAAATAAAAAAATCAATGCATGAGTTTGAATACATTAATAAGCAAATGTAATGACTAGGTGGAGAGCGTTTGTTTAATTGAAATCGTATATGTATGCTCATGGAATTACCATGGTAACCAATTGATTATTAAGTGTTGTTGATTCTCTGAGCAAATCCAGAGAAAAAGTTAAACATATAAAATGTTAAATCAATATTATTGCGAGAATATTGAATTTCACACCGTACAATGTATATATTTAAAATGTACGAATATATAACTAATATCAAAATCGTAGATTAAAGCTAATTACTAGACATATATGATTTGATTGAAATAAAAAAGTAATCTTAAAACTGTATTTTTCCAAACCACCATATTTTTTGTCTAGAGTGAAAGTTCTAATTCAGTGTATAATTTAACAGCACAAACTTTTTAAATCAAGGTAATGCAGAGTGTAAGTAATTAGTAAATTGTATTGTGTAGGCTATTTTTTAAGTCTTGTGAACATAATTAAAACCTGTATTTTAATAAATCATAATCATGATAGAATTGTTTTATGTGTTTCAAGGCAAATTTAATTAGTGATAGAATGAGGTTGGTCTCTTACCGCAACAGAGTGTACAAGTCCACTCACCACTTCATGTCTATTAAAACATCACTACTTATTTAGGACACTTACATGATTAAAGTTAAGACTTATATATAACGCTTTGGAAAAAACTATAAGAAAATATAGAAAAATTGTGATTTAATGAATTAAACTGTTTCAATATTGGAAGATACATTAAGTGGCATTAAAATTCAAAAAGATTGATTATAATTGCTTCTAATGAACAAAAAATTGTTGATGATGCTATATTAATATATTTCAAATTTGACAATTTGACCATTTGTTGTTCATTAAAAGCAATTATAATCAATCTTTTTGAATTTTAATGTCACTTAATATATCTACCAATCTTGAAACTGACTAGTTTATTATATCATAATCTCTCTTTATTTTGTTATAGTTTTTTTCTAGAGCATTCTACCTAAGTCTTAACTTTAATTATTACTACTCCTTACTTTAAACTCTAAAATGCCTCTTACATGAACTGCACCCAATAAATCATTTGAAAACTTTTCTCAACATGTGGTACTTCTGTCAAGAAATGTTCACCACAAATATTGAAAGCTAGATAAAAATGCAATGCCTCTTGCAGGTTGCGTGATTTTTCGATAATATTTTTTACAAAATATATATGTGGGTCACTTAACAAAATGAATTTAATAGCCTATGTGTAGTTGTCACGATAGAAGTAAGGTAGTATTTAATATGAAAAATCAATTTAATGGCACCAGCCTTTTTTTTTTAAGTTAATACCTACAATTAATAAGAGACTGTAAGGTAAATTTTACCTGAAGTTCTAATAAGAGTAAATAAATATCTTTCTTCATTTGGACGTGGCTAGTAATAGTTGTAAAAATTTTACATAGACATTACAAAATATAATTTCATTGCTCAATCTTAGTTCATACCAAAAATAAAACTCTCGTAGATTTGGCTAGTATTCACATTGGTAGGCTGTATTAACTGCAGTTACTTTATATTAAGTATGAAACTCAACGAATGCCTCTGCCCCATTCCCTTCCAGATTGTAAATGAGAACTCCAGGCAAACCAATAAATTAATTACGAGGCCCATTGCAATCACATACTGTACATATTTTTTACCAAGAACAAGTATCTAGCATTCAAATTAAGTACGATTAAAACACACAAATATGGTAGTAAAAATATATAGTGTGATGTTAATATAAAGCCTTTGAAAACTTTTGACAAGCATTTATTAGTTGTAAGCACAAAATCCCATAAATAATAAAACATATTTATGAATTGAAAAATTCTTATAAACGTGTTAAAATCTTATTTATTGTATTTTTTATCAATTTCAATTTTAATCATTTGCATATTCAGTAATCTTTGATGAGATTATTTTTTATTTGATTATATTTTTAACTGAAATTTAAAAAATAAAGAAAAGTCCTTAAATCAATAATTACAATACATTACAATAATATTTCATGAATATGTAATTTGTTTCCTTAGCTCAGTCGGTAGCGTGTCTGCCTGCTGTGCTAAGGGTCCCAGGTTCGATTCCCAGTATAGCTGAAAAGTTTATCATTGATGAAATAAGGGTTTATCCTTTCACATCGATAAATTAATGGCAAGGGATTTGATAGAGTGTCTGTCCTAGTGTTAAGATAGATTTTAAGGCAACTGAAGCTACGACTAGCCTAGCCAGCCGGTAGTGGGAAATATATGGCTTCAATAATAAAAACTGACCTAAGCCATAGGCTGGAAACAATATTAGATGTATAAATAAAGATGATTTGTCTCAAAGATATCGTTCGAGCAATACAATCATAAAGAGATGTTCGTCTTGACCTATGCAACAATGTATTATTTCATGAGATGTTGATCGTGATGTATTTATCAGAATATCAGAACTTAAAAAGATGTTCCTTGACCAATGTAAAATAATGTCACTCTATAGAATTATTTTCATCTTGAACAATATCACATATTATCAGATATAAAGTAATGTTAATCTTGATATATACATCATGTTCCAATTTGTAAGTTATTTTAATCTTTGTAATTTCACCAAATATCAGTTCCTCCAATAATTTTTTTACCTATGTAACATCAAATAACTATTTTTAATAGGTTTCTTGTAAGAAAGAAACTGTTAATTTAAGACCTCGCCAAATAGGATGCCAAAACTATCAATGGACCCAACAGGTAAGAAACAAGTCCATTTGAGGTTTTAGCTTTGCTAGAATTGTATACACCATTACCTGAAACAAAACAAAAATATATGTTCAAGCGAGTCCTTTTCAGGATGAGAATTTAAAGTATACCTTTATCAGTAAGAAGTATGTTTTAGTACATTTAACTTAGAATGATCAAACCCATTATTAGAAGGCATGCAATTTTTAACATTTGAAAAAATTATACATTAATAAAGAAGCAAAATTAGTGTACCCACCTTCGCACCAATATCATTGAGCTTCGCCTGGTGCTCTTCGTTATTACTAAAGCATTATTTTAAGCTACGAGTTAATATTAAAGTTTAAAGACGTTGGAAGCAGTTGGAAGGAAATATAAAACAATTATCAAAGTAGTGACATCAATGATATAATAATTTAAGTATAAGAGAAGTCGGAAGGCTTAATTTTGGCATTTCAGCCATTTCATCATCATTATTATTATTATTAATATTTCTATATAAAACCTTTCTATGTTTATAGAAACTTGTAATAATTTGTAGGAGTTCGGAATCGAAAAAGTAGCAATTAATACACTTAAGAGTTTCCAACGTCTTTAAATTAAAACATTATAGCAAAAGTAACAATCTTTGTTCAGAATAATAATGATCCTTTTTAAATAATCCTGGGGTTTTAATGATAATTATAATATACTTGTAATTTTTAAATTTCCATTTTTTTAAGAAATTTTAATGAATGCGCACATTCTTAGGACTCAGATATCTAAAAATATTCTTCATATCTGGATGATATTATCGAGCCGATCTTGGCTCCTTAATATTTAATAAATTCATTAACAGTGTGCATTTTTGTGGTAAAATAAAATAAATTAGAGCATAACCAATAATAAATAAATTATATCTTAATCATAATAATACTTATAATATTTAGCACCACGTCATACTACCCGTTTGAGTTATACGCTTAAGGTGAGTGCTAGTGAGCGCGAGTTTAGGGCAGTATTTTTGCAGTTTTTATAGCATAAACATTTTTTGGCCAAAATAAATCAAATATTTCTTCTATAGAAACATAGAGTTTTGTTTTCTGCACATGCTAATCTCAACAGTTATTGAATATCTGTCATGAGCATGGTGGCATTTGGTGACAAACTTTTTAAATAAGAGAAAAGTTTGTCACCAAATTCTAAAATCTTGTATTTCAAAGTTGGAATAAGCGAAATGGGGGAGAGTGGTTTCCACATTTTCAAAACTAGTTGAAACAAATACTTAACAATGTGGTGTATAACAACATTCAGCAGAAAGATTAACTGTACCGTACCATAAAATCTGATAATTTTCAATTTTAAAATTGAACTCTGGGAAATAGGAAGGGGGGTGTCAACAAAAAACAAAGCTATTAGTTTCTATGGTAAAGAATTGTCAGGAATGTAGTGCCAAATACCCAAATAGTTATTAATTATTTAAATTTTCTAATTCGGGGTTTGTTACATATTTTGAGGGGATTACCAAAATATATATTAAAAACTTTTTCTCATTGCTGTTAAAGATTTAAATTTGTCAGCCTGTGATAAGATACACCTCAAACAATTATGAAAACAAAGTAATTTCAAAATGTTAAGATCGGAAAATAGAAATGTGGGCGTCATCTCCAAATATGTCAAAGCTAATATAATATAACATTTCCCTTGTGGCATAAAGGTGAAATATTTACTTACAAGTATAGGGACAACACCAAATAAGCATCTGAAATTTTTAAATTTCAAAACAAGGGTCAGAGAATTGGGTTGGGAGTGGTGGATTTAAATTTCCAACCGTATAGAAAAAAACACTTTTTGGTGCGATAAGAAAATGATAGACTTGCAAGAAGTTACAAAGACCACGCCAGATGATCAGAAAATACTGAAAATTGGTTCCAAAATTCAAGGCTTAGATGACTTCACAATCAATTAGAAGAAAATTGTTTGGTGTATTAGAAAATCGAAATATGTCTGGTAATTACAGGGACCAATATGTATCTATAAAAGACCATTATTTCATTTATGATGTTTTTTAACTTTGATGCTCTTTTTACAAATTTTGTTTAGTAATAATGTATATGCACCATTATACGTCTATTATGATCGCTATTATGCAAATATTTTTGGATTAAAGTAAATCCCTATTTTGACATATTGTTTTAGTCAGTCTGCCTATTTTTCACATTTAGTCACATCATTTAAGCCAATAAAGGTTAATACTTAAAATTATACAAGTTTTGGATATTTTTTACTTTTGGCTAATTTTATATTATAATTAAAAATAAAGCTTCTTAAAAGTTCCCGTGCAAAGAACGAGCACACCAGCTAGTTATTTCTAATAACAGATACACGGCACACTCATATTCTTTCAAAAATCAAATCTATAACATGGCTAAATATAGTGTGCAAACTACTAAATTGGTAAGGTTTGTACACGCAAAGTATGGATGATTATTTGAACTAATCGCTCCCTTTCCGTACCTGGGCTCAAGCAGCAGCAGGGATTTACTAGGCCTAATAATTTCAAGTATGGTTAGTTAAATCCCTAATTTATTATATATATATATATTTAGGGTAACCTGGTGGTCTAGGGGTAAGGTGTCAGACTTCTGTGCTGGCGGCCGGGGTTCAATCCTCGGTACCGGCACAGATTTATCTGATTACCAAACCCTTCCTTCACCTCTGACAAGACATCTTGTGAATGTGGGGAATGCCAGGCCTCCACCGTGGTTCGGATTCCACGTTAAACTGTAGGTCCTTCATTTCATCTCACAATCACCCTACCATTACACATTAGCGTAAGTGCGTATAACCCGAACGGGTAGTAAGACGCGGTGCTAATAATAATAATAATTTTATTTTTTTATCACCGCGTCTTACTACCTGTTCAGGTTGTACATATAGATGATAATTACTCTAATGGGATGGAGATGAGAAAGGAAGAAACTTAGAGGTAATCTACCCGCATTCGCGTGGAATGAGAGTGGTGAACAATTTAGGAAAATTCACCCTCAATAGACACGACTGGGATTTGAACCCCTGTTTCTCTGTTAGCAGCAGGCCAATCCAACACTAAAGTGATGCCTTAGACCATTCGACCACTGAAGTGGGTATCGATCCTAATTTTGTTATATACTTGGCACCCGTACTTTATATTAGCGAACGGCAGTATAGTTTTCACGTCCACTTTGGTTTGTAAAATACATTATAAACAATAATTAATATCTGGCTTATTGAAAAGTACATAATTCATTAATGAATTAGACACCCTTTGGTTTGAGCTTGTTTAATTTAATGATGACTGGTGTGTGGATGTCTTGTGTAGGAATGTCTTATGTGTCAGCCAGAGCGAGGTAACAGATGTGAGTAGCCTAACCAACTCTTGGCTCCACCCCTCTATAGTTCAGTGTTCCGTCCAGAGATAGCTCTAGTAACAAGGGGCGAGATTTTAGCGTTACAGCCTCTAAGTAGATAACAAATTACTCGATAATAAAGCTTTGAATTATATATATTTTTATATTTAATTGGTCTTAAAGAACTTAAAAGAAGTAACTCCTTTTATAAAAAGTCAAAATACTGTGTTATTATATTTTTTAGACTGTGTCAAAAATAGTCAATTTTAGTATATTTTCACAAATTATAAAAAATAAAGTAAGTAAAAAACAAAAAAATTGGAAGCAGGTCTTACTTTTGCATCCTTCCTTTACAAAATAAAACAAGTTCCTTTTACCTGCGACGTATTTACAAGACTGAATATGTTACTTAAGTTGATCATGCAAACCAGCAAATATATCGCTCTGAAATGGGATCTTAAGTACTAATTACGCTAATGGGCTAGGAATGGGAAGGTTGAATAAAGAGGAAGTGAACCCGCATTTTCGTGGAGAGAGAGAGTAGAAAACTATGTAGGAAAAATCCTTCCAGTTCACCTAAGCGAGATTCTAAACTTGATCTCTCCGTCCTCGGCAGTCTGGCTCAACATGAAACTAGCGCGTTAGTTAACTACGTCGCTGAGGATGGTAGTAATAATAATAATAATAATAATAATAATAATAATAATAATAGCAATAAAACTATATTTAAAAAGCTCGAAGTAAAATTTTTATTCTTGTCTTGCACTTTTCTCCAGCAGTACGATAGGCTAGGGGATATTAAACTATGTGATGAGCTCCAACGCTGGCTGGAGAGCAGAGTTCGAACCCAGAAGTGGCTATAGCTGGGCCTAAATTATGGCTTGTAACAACGTAGCATTCAAGTAGACGTGGAGTGTTTGGACAATAACAATAATTAATTACTCTTCAATTCTCTTTGCCATACAGTGAATTTGTGGGGACCTTTGATATATTATTTATAAATACTAAATAAAAATACCAAAACTCAGCTAGCTCAGAATTAATCCCTAATTTCAATTATTTTTTGACTATAGTGACTGGACTAGTAGTTTTATTTTGGTTCATTTATTGGACAGGGTATATTCTTCTTCTTCTATCTTGTCTGCCAAATAGTATTAATATGGATATATCTTTTTGTATTTTGTCAATGTTGGTTATTCTAAGTTAAACTGTTTACATGTCAAAAATTGTATAGTCTTAGAACACTTACCCCGCTTATTGTAGAGCAGCTTGCAGAGTCCCTCGTATTCGTCGCTGCACACTGTACCGTTGGGACAGGCTGAGCAAGGAGTACCTTGGTGATATACCGGCTCTGTCCTTACGTTTCCCGCAGGACCATAGTTACACACCAGGTACTCGGAGTACCATGTCCCATCCTTTAGGAAGAGTGAGGCACCGCAACCGACATACAAGGACCGTGACCACACTAACTGTGTGTAATGCCCCACCATGCCAGTAGAGCTCCTGCAGACAACATAGCTTTATAGAACAAACTAAATTATGGCTTAGGAGCACTTGCAGTACTTAATTACTAACCACCATGCCGCCAGAAGATAACAATCTACTGTAACATTTGGAGCCATAGCAGTACGTCATAGTCATACTGTGTATAAATGTCCTGCCAGAAATACAACCTTAAGGCGAGAGAGCAGGGAACGTGAGTTAAGGGTAGTGTTTTTGCAGTTTTTATAGCAAAACATTTTGTTTGCCAAAACAAAAAAGATATTGCTTCAATATAAAATTCGAGTTAAATTTATTAACATGGTGATATCAACAGTTGTTGAATACCTGTAATAAGCATAGTGGCTTTAGGTTAGGAACTTACTAAATTGAATAAAAAGTTGTCATTAAATTCAAATACACCTCTGACAGATATTTAGAAATTACTGTTGAGGTCATCATGTGAAGAAAATTAAACTCGTTGTGTCTACTGGAGAGTTATTTAATTTATTTAACCAAAAAAAGTTTTGATGTGGAAACAGCAAAAATACTGCCCTTAACTCGTGTTCCTTACACTCCCACCTTAAATAATTAACTACAGTATAACTAAAGAAAATCGAAGTGCGTAATTAAATAGACGCCATCTTGGTAGTTGTCCTGCCAGAAATTTTGAGTGAAAATTCACCGACCACTGTTATGTACAAAATATTATGGCTAGCCCAAAGTGCAGTACTATATATTGTTAGTTGAAAATAGACAGAATAATCTATGGATCAACTTTAAAATAGAAAACTCTAGTTGAAGGAGAAATCTTTCTGTTCTAAACATATTTTATTCACTATATTAGCTCCCCAAAATAATAATTAAACCCACAAAAACTCATTTTTATTCCCAGATATGAAATATGCTGAAAATATTGATCCAGAAACTCAAGATAAACATTTTATTAAATCATGTTCTTCCAGGATAAATTTTGGAAAAACCTAATTCCCTGAAGAGGATAGAGCTTGCTACGCTATATTCCCAAGGTATCTTGATTTCAGTTCGAGGCTTTAGTTTTTTCCACTTATCCACAAGAAAACAAAGCTAGTGTTGATTTTAATCAGATGCAAAAGCAATTTGAGGGACAAATAGCTAATACAAGATGGAACTAAACCACCTCTGGATACATTTTGTTGGGAAGTAAGTGTGCAACCTAAACAAACCGTGTCGGGGAATATGTAGACTCACCCACTCACCCAGGGTACTGTTTAACCGTGTCCGGTTGAACAAGTGACACCTCGTTGAACCACTCATCAATGTTGACCATAATCTCGTCAGGGAAGCCTTTGTCCATCCCTCTGATACCCAAATTCTGACCGCTTCGAAATAAGTCTGAAACAAACATGTTGACCATAATTTCGTAAGGGAAGATCCCATTCATTCCTCTTATACCTAAACTCTGGCCACTTTGAAACATGGCTGTAACAAACACGCATTAGGATGTTTAAAAAAAATTGTTCAGAACGTTAGGATATTGTAATAATCATTAAAATTAGCAAAAAAATCTCGGTAAGCATAGGCCCCACAAACAAACTCATACAGAAACACAGGCAATGCTATATTTCGATAACAAAAATTAGGATAAAAAATGAAATGACGTTTGTGTTTATATGGCACAAATGTATTATCTTATCACTGCAAAAGTTGTTTTACATGTTTTCCTTCCATCACCACACAAATTAGAATCTTTGAATCAAACTATTACATGCGCTTTGAAAATTTCTTGGCGTCATTCCAATTGTCTGACAACAGTTATCTTACTGTTGTAAGCTCGATAAATAATTTATTGAATATGAATACACTAAACTCTTCAGGTACATCCATAAAAAAAATAGTCGAAGGATTAATGTCGGGGTTTTGGGGGTCCATGAGACTCGCCGCACTAGGCTAGGGACTTTTCTTCCATACACGTGGTAGAAAAAAATATTGTTATTGTTTAAATACAAATGCTTCCTGAGAAACACTATATAGATCGTCTTTATTGATCGTCTTTATTAATAAAAAAATTTCATTCATAATTTAAAGATAGAAGACAAACTACCTTAGGTCTCTACACACACACACACACACACACACACACACACACACACACATATATATATATATATATATATAAATCTTAGATCAATGCGTAATTGCTCTTTCCTTTGCCAATTAAATGTGTAGAGACCTAAGGTAGTTTGTCTTCCATCTTTAAATTATGAATGAAATCTCTATAATAATAAAGACGATCAAGCTCAAATTAGTTGTGTTCCCTTTATCGGCTCTACAAGAGAGATATTATCTCAATTGTCTGATCTTCAACCAAATCACATTATCAATCTAGTTGCATCTGTTACACCCTCTTTAATTCATACTACAAAGTCAGTTTTCTTTCTTCTTCTAATTCCACCGGAGCAGCCTCACTTACATTTTATATTATACTATGTCAATCTTTCCTGAAAAATTAATTTTACATTCCCACTGACTCCAGTTTATAGAGTTCAAAATAATCATTATTTTTAATTGCCAATAATCATGTAAAAGATATAAAAAAAATATTTATTTTTTATTTATTTATTTATTTATTCAGTGTTTACAGGCCCGGTATCTTACAATCTTTAAATCCGGGCCGTTTTGTCCACAACTTTTACTTAATTTACACAATTTTAATATGAATTTCCTTTTTAACATTACAACACATATTTTGGCTCTTAACTTAAATGAAATTCAACTACCCTTAGCTCAATTTGATCCACCCCGGGTATATTACGCCTCCGGTACCCTCCCCCGCTAGGCCCTTCACAATGCTCGGGATTTCACTCCCGAGTCCGCCAAGCGCTCAGCAGAGGTGGGCATCCCCATAATAACCACCTGGGGAGGCGCCCTATCAGAGTTGGTGCCCCGCCTACTTTCTACCCTTGGCAGCTGAATTTCCTAATCTACCCCCTATCTAGTTCCCCCGTCCCTAATTATCTATATTAACTACTAACTAAGCTAAGCTAAAATACTAAACTATTCTATTCCCATTACTGCCGGGGAACACCATCACCCAGAGGGCTGCAGGGCAGCCGCCTTTCTCCATCTTGACTCTGAGGGCCCATCAACCATAACCCACCTCTCTTGTTTCCAAGGTGGTGGGTCATACGGTGCAGGGAACCCCTCAGAGTTCATAATCATTCCACTAACTTTTGTTCAAACGACTGGAAAACTGTCTTCTGGATCTCAAGGGCATCCCCCGTGTTCCTTCAGACACTCAGTCGTACTGGAATCCAGTTCCCAGGGCTCGCGCTTGCTCCTCCCAGCACATACACATTTTTTTTTTTTTTTTTTCCGGCAAGGATTGTTACCGCTTATCCCCTTTTAACAATCCTTTTTTCCCTACTCACTCCCCGCTGAGACCGCACTAGTGTCCGTGTCAGTCCCGCCCTCCGTGTCGCTGTCATCTTCTTCGTCATTGTCAGTGTCAACGTCCCGTCTTATTCGTCCCTGTGCCTCTTTAAGTCTGTCTATGTAGGCTGTCTTTGCTCTATCTGACGCTTCCAGTGCAATATGGTCTAAGAATTTCCAATAGATTGGGTCCCTCAGTACTTCGCCTACTAATCTTCCCTGGATCTCTCTCTGGTAGTTCCTTCTTGCTTCTAGTGTAATGACACACTCAAGCACCACATGTTCAGGGGTTCCCTCCTCACCACATTGACAATTCCCCGACTCTATCAATCCCAGCTTCCTTAGAGATGCCGGTACGGTCCCTTCCCCGTGATGAAGTGGACAAGACCCCGAGATGGCTGGAGGTGCTTATTCTCTAGTCTCTCAACCACATTTGGGAACAATTGATAAGTCCTCCTACCTGTCCCACTTCTCTCCCAACGTCTCTGCCACTCCTCCAACAGGACTATTTCCGCCTCTCCAAAAGTTCTCACATCGTGTGTGGTGAGGAGTCTCACCTTCTCCAAGTTTCTCTTTTTTAGCCAGTACGCCACAGCTTTCTTCCTTATGAGGAGGTCCAACGGCCATACACCTAGGGCCACACTCAATGCATCCGTTGCTACAGTCCGGTAGGCTCCCGTCAGCCTCAATAAGATGTTCCTCTGCAGACCCTGAATCGCCTTAGCCGGAGCGACATTGGTTAGTCTGTGAGCCCAGATGCACGCCCCATAGCTCACAATGGAGAGAAGGATCATCTGATGGTATGTCCTTATTATCCGCATAGGCAGATAAAACCGCCTCTGTCCCATGCTTATAATTTTATTCATCACCGACAGAGTTTTCCCCATCACTCCCTCCATGTGCGCTGTGAAGTTCCTCTTTTCATCTAGGGTAACTCCCAGGTATCTGACCGTATGGCTTCTTCTTATAGATTTCGTACCTAACTTTATGGTCGGATCCCTAGCCAATCTACCCTTAAACAGCATGAAGGTCGTCTTCGCCGGTGCCATTTTTAACTTGACACTTTTACACCAGGTGTCAAGTTCTTCAAGCACCTGGTTACTTTTTTCCTCTAAGTTCCTTCTCGAGTACCCTTCTATTACTATTAGAAGGTCGTCTGCGAAGGCAACCACACCCAGCGTCTCTGGCATCCCCTCCAACAAGTACAACACTGGTTCCAGGCTGACATCCCAAAATATCGGGCCACATACCGATCCCTGGGGACATCCCTTCGTCAGTAGCTTCTGAACCTTATTTCCTGGACAAAAATAGTAAAAATCAGCATTAGCTTACCTACGTTTCTGCAGTCATCATGAAACGGGGTACATTGGTCCGCCCACTGCTGAGCGATCCGGGCCAGTTCATCATCCCAAACCTTGAAACAAAATATATTTAGATAATTTACATTAGTTGGGCACCATTATGACAGGGTTCCTCATGTCATAAGAATGAGGTTGAGGTCTCTAATAATAATAATATATATTTTCATTATTTTGATATTGCTTGAATAGAAAATAAAATAGTATTAATTATAATATGTGCAGTAAAGTCTTGGGGGATTGGGGCCTCTCACTACCAGAACCACCCATCTACTCCCACCTTGGGCACTGACTTGTCTTATTAAGATAGCAATTATCATAAAAGAGGTAAGAACTACATAAAAGCAATCCACGAGTTATGCGGACGCATGTCACTGCCTAAAATGAAGGGAAGCATAGCAGAGTAGAATGGCAAGTCGAAATCGGCTAGCTACGTGTGCTAGGCTAAGTCCACTCTACAATGATATCCCATCTTGACCAAGAAACATCTACCTCTTCTATAGAAAAACTACACTTTTGTTTAAATTGGTATTCTGGAAGAGTAAGGAAGAGAGCAATCACACGCACATACTACCCACTTCTCCTATGTCCATTGATCCGTGCTGTTTTTTTTAAGTCATTGCGAAAATTGATCCAAACAAACACAAGTTGAAAATATAACGTTTAAGGCTTTAGATATTCACAAACTTTAAAATTATAATGTTTTGTGTTCTTAATCACAACAAATACTGATTGAAACAAATTTTTAAATATTTCAAGCTTCATATATTCACAAATAGATAATGATACACACTTTAAATCTATAGTGTTTCAAGTTTTTATACTTAGTCAAAGGTACAAAGTTTATTCGTTTTTAGAAACAGTTTATTATAAAAAATATTTCAAACATAGAGTTAAAATTAATTTTTTTAATCTTTAAAGTACCTATTACAAATAGTTAGCTAAACACACTCCGAAAGTATTGTCACGTTCTCTGGTGTTGCTGTAGTGAGATCACTCCAGGAACTTGGAATTTCCTAAGGGAGCATTCGCTAGTTATATGCGTTATTTTTTCTCCAGGTGTTCTTGCAGTCACATTGTAAGCGTTCGGCCATCCCCCACGAATAAAGCATTGCTTTAGTTATTTCATCACCGGTTCTAGCTCGGCTTAGGCAACTCCGTATTTTCCTAGGGGTCTGGTTTGATCGAGTTGGTCTTTATGATGATAGAACGTCCATTTAGGTCTCCATTGTTCATTCAAGCTGAATAATTGTAGGATGCTAGCCCATACTGGCTTCTAGATTTGATCCTGCGTGAGGTAAGGAGTACAGTATTTTATGTAATGGTAATTCTCTTGGTAGATGAGTAGATGACCTAATCAAAATAAGAATAAATGTGCTTACTATTATTTTCGGCTTTGAAATATTGCTCGTAGTCTCATCATTTTGCTATGTGTTAATTTTTACTTGACGTCAGGTATTCTATTCAGAACGTTAGTTGAGGTGAATTTAAACACTAATAATGCTGGATTATCTCTTAGAAACCTAATTTATCCATTAACAGATATGTTCCTAATAATATATAGAGGTGCTTCGGTGGCTGCATGGTCTAAGGAGCTACTCTCATAATAAACTATATTGCTAATGATGGGGTCATATCGGGGTTCGATCCTGGTTGAGTGTACTGAGGGTTTTTTCCTTAGTAGTTTTCCATTATTCTTCCACACAAATGCGGATACGCTTCCTCTAAATTCAACCTTTCTATTCCTTAACACGTTAGAGTAAATAGTACAGAGATTTATAACCTGAACGGGTAGTAATACGCGGTGCTAAACTATATACTGTATATATTTCTAAAATCACGAAATTACTTTATGGATTGTTTTATCACCGGAAACCACAGACTTGTTTAGCAAAACATTATATAATACTCTGAAAATTGCAAAAATGACACCTGGACACGGGAACAGAACCCGGTACCTTTGGCTTAATATGCCAATGCTCTAATCACTGAGCTACCCAGGAATCGTCCCATGCCCAGAGTCATTCTTCACTCATATTTTAAGAAAGAGTCTATGAGTCATCCTGGATAGCAAAGTGGTCAGAGCGTTGGCGTATTAAGCCAAAGGCCCGGTTCGATTCCCGTGCCCAGGTGTCAATTTTTAGAATATGATATCTAGATAGAGTAATCCTCAATAAAAGTATAAATAATATCTTTGGCTATTTGATTCTTAAAACATAATATAGCTTAAGTTACGAGTAGGCATATATTATTTTAACAATCCTTTGCTTTTAAAAATGTTTTCATCCCTTTCAGGGCTTACTTATAATCCGGTAACCCTTTGTTTGGAAACACTATTAGAGGATGGTCTTACTTATAATCCGGTAACCCTTTGTTTGGAAACACTATTAGAGGATGGTCTTACTTATAATACGGTAACCCTTTGTTTGGAAACACTATTAGAGGATGGTCTTACTTATAATCCGGTAACCCTTTGTTTGGAAACACTATTAGAGGATGGTCTTTCAACATTAAACCTACCATCTGCATCATATCCGAGGCCTGTGGTTGTGGCCCTGGGTTCCCTTTAACCTCCTTGCCGAGAGCGACATCACTCCTCATCCTGTTGTGGATATTCAGAATAATCTCCTTCTCTTCTTGACTCAAAGGCCTTGGTTCATACTCGACGCATAAAGGTCCTGGGGATTGCTGGAACAAACAAGAGACGTGGTATGACAAGTATTATTTTATGGGTATTGTGTATTTAAAGTGTCCGACATCTTAGCTCAGTCGGTAGCCTGTCCTCTTGCTGAGCTAAGGGCTCTTGGTTCGATTCCAGGCATGGCCGAAAATGTATCATTGATTAAAATATGAGTTTACTCTCTCACATTGATAAATTGACGGCAGGTGACTGGATGTTGTGCCTGTTCTAGTCTTAAGATAAATTATAAGGCGTATGCAGCTACGAGAGGCCTAGCAAGCCGGTAGTGAAAATTATATGACTTGAATACAAAAAAAAACTGATCAAGGCCATAGGCTGGAAACTGTAATGGATGTAAAGTATTGTGTATTTTAAGAAGGAAATAATTGCTATTGTTAGGGGATATTCACACCAGAAGGCTGGTTAGTCTGAACAATGCACCCTAGAAGGCTGTGATTGGTTGATAACTAGACCGTGGAAATAAAGCACCACTTGAGTGCTCTAGGACTTTTCTTTTACTATCAACGCTTAACGCACATAGCTCCACGTACAGTTTGTCCTGGTTTGTCTAGTGACGGATTTAAAATTTTTGCTCCCCTAGGCACAATTATAATAAGCGTGCCCTCCCCCCCCCCCTTCACCCCAATTTTTTCAAGGGTTTTAGGAGGTTTAGGAGGAAAGAGATGTGTGTGGGGGGAGTTAGTATTTGAGAAAAGATTTTTACGAAAGAAAATCAGGCATATACCGTATATGCCATAAACGTAATTATTAAACACTAAATATTAAAATTAAAATAATGTTCTCCAAAATGTGCTGCCCCGTAAAGCCGCCGCCCCTAGGCCCATGCCTAACGGGCCTATATTGTAAATTCGCTTCTGGGTTTGTCTAGGTTGACCTTTTGTGTCAGCTCGTGTTGATCCACAAACACAGCAGTGCTGAAGTGTCGTGAGATTGCAACGACGTGCCTTTTACATTTAGATAGTATAAAGTATAACAATTAACTTGAATTTTAATAAAGACGAATTGACAAGTCATTCTGGTACAGAATTTATTAATCGTAATCAACGACATTTACAGCAAATATATGTAAAAAAGAGTGATTATTTTTTTAACATAACAACTAATTTGAAAAACATTTTAGAAATTAAGGGGGTAGGGAGCGTTATAATATTGGATAAGAAATATTCGGAAAATATTTCAAAACATTTTGTATGCTTTGTTAATTAAATTAATCCAAATTTGTTAATGATTTTAATCATTCCTTATCAAACAATTTATAAAAGTTATATTTTATCAAGAAGGGATAAAATAATCCTTAGAATTGGTATACGCTATAAAGCATTATACTGTAGGCCTATATTACTATGCTACTATGGTATAATTTATGTTAATTTCTTTAGTTAAATTAGTTTTGTCTAAATAATAATAATAAAAATGTATTGCCATTGAAATATTGTTTATAGCTAAAATGCAAAGATCAGGCTTCTAAGTGGTTCACAGAATAGAGTAGTTGTTTTTCATGCATATTTAATATTAGCTTATCTTTCAATTCTTTAAGCTTTGGGTAAGTTTGTTGTTTTATTATATTTATGCTTGACTGGATAGGTAGATTATTATAGGCCAAATAACTCTGTTTAACTCTAGATTATTAATGAAATAATTTAATGTATTTTTTACACTTTTTACTATTACCAAGATAGTACCACAATTCCTGACTATTTAGGGGCAAGTGATAAACGTAGTGTCTTATGTCAAGTTTTAATGTTTGTTCATCGCATCCTGCTACTCGTTCTAGCTATGTTATATGGGTAAATAGTGAGAAATTTGGAATTAAATAAAAAGAGATACCCTCATTCACGTGGAAAACTGTTTAGGGGGAAAAAATCCTCAGTACACCCAGCTGGGATTTGAAATCCAACATCCTTGTCAGCGTCAGTTCATCCTCCTACGAGATTGATGCCTTAAACCATGCGGGCATTTATATAGGTTGGGTTAGGTTAATTTCGTAATTATTATTTTAGATAAACTATGTGTTTACTAAATCCATGGTAGAATTCCCAAAATATATAAATTAATTCAATGATTGAAAGGTACCTTATGGATGCACATGGTGTGTTGCCCCCTGTCGCATGAGATGTCACAGTAGTCGTATGAGAGGACCGTGGCACAGTAGGACACGACTACGGCGAGTGTCACTGAAACACCACGTCCATTGTCTGGGCTCTTGTTTAAAATACTTACTTATTTACTCTATGGCGTTAGGAACTCAAAGGTCCATTGCCGCACTTACAAAAAATACACCACCTATTTCTATCGTGGGTTAGTTCTATCCAGTCCACCTCATTACACCCTACCTCTTTCAGGTCAATTCTAATGTTACTCTCACATCTGCGTCTATGTCTCCTTAGTGACATCTTCCCGTTGGGTTTGCCGGTCAGTATCCTGAATACAATTCTAGATTCCCTCGTTCGCGCTGCATGTCCTTCCCACCGTAATCCCATCAAGAAACACAAATATATCATTTAAAATATAGTTATTAATCAGAGTAATTAACTAGAACGTTCATGTATAGTGATATACGCGCGCATAATCGGCTGGAGATCTTAAATTGCCAGTCAAACATTCATATACACTGTATTAACAATCGTGAGAATGTTCATACGGTACTTAGCCATTTATTTTTTATGTAGAATATACTAAGCATTTGTCGCTTTAAATATCAAGAAGTAATATAATAATCTATTACTAAGGTTTAAAAAGGTTGCGACTCTGTAGAATCGTGTGCATGCTCATCTAAAATTGTACAAGCGATTAAAATACATGTTTACCGCGCTAAGGAAGTCTTTGGCGCTTCTGCTCACCACATACTTTCATCATGGCGTCATAATTGGATAATGACGTGAACATGAAAAATGTCAGGTATTAATAACGTAATTAACGATAGCTTTAGCTTTGTGAATAACTTTTTGGTGCTTCATGTTTGACTTTTGTAATGACTGGTCCTTGATCTAGTATTTATCAAACACACAATCGTAAAATAATGCAAACAATATGCTGAAAACTTTCACACAAAGCTTACTCAAAGATAGTTAAACATAATTATTTTTGTTATTTGTCATTACGATTTATTCACCTTTTATGGTGATAAAAACAGTCTGAATCCTCATTATGCCCGGTGCATTGAAATAATGCCAGTGGCACGCTTCATCAGTTTGAAACCAAACATCAACAGAGCTTCTTCCAACATTAACGCAACAGATTCATGTAATGGGAAAAAAATGCAAACAAAAATTAAATTAATACATCATACTGGAGGCTTAGTAAAACCTGTGCTACTGACATTGCAACGAGTGTTTTAAATTAGAAAACTGATACAAAAATACGAGTACTATTGTCTGATAATACACTCCAGAAAAGATCCAAGAATGTGTATTCAATGATGAATTGGTCTGATTATGTTACAGTTTATAACTCACTATATCGCAATTAAAACAATAATGTATTTACATTTTAATCTTTTTTTAGCACTGCGTCCTACTACCCGTTCGGGTTATACGCTTTACATTTGAACTAACTCTACGAATGCAATGAGATGAAAAACCACAGGGTGTTGTTCCAAAATGTGTTCAAGTGGTCGTTGAATGTTGCATAGGCAGGTACTATATTCCAAGAAGAATACATCATATTTCAAAACAGTGTTGGTTCATAGAATACAAATGGTACATTTTACTAAAACGTGGTCCTCACATTGCAGAGTTTTCAGGGTTATTAGTAATTAGCCGATAAACCTGTCAATGACGGAGTTTATTTTGACGTTTTGTCGGATAAAAATTCAGGGGGGGGGGGAGTATTTATAGTAGGTGCTTACAATATAACTCAAGTATAATGCCCTGCTAATACCAATATAATTGATGAGTAGCAAAAAATCAAGTAACGGTGAGAAAGACCACAGGTTAGCGACAGGTTGGGCAAGCCATACAGCCTACTAGAGTTTAAATTAAACCAACTGTTTGAAAACTACTCAATTTCCCGTAGTGCTGATACAATCATATTTTCAAATAAACATACAAACCAACTTACAATGCAATTCCAGAGGAAGCGACAGCAATACAAATGCGCCCCCCCCCCCCCCTCCCCCCATCATTCAGCATTTAAAGAAACAAATTAGTGAAGAATGTTTTACCAGTCTTCCCTGGAGCGTCCAAAGAAAATATATGAGCACTTCCTGAATTGACGTTTCCGGTGACTTTGTAATAAACCTTTTTCTGATTGTAGTTGAGAAGTGTTTCGTTCTTCTAATTAGTCTTGTAAAACTCATTGACATCATAGGACATCTCCTTCATGTAATCACGGTTAGTGGTTGCTCCACCTGACCGTTATGGATTTGGCAGGTTATGATGCTTGAGTGGTTGGCCTGCCATGCTGACTACAACGTTATCCCGCAACACCAGGCACTAATTGTAGACCACATCCATCCCCTGCTGCTGCAGAGATTCGGGGTGCCACTTTCTGCCAGAGCCGTTCACCATACAGGGAGAGTTTCTATTAAAAATTCTGCAAGAACCACGGATATTTGGTCCGAAGGTGCATCATCTTTTTTATCTCTAAACGGAAGACCCGGGTTACCAAGTCATGATGGTTATGAGCCTTTTGACCTTTATATAGATGTTCTGTTATTTCGGTCCACTTAGGATTACTGAAGGCGATTAAGAGGTTATATCTTCAATAATGTACACGTATGTCAAGCTTCCTGAATACGATCATGCATGTATCACTGTCCTCCAGTGAAGCTCGAGTGCAACACAACCAACGTGCCAAGATTAGACACTTGGGTGTCACCTTTGTTCGTGGCGTCCTGCAGATGTATGTAGCTCTCCACCCTTAACTTTGTCTGATTGTTTCAAATAAGGTGGAGTTTTTTCGTTTCGATCTTGAAGTACATGTCAACTAATAACTGGTTGAGAAGGTCATGGAAGTACAGGAGATGGTTGTTTCTTCCTTCTTGCTCCATGACACATTATAAGTGAAAATCAACATCGGAAATGAAATTTAAGAGTGGGTTTTAGGTAGTTTGGTTGCGCTGGGGTGTATGAATAGTGTACCTTTCTTATCCACGTCAGAACATTGGGGGTTACTGCATGACGTCGTAGGCATGGTGAGTTTCACAGATCTGCGAAAGCTTGTTGTCTCTGATTCCAAGCATATCTCTCCTCTTTAACGCCTGTCTTACAATGATAGTGACTTCACTCACTTTAAGTGTGTTGAATTAGTAATTGTGCGCGTCAGAGGGCTTCTAATATGCATGGACCACCCTCTGGAACTCTTTTCCTTCCAAAACGCTGTCTATTACTGTTTTGAAGTCATTCACACACGTTTTGATATCATAGGACACTTTCTGTAATTGAGAAACCAAATCAGGTATAACACCGGAGAAATACCCATACTTAATATCCCTCTCCTTCATATCATCCCCAACAAAATATATATGGAGGAATGTGGGATGATTTTGTGGCACAGGAAACAAGCTCCCTATCCGATGATAAACTTGACCTTGAAGGTTGGCATTAAGTTGTCTTCCTCCACCTGCTAAGCTTCAAAAGACGTTATGAAAGCATGCATTGTATTTAATGACCACAGTGAGAAAATTATCTGACTTGGGGTGCTGATCTGTAATGAGACTGTGTAAGGAATCAGGGAGCTGCTGAATCTGGGATAGCTACGCCTTTAAAGCCAGACTGAGATTTATTTATCCAGTTTACCATTTTGTACACTTACCTTTTGTTTTGTGTATCTTTTCATAGCATTTTCATTGATATTTGGTCTATTCTGGGCCTATTAGCTCCCACAGCCCTAGTCTGCCCTTCTTAGAGTATTCATAACTGCTGCCATTTGACCTTCAGGATTTTTCTGGGTGTGTTTCGTAACTGCTGCCCTATGCACGTCAGAATTTTTCTTGGCTGTCTTATGACCTTCAGAATTTTTCTTGGTGTATTTAGTAACTGCTGCCCTATGACCTTCAGGATTTTTCTGGGTGTGTTTCGTAACTTCTGCCCTATGAACATCAGAATTTTTCTTGGCTGCCTTATGACCTTCAGGATTTTTCTTGGTGTATTTAGTATCTGCTGCCCAATGCACTTCAGAATTTTTCTTGGCTGTCTTATGACCTTCAGAATTTTTCTTGGTGTATTTAGTAACTGCTTCCCTATGACCTTCAGGATTTTTCTGGGTGTGTTTCGTAACTGCTGCCCTATGCACTTCAGAATTTTTCTTGGCTGCCTTATGACCTTCAGGATTTTTCTTGGTGTATTTAGTAACTGCTGCCCTATGACCTTTAGGATTTTTCTGGATGTGTTTCGTAACTGCTGCTCTATGCACTTCAGAATTTTTCTTAGTGTATTTAGTAACTGCTGCCCTATGACTTTCAGGATTTTTCTGTGTGTGTTTCGTAACTGCTGCCCTATGACCTTCAGAATTTTTCTTGGTATATTTAGTAACTGCTGTCCTATTCATCTCAGGATTCTTCCTGAGCTATTTGGCAGCAACCTCCCTGAATTTCTTCCTGCGTATGGAGTCAGTGACAATGACTTAATTCCACTTTGAAACCAAACATTCCTGCTTCTTACCACTCTTCCAAGTTTTTGGATCAATCTAGTTAAATTATCCTGATTTATATTAGTCCAGTATTGCAAGGCAAGCTGTTAAAAACTGTTGTAATATTTAACTACGTATCTGTCTGATTTAGTATATTCTTTAAACTGTCCAACCGAAATAAAATACGAACTAGATTCGCCGCTACGGCAGATTGAAATCTGACCCATTTCATTTAAAAAAAATTGTGTTCATCAAAGTACCTAATTTTTCTCACTTGTTGATTTTATAAGATATATATAATAAAATTATATTTAAAATATATTATCTGTGCTCTACGTATTCTTAGTTTTAAAAGGGGTTCTTCTGGTAAAAATAATTAAAGTTGAAAACCCTTATATAACCCGTTCTATTAGCTGATTGGTCAGGTAGCAAGAATAGATGTTTATGGAGTACAGGTAAAGTACTTAATAAATAGCTTTATGCTACTACAGACGTTTGATGCAAGAAAGTTTACAGCGATTTTAAATTTTTGGTCATATTTTCTTTATTTGCGCTAATTTTGAGTCGTTAACTTTTAGGTATTCTTAGACATTTATCTAGAATAAGTATATTTTTAATACTATCGACGTTTATAAAGGCATAAATACTCAAATATTATATCTATAGTTGCCAGAATGAGAAAAGAATTGAACTTTGTATTCCTCTTTGTATGGTTGTAAAATACACATTCCTCTTTATGCACTGCACTTAAACTGGAAAGGGCTACTTTTGAAGGTTCAAACAGATATGGAATCAATATTATGCTCAGCAGGATGCAAGAGTTTAGTTGTAAAAGGTTTTTCATTACAAAGTTATGTTCTAGTTTCACTTTGTAAAGTGTATGTTTGTTTTAGTTGTGTGCATTCATTCCGAGTTTTCATTCATATTTTTGGATATTTTTTTATATTTAACGTCATTTTTAATCAATAATAATAATATTTAGCACTGCGTCTACTACCCGTTCGGGTTATACGCTTTAAGTACTAATTACGCTAATAGATTAGGAATTGGGAAGGTTGAATTAGAGGAAGTGAACCCACATTTGCGTGGAGGGAGAGTGGAAAACAATTTAGGAAAAACCACCCCCAGTTCACCCGACCGAGATTCGAACCTCGATCTCCCCGTACTCAGCAGTCGAGCTCAACACGACAAGCGCATTAGCCAACTACGCCACCGAGGCGGGTTATTTTTAATCTTTAGGTTATTTTATAGATCATAAAAGTCCAGGTTCTTCTTATATATATTTAACCTATTAACCCCTCATGCCCCAACTGTATTCGCAACCTACACCCCACAGGGATTGATCAAAGTCATAAGAACAACGCCTAAACAATCTTGTCTAGGGTCAAAAATAATCTGTTTGAATGGTCCAGACCAACGACATATCCATCTTAAAATATTAAACTTAAGGTATACCGTACTTACATATCTTCATTGTGCACAAATCAAACACACAGACACTTAAATCTTCTCAAAAGGACAAAATATATTCGGCTTACAAAATAATTTATTACGATAGCCCCTACTCAAATTTTTAGTGAACACTTTTATAAATATGTTCGTATCGACTCTATTATGGCAGAGGAATTATTTTGTTATGTTAACATAAACTATTGTTCCAACAATAATTCAGTCTTCTTGAAGTGTGTAAACGACAGTAATACTGGCGTTTATCGCCCACATAATGGTGCTTCTAGAGACAGATTTGAAAGGTGTAATCTGCTGTGCGCACACTGCCAGTGTAATCACGTGATAACGCAAATATGTATATGCACGAACAGGAAGTGCAGCTTGATTGAGATTATAAAGTTTAATTGCTTTTAAAATATATTGCAGAACATTGATATAGATACTTGCTTAAACTAAGTCAGCTTTCTCTGTCTTATATATATATATTTATTTATTTAAGATATATGACAGAGCATGCTGAATTATCTGTCATATATTTTATATTATAATATATATCTTATATATAATATATAGAATATAATATAAGGCTTAATATATATAGCACAAAATCATATATGTGATTTTGTTCTATCAAAAGACCTAAAACCATTAATTGGCTATGCGCATTCAAGAACGCCTTTCTTTCTATTCATGTAGTAATTAAAATGGAAAATTTTTTCAGATATGACTCAGAATTTTCGTCTAAAATCGTATATTTTATGTGCAACAATTGTTTTGGATGAAAATTAAACCTTCTATGTGCTCCGATATGTGCTGGGTATAAAGAAAGTCTTATATGTGCACCAATATGTGCTGGGTATAAAGAAAACCTATGTGCATCAATATGTTCTGGGTATAAAGAATAACAATATTTAGCACCACGTCTTACTACCCGTTCGGGTTATACGCTTTAAGTACTAAATACGCTAATGGATTAGGAATCGGGAAGGTTGAATTAGAGGAAGTGAACCCGCATTTGCGTGGAGGGAGAGTGGAAAACCATTTAGGAAAAACCACCCCCAGTTCACCCGACCGAGATTCGAACCTCGATCTCCCCGTCCTCAGCAGTCGAGCTCAACACAAGCGCGTTAGCCAACTACGCCACCGAGGCGGGTGGTATAAAGAAAACCTTCTATGTGCACCAATATGTTCTGGGTAAATAGTATACCTTCTATATGTACCAATATGTGTTGGGTAAATAGTATACCTTCTATGTGTACCAATATGTGTTGGGTATAAAGAAAACCTTCTATGTGCACCAATATGTGTTGAATAAAAGTCTTGTCTATCTATAAAGTTAATCATATTGTTATTTTTAAATAATAGTATATATAAAAAATAGGGTAGAAAAGAAGACTCCACTACGCCATTCCGCAACTGAGCTGTACCTGCTGAGTGGCCACCGTCTGTTGACGAAGATAAATTATATATACACTTAATGGAGGTATGCGTACCGAGTATAGAGAGGCTCACACTATTATCTGAACAAAGATTTACTAGAAAGCACGTTGAAGAACTCTTATTTGAATAAAACTCTCTTTATTGCATTAATTTTATAATATGACAAATTCAAGTATATTTTCTTAGCCCTATTTTTATTTCATAGGATTTTAAATCACTCTTAATACAACTAGCACCTTGCTTATCATTCAAAAAGTGGAATTTACCATTAAAATATATGTTAGGTGTTTGATGAAATTTTAACTAACAAATATTGTTATATTGGGTTGGAATAATTGTTTGGTGCAGATTAGGCCGTACTCTAGTAATTATCTAAATTTTAGCTATAAATAAATTATAAAGTGTCAAATATATATATTTATTTATATTAATTTATGACAGCATATATCTGTATCAAATGTTAGCTTCAATATATTCATGATCCATAAGCAGCTTTGGGTTGAGCACAGAGGATAAAATATTCAAAAAATCATAACTCTAAGACTAATTAAACTATTTTCTTTTGATATCGAGGATAATTATTTAGTGTTTTCGCAATTTTCCTTATAATAACTACTTGAAAGGCTTTATTTGTAAAGTTAATTGTGAAATGGAGAGGGAAAAGCCCAAAAAATATATTTGTATATGTTTTACAGCACAAGTTCTTAAACTGTGGTTGGCGGCCACTATAGGAGTCGCGAAAAAGATTCTTGGTTTTACAGCGAACATTTGCAAACGTGTATAGATTAAATATTTATTATAGGCTTGCCTAAATTATTATACATGACTACTTTTTATTCTCTTCTTGTTTAATGTATTGTAGAGCTAAACGCCGTCCGCCATGGTCACACGAACACAATAATAAGCCCTCGTATAATCAACTTAATTAAACTAAACCAAACTAACGGCTTCCATTGGTAGAAAATAGCCGTTGTTAAAACAGTATGTAGTGTGCCCAAATGAAAAATCTTCTGATCCATTTATTTATATTTTAATGTTCATTACCAATTATAGTTTGTAAATACCTTTTTCTAATATTATTATTTTCAACAGATTGATAAGGATTGAAAATTATATTTAAAAAATAATAATATTAAATGCAACTCCATACATGCAATTTTTGCGATGAATACATCCATTTTTTTTCTTTTTTTCCTTTATAGTTTTGACTTAGGGTCGCTAGTAAAAAAAAAAAGTTTAAGAACCTGTGTCTTATAGGGTGCTGTAAGCTATTATAAGTGTCTGCATTGAAAAGGGTACACGTCATTTGGCCTAAAAGGCATTTGGCCTAAAGTGTAGGCTAAACGCCTTTAGGCCAAATGCCTTTAGGCCAAATGCCTTTAGGCCAAATGCCTTTTAGGCCAAATGCCTTTTAGGCCAAATGCCTTTAGGCCAAATGACTTTAGGCCAAACGCCTTTTAGGCCAAATGCCTTTTAGGCCAAACGACTTTTTGTAAAGTTAATTTTTAGACCATTTATTAAAATATGTTTTGCTGTCTCCGGAAACATTCGTTAAGATTTGTAGTGATGTTAATAGATGGCGAGGTGTGTAGTGTTTAGTTAAAATAGTATATACTACCGTTTCAAAATATATTGGTCTTTTCTCAATTTACTACATCCCAAGGCATAGCAGCACGTCCATTAACCTGTAGTACCACTTTTGTATGTTGAACTTTTTACATTGCCAAGGTTTTGTACTAATTTTTGACAAGCCATCTTGTTAATGTGGGGAGTGCCAGGCCGCCACCGTGGTTCGGATTCCACGTTAAACTGTAGGTCCTTCATTTCATCTCACAATCACCCTACCACTACACATTAGCGTAAGTGCGTATAATCCGAACGGGTAGTAAGACGTGGTGCTAATAATAATAATTTTTGTACCGTTTTGTACCAGAAATAAAAA